>JAODJU010000001.1:42178401-42205415 GCA_026776725.1 Gnathonemus echidnorhynchus
GGGGGGGGGGGGGGGGGGTAGGAGAGGGGCTAACCCTATCATTATTATGGTTAGACTCTGAGTGGCAGGGGAGGGGGCCAATCAGCTTTCAGCTTGGACTTGCGGCCCCGCCTCCGTAATGTGATGAGCTGTCGATTGATGGGGATGTGAAGGGAGACTCTTGTGTGTGTGTCTCTGCTCTTCCAGCACCAAGGGCTCCTGCTCTACACTCTGAAGCAGCATGAGAGGTGAAGCATTCTGCTTGTAAGCTGTCTCCATCTGCTCCTGTCTCCCGTGGTGCCCGGCCTTGCTGTAAGTCCTACGACCCTCCACCGCAGGTACGTGACGGCCTGCGCCTTCTCGCCGACGGCGGCCCTGATAGCCACCGGCTCCATGGATAAGACTGTGAATGTCTGGAGGCTGCTGGACGGGAGCAGTGAGCATGGTGTGTATCTCCTGCTTCCGTTCCAAGGTCTGGTCTGGCGGGTAGAATAGCATTGTGCTTTTCATGAATAACAGACACTTCCCATTGATGTGTGACTGGCCCATATGTGGAGCTGGTCATCATTGCAGCTTAATAATGCTGGCCATAGGTTAGTTTGTTTATGTCAGGGGTAGGGCTGGGCGATATCATATCGATATTGCATCGTGCATGTGTGATAATCACCAGGGCTTCAGATGACAGGTGCAACATTTGGCCGTGCGCCAGCTTTTCAGTGCTATACGGACATTTATTTACGCCCACAGTTTAAGCAGTTTAATAGTATGGCTATAATATTAATGAGGCTTTGTATGACGCCCAAAAGTCATTATTAGTATAAATACACATATCCTTATGTTCAGTAAATGTGTCAGACTCTGAACTGCAAAAAGTACCACCACAGCGCCGACGTCTTTTTACCTTGTTTATCCACAAGATCTCCTCTTTTAAAAGATGTCGTGGCTGCTCTTCTTCACCGGGACTTCAGTGCATGTTGCACTGAGGTATATCAAACCGTAGTATACCAAACCGTAGTATACCAAAACAGTATTATGTAGGGTGCTCCGCTAATCGAATTTAAGAAACATAAAGTTTATACAGATTACTAACTTTTGGGTATCACAAAACGCATCTCATTAATATTTAAGCCATACTACTAATCTAAATTATGGGCGTAAATTAATGTCCGTATAGCACCGGAAAGCTGGCGTCCAGCCAAATGCTTCGTCTTTCATCTGAAGCCCTGGTGATTATTGCACATGCACAATATAACATCGATATGATATCGCCCAGCCCTAGCCAGGGGTCACCAACCTTTTTGAACCAGAGAGCTACTTCATGGGTACTGAGCCATATGAAGGGCTACCAGTTCTTCTTAAGTAACAAATTTGCTCAGTTTACCTTTAGTTATATATGCTTTTTTTTTTTTTTTGATATTGTCATTTTCAAATCTATATAAATGCAAATGCAATTAAAGAAGAATAGCAACAGGATAAAATTAAATTGTAGACACTGCTCACTGGTGAGTTGTGCTATTTTTTTAGAACAGGTCCACGGGCGACTCATGTGGTCCTTGGGGGCAGCCTGGTGCATGTGAGCACCATGTTGGTGACCCCTGGTTTATGCAGTGAGGAGGTCGCCCCCTAGTGGACTGCAGATCAATTAACTGCAGCTGGCGAGTGTGGGGGGATGTAGAGAGATGATAGCAGTAGGTCTTGGTAGGGGGCCAGGTGTTATAAAGTGTGATAGGGGTGGGGGTGGCTTTCTGATGAACCTGAAAAGAGTCACAGGGCAGCTGACCAAGAGGGTTATTCCACACCAGTGTGCACAGTGTGAACAGCATGTGTACAGACTATTGCCTAAGCTGTAGCTGAGGATTGTCAAGCCCGCTGTGCCACAGATGTCTGTTATTGCCCACACTGATGATTTTTCTTCTTCCTGTTGCTGTGACTCCCTAGGGAATGATGAAAAGGCCGTTCCTGGTGAGTCCTGCCATTGCATTTGTGATTGGTCACTCTGTGACTGCAGAAGGGATGGAGATCCAGCGGAGATGAAAAGGGATCAGGCACTTAAGGGTCTTGTGTTTGGGATATGAGAAGTGACATCCCTCCTGGGAACTGAGAAGTCATTTTGTCCCTGACTTGTTTTGCTGTTTGAAGGATGGCCGTAATGTTATATGGAAGGACCTGAAGGGGCTTTAGTGTCAGTAAATGGCACAGAAGTGTTGACAGTATGTGGAGGCAATGGCTTCTTTCATTTTTCTTCTATACAAACAGATGTATTGAAGGATGTATAGGTCATGTGATATAGTGTGAGATACAGTTATTGGCGTAATTCAAATGTACATCACGAGTGCATTCTGTATTTCCATAGAATAATGTAATAGCTCAGGATGGTTCTGTCGTCTAAGAAATCATAGTATGCTAAGTTGTATATTTTCTGAAGTAATACAATATTTCGTAGCCTAGTTGTCAACCGGGTTGTCACATGTGTAGGTATGGGAAGCGTTCTGCTGTCCTGTTCCCCGCCAGTCGTTTGTGCAGTAATTTTAAAGGCTTCAGCAGATGGTGAGTGTGACTGAAGCTGCTTTGCTCTGAGCTAGTGGGGAAAATGAAAGGTCTGTTTGTGCATCCTTGTTGACATTTATGACGCGCCTCAAGATGCCAGCGGCATTAGTATTTCAGCGGGTTTCTCCATTGCTGATGAAATATTGGCTGTCGTTTAGAAACCTTCGCTTTTGATAAAGCGGAGTTGGAGCAGATGTGTAGTGTGGAGAAGACTGAATGAAATTTCGAAGTAGTTTGTGTTATTTTGAAATAAGAACTGGCGGCCTGCCTTTGGTAGGGAAGCTGTGCGTTGAAGCAGTAGAGTAACACTTGAAGGCTGGTGTGGTGACTGGCTGAATTCTCAGTTTGCCTGTAAGCATGTTTGTTCCTCTTTAATCGTATGGTTGTCATCGGCACAGTTTCTGTTAGTATGGTTTTGTGATGTACAGTGTTTGTAACAGTGGATTTCCTTGAACTCTACATATAACTTAACTGAGAAAGAAAAAGGGGCTGGAAAGGGGGGCACTGGGTTAATGAGATGAAACGGGAGCGTCATTGTGCCGGTAATCGTTGGAAGCCAAAATCGTAATTGAAATTAGAATTCGATGAACTGCCCTAGTGTTCGCTGTTTTGGAATTTATTTCATGTATCTGGTCAGACGGTGGAGAGTGCTAATGGAAAATGGATATAAGCTCTGGTTAATGAGATGTTCCTTAGGAAGCTTTCTCACCAGGCCTGATGGCGGAATGTGTGTGTGTTTGTGTGTTACTCTGAAAAATTAAGGTGGCTTGAGCAATGTCACTGGAAGGTTGTATTTGATGTGGAGTGGGGAGTGATGCATGTTCACAGGATGCACAAATGTCATTGTGAGGAGTTGTAGATAAGGACGGGATGCATAGTAATGCAGAATCAAATCAGTCCTCGCTTGATGCTAATGGCTTTTTTTTTCTGTGGTAGTTCGGCAGCGCAGGGGGCTGTCTGCAGAAGATTGCTGGGTGGTTTGGTGGTTGTTGGGAAGGTATTTGTTGTTCTGCTCTCCTCACAGGGAGGAAATCCGGGGGCTGCGTGACGCTGCTGGCGAGTGACTGGTCAGAAGACGATGTCTCAGCCTGGCTGTGCGAGGAGGGGCTGGAGGCGCTGGTCGGCACCTTTAAGGCCAACAACATCGACGGCGCCGAGCTCCTTGGCCTGACGAAGGAGACCATGACCACGGAGCTCAAAGTCGGTAAGGGAATCGGGTTGTTAGAGATGTGCGTCTTATTTGATATATATATACACACACACATATATATAAGTGGACAGCAGACTGTATGTCCTCTGGAATGTTAGTTAGTGGGAAGGTACAACAGTGAGAAAAGGGGGGGGATATAAGGGGTTGATATTATCAGACAGTAGAGGAATGGGTTCCTGGGTTGTGTATCTGTATAGTCAAAGTAGCATGGATGGGCGGTCAAGTTAAATGTAAATCTGCAGAGTGAAGTATAGGCCGTACAGTGTTTGTTCCAGCCACGTGAGCGCTGGCATGTACTATGTTGGAAATTACTCTCGTTGAGACAAGGGTTAACTTTAAAAATAGTGGGACCTGGTCATCTAGATCTGGTGTCCTATGGGGCACACCAGAGAGGCTTATGTTTTTACTTAGAGGTTTTACCACATGTAAAATTGCTTTTAAACACATTTTATTGTATTGTCCTTCTTTTAACTCCCTTAGGCAAAGGTACCATTTTACAGGCTCTTTGTTGTTGTTAGTAACATCAAGCCTGAGGCTTTTTTTTTTTTTTTATTGAATGCTAAGCATCTTATATAGATTAACTGTTTAACATTTTATAGTTCTTTATGAAGTTTTTACCTATTGGTTACTCAATCTCTTAATACCAATGCATATATGTTGACCTGAATATAGCTGGCATTGTGATAAGTTGACTGAAGAATCCAGAACTGTAAGGTGTTGGTGTACATTTATGTAAAGGGGCATGGCTTTCATGGGTGTTTATAAAGAAGGGTCTCCAAATGGTTGATTGTGCTGTGGTTTAAGATGAAGGAAAGAAGTCTGAAACCATGTTGTGTTTTTCAGTGGGTCCTGCAGAATAGTTAGGAGTAATCGAGACAGCTTTATTTTAGCCTTTTGTGCAACAAAAGGACAAAACAGCTAATTATGCCTGGCCGTTTCAGTACGAGATGAAATGTCATTAATCAAGAGAGTGAGTCCTGAGGGCTGTAGTAAGTCTGGTGTAGATGGTGCATTAGTCAGTTTTTTGCATCAGTGTTTGGTGTCCTGTTTCTTTTTTTTGTCTTAGATTCTGTTGGCCTACGCAACAAGTTGTTGAGGAAGGTGGAGGAGCTGAAGATGTCCATGGTCTGTACAGGTGTCCCTGATGAGTTTCTGTGTCCAATCACCAGAGAGATGATGAAGGATCCAGTCATAGCAGCAGGTAGGTACATTTCAGGGAGCCCTAATGGCAGTAGTGTTTGAGTAATTGGCTGGTAGTATAGAGTGAAGTCACTGTGTGGGTTTTTGTGACAGATGGCTATTCCTACGAGAGGGACGCGATTGAAGGTTGGATCAGCAGCAGAAATCGTTCCAGTCCCATGACAAACTTGCCTCTGCAAACCACAGTACTGACTCCAAACAGAACACTCAAGATGGCCATTGGTCGCTGGAAGGCCAGTCAACCATAAATGCTGGTCCTTGTAGTTGCCTTGACAGTTTCCTAACAGCTTTGAGGGAAGGTTGCATCCATTCATCCATGCATGTTCTTTAACTGCTTGCCCTATTCAGGGTTGCAGGGGGTCCTATGGGAACGAGGCAGGGAACACTCACATGTTTTTGAACCCCACGACGACTTGGGGAAGCATTCAAACTCCACTCTATGATGGAGACTTGAACCCTGGTCCCAGAGGTGTGAGGCAACAGGGCTAACCACTGTACCAGCCTGGAAAAGTTGAATGTGTGTAAAGATTGTTTGTGCTCAATTACCTAAAGACCTTGGACACCCCAGGGTGTTTATTGCACCAGGTATAGAACTGGGAATAAGTAGAAATTCTTTGGTAGTAAACCTTCTGGGGTACTTATCGGTTATACAAGTAATCAAACAGTATAGTGATGAACTTGGTGTAAGTGTAGACAAGAGACCCAAGGTGTATGATCTAGCTGACATCATGTACTTCAGCACCACTGCTTCCATCCATTTTCTGTAACACCCAGTCTTCACAGTCTGAAAGATTACTTCATTGTTGCTTTGAAAATTAGCTCAATGAACTCTAGACCTACCATTAAATTTTTCCATGTCACCCAATCCTATGATACAGTACGGTGTGATCAGAAACCAGTTTCTTAATGCATTCAAAGCACCCTGCCTTGTGATGATGCAATTTTGCAGTTACCAGTTTTTCCAACGCCAGTGAAAACTGAACAAGCAGTTATATTCACATTGGTGCATCAGAAAAACACCCACACTGGCAAGCGCACAAGATACTGTGAAGGGAAAGTGTCCAGTTACACGACTCGTTTGATTTTGTCTGTCTCTGGCAAGACCATGGCAGCTGAGAGACAACATACAGGGAGACATATAGCTAAAGGCCCCTTAACCACGGCAATTCTTAGTTTGCCATACTGTTGGGGGGGGGGGAGGGAGGGAAGTACAACACTGGTATGATGGTAATGGGCCCACTGCTAAATGTTTTTATTTGTTATAAACTGCACCTGTAGCATGCACGTCTCAGCAGAGCCTGTCCTTGGAAAGGTGGGAGTAGCTGTGCAAAAATAACTATAGAAAATATTGCTTTTACAATTGATGAAGCTGTAAATAAATTAACCTAGACAGCACTGACAAGCAGGTAGAGAAAGGACTTGGTTAAGCATTATTAGGGCAACTTTACAATATACAGACAAACATTAAGAACCTTCAACACCATCTGAAGCAAAAGGGGGGGGGGGATAAACAGACAAAGGTATTCACAATGACAGTCTCCACTTGAGGGGAAGCTTATGTACATGTGTGAGGATTTGCAGCACCCAGCTGTAAATGTCCTTCTTCACAGTGAGCACCATGTGTTCAAACAGGAACAGCTCCTTGAGACCACCACAGCCCAACAGACAACACGGCTGACATGCCTGTCCCGTGCCCAATTTAAAGTGCCGTTGCCATTTCTCTCTTCTGTGTGCACCTTACCAACATCTTGGCAGGGGTCTCCAGCTTGGCTGGATACCAGGATGGCCTGCGGCTCCAAACAGAAGCTTGAGGAGGCCTGGTCACTCACCTGACACAGACAGGATGACTGGAGAAATATAAACAAGACCTAGAAGCTTTAAATCTACTATAAAGTATATGGGAACAGGGAGGAGACAAAACCCAGACTAAAGCCACCCAGGAAAAATTGGATGAATGACTTAAACGTTAGACTCTATAAAGGATCGCTTTGGTTTCATCGCCGCAACATGAATGGCAGGGTTCTCTCTGGGCTTGCCGTCTGAGAGAGGGTGCGGCCCACCCACGGCCAGCTTGGGCTCCTTGTAGCAGAACCTCTCGGCGAGCTCCTTGGCGTGCGTCCCATTGTGGAGGCCCCCTGTAGGACCCTGAGATGGGCTGGTGAAGGCCTCGTGGTAGGCGCTCCCCGCTCTGCTGAATGGCAGCTCACAGTTCAGGGGCTGCGGGCCTGTGGCGTGGCCCACCAGGCCCTCTGAGGACTGACTCTGCCAGCTGCGGCCTTGGTGGTGGTGCTGCATCTGTTGCTGCTGCTGCAACTGCTGGAACCTCGCCGTTTTGTCTGTGATCCCCATGAAGGGACGGGGCTTGTACTCTGTCCCCCCACTCTGGGCCTGCCGGACCTTGTCCCCGACCGTCTTGGCACGCACGTCTGTGGCCTGTGGTTTCCCGCTGTCTGAAAGGCTGCTACTGGATGCCAGGCTGCCAGTGGAACTGGAGACCTTCATCATCCCGGCCTGTGGCCCCAGTGCCGCGGTTTCCTGGCTCGCTTTTGATGGGCCTGGGGACGTCCCCGACAGCGCGTCCAGGGAGGATGCAGACAGAGCAGAAAGCCTTTCTGATGCTTTAGGGAAGCCACAGTTCTCCCCGTCGTGGTGGTGGGTGGATGAAGCCGGGCTCTCTGCGAACCCGGAGAAATCTGGGGACAGTGGGCTGATGTCAATGCCGGGACTCAGCTGGAGCGCGCCAGAGAGGTGCCGGCTGGGCAGGGGGCTGGAGGAAGGGTACTGGGAATGGGACTTGCTCCCTGACCTGCCCCCGGCCTGCAGGGAGTTCATGTGCTGGTTGGTTTTGATGATCTGGGCCTGCTTGGTCGGTTGGAGCACCAGGCCCTGCTGGGTCACGGGTTCCCGGAGGTACTTGTGGGCCGGCCTGCTGGGAGGCGAGGCGGGCCCAGAGTCCTGAGCCGCAGGGGCTGCCGGATCTACAGTCCTATTTAGGGAGCTACTGTTCTGCTGCCAGCCCTGCTGGGAAGGCTCCTGTTTATCACCGTCTATTGGCCCTGGTGGGCTCTGGCCTTGTAGCTCCCTCTCTGGCATGTGATCGGCAGAACCCTCCTCATCGTCGGAGTCGTGGCCGGGCGGCCCCGGCTTCAGCTGCGTGCGCTGCAGCTGCCGGCATTCATCCTCGACGCGCGCCAGCAGCCTACGGATCTCACGGTTGTTGGGGGACAGCTTGGCGGCCTCGTGTAGGTCAGCCAGCGCGGCGGAGAACTGCCTGCGGAGAGAAACGTGACACGTTCTCAGTAGTCAAAGAGGAGGAGCGACTTCTGCAATATTCCCCATGCCAAATCATAGGTCTTCCTTACAACAAAATGATACCTTGTCTTTCCACTGACAATGCTGAACAACCGATAACACAATAATCACAAACGTGGAACTTAAAGAGGTTGTGTATTTTTGCATGCTTCATTGACTTCAGGAATGCGTTTCATTAAATCTGGCACTAGGACATCTTCCACACCTTGTTTATGAAATAAGCCAAATCCATACACACACACACACACACACGCTACATTAGGCCAATTTGTATTCGGTCGAGAACAGACCATGCAGTGAGGCGGCTCAAAGCCAACATGCAGTGTTCGTTCCACAAAATAAGGCGGATGCTGGAGCAACTTCAAGATTCCATCCTTGCACTCGACATATTTCCTCCATATGCGGGTGATCCGACATTAGTGTCACCAGTTAAACATCTTGGGGTTACAGAAGTACTTTCTGCTATGGAACTGTTGTTGTGCTCAGTAAACAACCACAAAGTTTCTGGTCATCCATAAAGACCAGATACCAGTAGAGCGGCTACTGCTTTTGCTCTTGGCAAGTCCTCCATGGAGCCCCTTAAATTATGCTTAACTTGGCTCAAAATTTAGTGCTAAATTCATTGGATTTCATGAAACTGCAGCAACTGTTCAAAGTGACACGTTGAAGAACTTGGAATGCTTGGAATATGGAATGTTAACATTTTAACTGCAGGGTCTCGAGTCCCAAGGAGCTGTGCACAAACCACCCCACAGCAGTTTGAGGTCTTATTTAATTTGGTAAGTAGGTTGAAGTGTGTCATTGAAGTGAAGTATCTACCACTGGATTAAAAAAAGGGACCTAACCTTGCTGTGATGTACTATTCTTCATCTGTAGTGAATATTCAATAAACATTCTGAAGAAAAATGAAACCTCGAAGTCTTTTTCTAAGGTACCCTTTTATGTGGAGGCGGCAATGGACTAAGCGGCGGGATTTTCACACACAGCTAAATGATTTACCCCCCCAGTGGAGCCTGGAACATCCATTGGGGGAAAATGAGAGTGGCACAAAGCAAGGGCTGTTTCACTAATAGTCTTACCTGCTGCTCCTTTTTGCCCTGGCTCTGGCATAATAGGCCTCGTAGGATTTCGGTTTCAGCTCGAGAGCCTTTGTCGCGAATTCCTCCGCCATGCCAAAGTCCTGTCAAGAGGCACAGACCGGCATTATCAACCCAGAGAAGGCAGGGCCAAATGGCCGTCACTCCATGATTGGCTTTGAGAACGTTTCGCAAGGGAGGGGGGACAGCTTCAGTGACATTAGCAGGCCGCCAAATCCCGCCGTTATCGCTCTTCCATGCGAGGGGGCATGCGATGAGGTCATCAGAAGTTGCACACTGGACGGGCCAGCAGCCTTTGTGCAGTGTCATTTTTAACGTATGATTCAAGACTAAAGAATAATTTTATCAAAATCGAGAGCGCAGAAAGGAATGTCCACCTGTCCATCTGCGACATCCATCCCTCGCACAGCTTAAAGAGTAACTCTTTGTTAATGGTGATACACTAATAGGGGGAACAAGAATGCATCTTTTATGGATATAAAGGCAGAGCCAGTAATGAGATATTTATATTCTGATGTTTCTCAGACTGACTCAAAGCAAACAAAGAGATTCTGTCCTTGAGCGACATACACAAAAGATCGCCATAAAAGGCAGCTGACAGTTTCACAATTGCTGCCGTGATTCATCTGGGCTTGGAATTCGCTGCCTGGGTCAGAGCTCGCTGCACATTTCGCCAGTGACATCCTTGCTTGCCTTTGAGCAAAGACCTTACAGTAAGTGATTTGGGTAAATTCATCCAAAAGTCCCTACAGCAGAACTGCAAACCATTCCTTCTCACATGTTGGCACTGGTTGATTATTCATCACTACACATCTCTGCTTTACTACACATCTCTGCTTTACTGAACAGCACTCCCACATATTTTTTTCCAATCGACCTTGTCATTTTCCCTTACCGCCCCTCTATAATTACAGTACCATAAAATTAAACAATACACAACATACTCTATTGATGCAATGGCTGAATACCAACTATATACAAGGTACAGTAACAAAAGGTTGAGCTCACATTGGTTTTCCTGCGACAGCGAGATAGGTTGAGGTACAGCGAGACCCTCAGCTCCTTGAAGGCCTTGAGATCTTCCCCAAACCCCTCCCTGGGGAACTTGCGCAGGGCGTACTGGTACCTCTGTGCCGCCTCCTTCATCTTCCCTTTCTGAGAGAGCAGAACAGGTGGCTTAGGACAGTGCTTCTTAAACCAGTCCTCGGGGGCCCCCAGATGGTCCATGCTGTTACTCTCCCCTAATTTCCTGGGAGCTGGGAGGGAGCAAAAATGTGGACCGTCTGGAGGGTCCCTGAGGACTAGTTTAAGAAGCATTGGCTTACGAGTCTTCAAGAGTCCAGTGCTTGTCTCACTTCCATGTATGAATGCCTGAGAATTCATCTATTCTACACTGCGGTATTAAAAGAAAGAAAAATCCCACACACTTCATGCAACACAAATATTGGTGGCTCAGAGGTCTTGACATAAAATACATGCACAACAAAAGGAAGCCAAACTGCAACAATAATAGAGACTTCAAGTTAAGTAAGATGCCACAATGAAGGAATGAACCTCATTCTCCACAAAGCTGCTGTGAAAGTGTGCTTATTCAATACAGTACCTTATACAACAGGTTGCCTTCCTCCATTAGCTTCTGAAGGAGGATGATGAGAATGTCGGGTTTGGATGTCGCCATCGCCCAGGCGGCGTTCCCTGTGGTGAGGGGGACAGGCTCACACCGGGACGACACACACGTCTGAAGGCAATATCGAGAGCTGAACTGGTACGGAGTAAAGTTACCTAGAGATTGTACCTGATCGATCATAAGGAGATGTTCTGTAGCCTTAACAATGCATTATCGAAAGCAGTTAAGGGAAAGAGAGCAGAAGTCATTACAGGCATAGAGGACAGAAGAGAGATAAATACCATCAAATATATGAGGCCTATTCATACACACTAAAGTCAATAATTGGAAACTAAAATATTACAGAGGACTGGGCAGGTATTGTTAATTTATCTATCAGATCAATGTGTAACTGGAAGACCCCAAACCAAGCCTTTGGGGAGACCTTCAAATAGGGGAATGCACCCTGCATGATGGTTTGATCCCGCAAGGCATTTCATTAATACAAAATATGCAACTAAAAAGTACAAAAAAAAATATTATTCTATACCGCAGTTACTTCTTTCAAGCGATAAGAAAATATAATATTAGAGGTATTAATTGGCAACTAGTCTGGTTATACGATATGTATCGTGATACAGGGGGTTACAATTCAATATATTTCATTCATTATATGCTTTATTACAGTCCCCTGTAACATTGCCCACACTTCAGCTCTGCATGCCACAAAGCCGGTCTAACTGTTTTGGATTCAGCCATCGGTAAGTCAGCTAGGTTTGCTAATGCTAACATTAGCAATGTGCCCTTACACCACTTCCAGTCTCAGTTCACCTTGTTGCGTTCGAGTGGAGAAGTCAAATGGTAGAAAAAAGATCACAACACTGCTCACCAGCAGTGGGGGTTTAAACAACACACAATGAACCACTGACCACCATGCATCGTTGCATGTAAAACTATAAATGAAAAAACTGATAGCGTTTTTGAGAATCGATACAGTATCACAAAATATCGTGTGATGTTAGTGTGATATATGAGATCTGTAAGTTAGCATGGCTCTCGAAAGATGTTACAGAAATTGAAATGGCTCTTGGCAGGAAAAAGGGTCCTCAGCCCTGCTATAACCATTAACTTTGAGCAGACAAGATTTAAAAATGGAGGGAAATAGGCAGAGGGCCTCGGTAGTCTAGTAATCGCTATTAAAGCCTGAGAAGTCCCATGCTTGGGCTCGACACCCAAGTGAGAGTGACAAGCACAAATGACAGAAGGAAAAACAAGCCGCATGAATCTGGGTGTGTCACATTTCAACCCTGGAACAAGTACCGCGCCGTATTCCATCTCCGTAGCCTTGTCTCATTTTCCAGTAATTGAAAACGTTGTGACGCATGCCCAGACTGGCTTTGTGCATCTTCCTTAGAACAAGCAGAGCATTTTTTCATTTTTCAACCCAAAAGCCAGCAATCCAACCCAGCACAGAATATCTGAAGCCTCCCGAACACGTCAGAAGCATGCTAAAATAAATTCCCTGAGAGTCCTGCCTGCATTAATAACAATAATAAACATTTAAGGATGAAATCAGCAGTTCTGTCAACCCTGATGATGAAAGCAGAAGGAAATTTGATTCTCGTGTCAAGTCTCGTGACAATCCTAGTTCTAGAGCTATGCAGCCAAAACTATTACTTCAAATGTGTCATACACTTTGGTGGTTTGAATTGTGATATGGAGCCCAGATCTCACCCAGCTTTGCCCCCTTCTTCAGCAGGGTCACCACCACTGACGTGTTCCGGCAGCCAATAGCGCGGTCTAGAGGCCTCATGCCACTGTAGTCCACATGCTCAATCACTGCCCCTTTCTCCACCAGGTAATGGACCTTCAAGCAAGACAGGAAGAGCTTAGCTGGGAACTAATGAAGACTATAAAAGCTCACATGACAGCAGGACCAGAATGCTTTGCTTCCTCCCATATTTGCAGAGTAGTGGCCAGAAACGTCTAAGAATCATTGACAAATTTGCTGAATCTGAGATATGAGGGCTAAGGTAGCTTAAGCCCCTATTTATTGAGGTACTACTTACGATATCCGCATCACCGTAGAACGCGGCCAGGTCCAGCGGAGTACGTCCGTTCTTGTCCGTATGATCTATGACTGCACCTTTCTCCACCAGAAACTGCACAACGCTCTTGTGTCCCTTCAGGCACGCCCAGCTCAGAGGCGTTAATCCCTCCTTATCCACCGAAGTCAAAGAAGCACCTGAGAATTGAGCCAAAACCCACGATTACTACTTGCGTCTACAGCACCTCCTGCACTGCCCAACTTCCCTAAGTAGGTTAGGCCGAACTTCTGGATTAATCTGTCCCAAGGTCATGGATGAACGACCGCATCGCTACGAAAGATAAAGCCGTGGGGGGGCGGAGCTTGCAGGTGCGGGCATTCACCTTTCGAGAGCAGGAATTCGGCAGTGCTCAGATGTCCCTCGCAAGCGGCCACCATCAGCAGCGTGCGGCCCTGCTTGTCACACATGTCGATGTCTGCGCCGTGCTGCAGAAGCACGTCCATAATCTGATGTAAAAAGAGAATTTCGAGAGGGCCATCACTCTCTCAGCTAATCAGGTGTGGTGGATCCGTTTTCATCAGATCAGAGGAACCTTCTCCATATTTGCAGCTGGGGTAACTTCGATGGGCTCCCTCACCTGCCAGTGGCCCTGCCTGACGGCACAGAAGAGCGGCGAGACCCCCCTGCGATTCGCCTGCTGCACTGAGGCCCCTTGATCCAGCAGAAAGGTGCAGACCTCCAGCTTACCGCGGCCAGCGGCGGCAGTCAGGGCTGAGGATGGCATGGGAGACAAGCGTCACTAAAGGGCTCACTTGATGAAATCCATTACAACTATGAAGGTTTGGAAACATCCAGTCATCTGCTAAAGAGGATATTAGCATCAAATGGGTAGGGTTCCATGGGCTAGACTATAAGGTTAATTAGCTTATGATCCACCATCTACATACAACTCAATCTTACTGCTTCTATACGCACAGGTTTCAGTAGGTTGTTGGCAAGTTGCAGTAATTTGCACATTAAATGTGTAGACAGCCCATAGGAAAGCTGCCCCCCCTCAAATAATGGGCAAATAGCATAATACATCAACAGGTAATGACAGGAGCTGCATTTATAGGATGCAAAAAAAAAAAGAAATTTCCTTTAGGAATTCAAGAACACAGCCTACAAAAGCACATGCAAGGTCTGAATGCAGAACAGGATGCTCTACTGATAAGGAGAACAATTCCCAAAGACTGCACATGTTCACGTGGGAAACGGCTCCGGGTAAGTGGCATTGTTATCCTGCGGAATGGGAATGGCAGCTGGCCTGTGAAATCTTGGAGGTCACAGCAAAAGGAAGTCCGCCTATTGAGCCAGGAGAGGTGCCTGATCTCACAGATACAAGGCCTGAACCCTCTTGTGCTTGACTCGGGACTCCAGAAATACTTTGCGTTAACAGATCAGGATATGACACCGTTTTTAAACAATTGCAAACTGGTGTCGGAAACCGAGATTCCGACATCCTATAGACCAGACAGTGAGAATTTACGTGGTCCCTGCAGTCGTTGAGCTTTGATCATACACATCTGCGTTGTTTTGAAGCACAACTCTGTCGTTTCGCAAAACAAGTCTGAGTAATGCAATGCTATTTGGTCCTTTGAGGGAAAATTCATGCTACAAAAGAATGTAAAGCCACTAGCTATTCAGGGCCAGGTTTCCAGTTCTCATGAAATCACAAGCACAACGGCATTTGGAAAGAAAAAATGAGTGCACAGGGTAACACCATGTACAGCACTGTGTTGTTTTAATTACCTAACAGTTATTGCTCGTTAATTTTTTTTTCCCTTTAAGGAGCCATCTGGACAATGTTTATGCATGTTTCATGCATAAACATGAAGATAGTTTGAGTCACAGTTCATAGTTCCTTTCTTAGAAAGCACCTAATTTAATCATACATTAACTGTTAATAGCTATCTAGCATCTTTCTACCTAAAACTAATGGCAGTCAAGGAATATCTGCGAAAGTTTAAATTAGGTTCTCATGACCGTTTACCACTGATCTTAAAATTACTACATAAGGATGAAGGATCCCTTTACTTCTACCGTAAGAAAGAGCCATAATTTCCACCACTGGGCTGTGTAGCTACAAACCAAATGTGGGCAATGTTACTGCATCGACTGCGGTGGATTAAACCGTAACATACATCACCCCAGGCGATAAAGCAAAAACGCACACAGAGCAAATAATCCTGCTCCCAGAGACAACCTGAAGCCTCCCAGCCCCCGAGAAGCTGAGCTGCGCGATCCATCTGGATAGCCAAGCTTTACTTTATAGAGACGGTCTATCAAGACCACTCTCCATATGCTCCCCCAGGAAATCTCACCCACAGCTCTCACTCTCCTTTTTAAACATCTGAGTTCCCATACACGTTTCAAATATATATATATAAAAAAGGACAATTTAAAAAGCTAGTTCCTCCAGTTCTGGAAGCGATACAGCGCACTGCAAAATGCTGTACACCAGCAGAAATACAATAAGCGAAGGTGGTGTCCTTTGCAAACTTCGGCAACAAACTTGAGACCATTATAAATAATAATAATTTAAAAAACACTGTACATTGCTCAATAAAATCCTCCCTTGTGAAGCATAACCCAATGGAGAGTGGCCTTGGCGACACGGCGTCCTCAAAGCTCCTGGACATCTTTATTAAAGCCCTAGAGTCCTCTTAACTCATCCCCCCCTCCCCCACAGACAGGGGCAGATTGATGCTTTGTCGTTGCGCTGTAAGCGAACGCTCCTCCCGCTCTTTGACCGTAATCCTCCTCTCCCGGCCCGGCAATCTTCAGAGCCGACACTGTCCTTGGCCCGACCCGAGGCTCGTGAATCACCGGCCGAGCGATAAAACTCAAACGGTGCACACGCACGGAGCCGAGCCCTTGACATTCTCCTCAAGGATGCGCTATGGTGTCCGCCGGGCTGCTGATGCCCAAAAAAAACCTGCAAGCTATCAGACGCAGCTGTACATCAGTAGTTCGCGACCCATTTCTCAGCCCACATTTTCATTCTGTCCCACTACCTACACAGCCGATTTTAACTTGACTAATTATAAAGCCCTCTGATAACTAGCCCAGGTGTGCAGATGCTGGACCACAACTAAATTGTGGAATGAGAGCCTGGAGGCCTGGGCTTTTAACCACTGCAGTATATAATATATACAACCAGGTAAGTAACCACTAATAGTTAAATGATCCTTAACGGCATCGATTTGCACTAATCGTGCCCAGTGTCCCCCACGCCTGTGAAGGCACTTGTATGGTAATAGCTTGTATTTAATGGCTGGCAGAGGCCACGGCAGTCCCCAGCCCCCCCCCAGCGTAAATCTCCCATCCATCTTCCATAACGGCTTGTCCGGTGGAGTACCTGGAGTCCATCCCAGGAAGCACGAGGTACAAGCTAGACGCCGAACGGGATGCCAGATATCCAGTTAACGTGCGTTGCGCGGGCCCAGCACACGGTTCCACTTCATTTAGCGGCTGGCTAAATCGGAGGCGACCTGCGAGGTAGCTAATATCGGCGGCACGCCATATTTCTCTCTGCCACGGAGTCCCACAGGATTCGGGCCCCCTGCGGCCCTCTTGGCGCGCTGACCCGCCGCGGCCCCCGTGCATTAAGCATGCACACCCTCGTGCGTGATCGATGTTGCGGCCCCCGCATGTGATGACCACAAACTGAATAATGAAAGAGTAAAATACTTTAGAGCATTAAACACTACATTTATTAAACAGCGCCTGCAAATGGGTGATTTTATCATTTAAAGTGATTCCTTGTGTAATTACAATGGACAAAAGCAATATAAGACCACCCTCCAGGGCTAGTGTGCACTTTATGATATTTTGATTTTCATCACATGCTGTTTATTGCTTCACATAAAATCTCTGCCAGTTTTTATTATATACTGAAAACTACTAACGTACATTTAGAAAATAAATACAGCTTGTCAAATACTGAGCACAACCAAGCGAGGAAATATTTTATATTTAAATACACTCAGCATGGCAAAATTCATAAGTTATCCTTGGATATTTTCCCTTTCTTCCACGTCATGTGACTTTTTCCAGCTTATTTGATTGCACAGCTACCCAGCAGACATGTCTAATGAAACAGCCATTCTGTCCTATTAGCATAGATACTGTCCATGGGGAAAAAAACGAGAGGGACTCTCAGCAGACAGGACCGGCTCTCAGGCGCTGAGACATCCTGCAGAGGCACCCTGGATCTCCACGAGTGATGCATCGCCGAATCCGTAAAAATCAGCAACGAAGATTTACGAACTTCATAAAGTACTGACCCTGGTCACTTTCTACTAGATTAATTCAACAGGAAATGGAAAAATCCTCCCTATTCCTCCTGCAACCCCAGCCCTGAGACTGGCCATTTAAATTCCAGCATTATCATCTAAATTTTGCCTCACCGCAAATCACAGCAAATTGTGGATGAAATAGAAAATTACACGTAAGAACACAGAGTACTGCCTCTTTTCAAACCTTTCAGCAATGAGCAATAGGTTATTTTTTCCCTCCCCCTCCCAGTGGCAGCTGAATGGCTCACAATTTATGCTTTTGTGTCTCCTTGAACGCGAGAAGGTTTTTAGTTTTTCTTCCGCCGGTGCCAGATGCGAGCAATTAGCTTTCGGCTCGCATTCATTAGCTGCGGCTTCGGCTCGACGGGCAAAGGGACACCTGCCGGTGCATGTTGATAAATGATAGGTGTAGTGTAGCATATCAAGTCAACCACAAAGTCAAGGTTAAGCTATTAAGCGTAGCTTTCCATCAGGCCGTAAGACAGTGGAGCCCAATGGCAGCAAGAACTTGTATGCTAAATCTTCACTACTGCTAATTCATTTTGGAAGAATCACTGTTTACCCCCCTACTAGGGCCCCCCCAGAGGCAGTTTTCTATAATGAAAATGCCATTGATCCCCCCCAAAACCTTAGCAGGTTTTTCAGGATGAGCCCATTTGGACAGATGCAGCGAGCTTCTAACCATTAACAAATGCTAGGTAGCTGGAAGGTGAGGCTCGACTGCTGACTGCTTCCTTCCTGTTGGGCTGACCTACATCTCAAAGCTAGTTGTTACATAGGCTGCCAGTTCATTACAGGATGACGATCTAACGATCACTGATGCCAGCCATGAATCCAAAACCAGCAACACCTAATGGACCTTGACACACACATGATCCAGGAACAGCGATACAGCTGAGAGTAACGTGCTGGAAACGGTCTTGTGGTTTTATTGCAGGCTCTGCTCCGGGAACGCAGCCTGACATTTCAGAACCGCCGCCATCGTGATAACCGAGCCCAGACGGTGCCGCTCCAGGCCATGCGACCAGGGCCCGGAGTCATTCCACACACTCAACAGGGCGTTTGGCATTTTATCTGCTGATAACATAATGCCAAAGGGAACTGTGGCCTCACTTTCCGGCTCTGTTTATCTCCCGTGTCCAGCCTCTCCCTAAAAGAGACGGCAGGGCCGACCCCTTGAAATGCAGTGCATGGAAAGAAGTTCTAGGATAGACCTGACCGCGCTCATATTTTCCATTCTGAAGTGATTTTCAGCTTCTCCTCAGTATCTGGTGACATAGCGCATGCCCTTGTTTGAGAGAAGGATCAAAGTAAACATCCTTCAAATCAAGATGTTCCTAATTCCTGGCCACATGCTCCTCTGCTAAATGAGCCAAGCACAAACACAACATGACCTCCTGCCCCTGGGACTTCCTCCCTAAGGTCCTCCGTTTGGAGCAGTCCAGATCACCTCCACTCTCACAGATGTTCCAATGTCATCTCTGGCTCCACCACCCCTGCTTCAGAGGAACTCGAGGAGCCCCCCAGGACAGATAAACCCCCCCCGAGACACCACTCGCACCATCACCGGCTGCCTGATGACTGATCACAGGTCAGCTGTAGCTTGATGGCTTTAGCTCAGGAGCAAGGCTTAGGTTGCACTGCCACTAACTGTGATCTATCTCGTCTGTTAAAGTACGTAGCACAATAGAACCTCGACTGAAAGACACCCGGGAGCCAGTGCCTGGAAGGGACATATGCCTGCAATTCCACTCCAAATTGGGGGGGGGGGGGCGGGATCACTCACTCACAAGGGCTGAACATTTAGGGCTGGCGGCTCTCCATTGAGGCTACAGTAGGTTGGAGACAAAGGTGGATTCCCATGCTGGGATGCTAGGGAGGGGGGGCTAAAAAGTGTCGGAAACAAGCTTCCATTGTCCACAATTCTGAAATATTTTAAACAGATGCGATGCTGCAAAAAATAACACAGCCGGAAACCATCAGAAAGCAACAGGAAGCATTTCTGATGACAACCGATGACAAAATAGGAGGATCCGCACAGCAGTGTTCTGTGACGGGAGGGTAAAAACACAGACAAACCTGTCTCCCCCCAGAGAGTGTCATGGCCATCAATCTGCACGGCGGGCTTATCATCCGACGCCAGCAAGCTCCTCACAACCTGTCAGACGACAAACGGTGATTAATGACACCGAAGGGAAACCTGCATGGGGTGAAGCTGCAGTCGCTGAGCAGTACACACACTCAGCTGTGAATTAAACACCAGATATTACACTGTACATAACCCTGACATCACCACAACAAAACTCATTTAGCTGATCAAACAAGGCCCATGGTGACAGCATCTCACACTACAAATGCGTCCCTTCAGACTACCGCTTGACCAGCATTGTGAATTCTTCTTTACTCTTCGTATCTTCTCTCATTACATCATCTCTTTCGCTATAGGTCGATGACAGACCACCAAACCCATTGGTCGATAATACGGCGAATCCTTTGCCTTCAATTTGGGGTCATACTTTAACAAGCAGGCTAAGGTAAACGCCTATGGACCTTGGTGGGTACAAAAACACACGCCAATAAACCTTGGGTGAAGCCTTGAGCAAAACAAATGCAAGACCCTCCCAATAACTTTCACATCGAGGGTCTTTGTATTTCCTCACAATGTACTTCTTCATAATGCATTTCTTCACAAGGCCAAAGTCCTATTAGCTTAGCATTCCGTGTAGCAGAGGCCTACCAAAGGCCTGCTCAGCTCACCTGGGTGTGGCCCATGCTGGAGGCCGCGATGAGGGCCTGCTGCAAGGCCATGCCCTTTGCTTCGCTGTCCTGTTGCTGGCCATTAGGGCTCCACTCCAGCTCCAGCAGGTACTGGATGATCTCAGGGTAGCCCCTCAGGGCCGCGTGCACTAGGGGACACTGACCGCTCTTATCCAGATGGTCAACCTGCATGGGCAAAACATTGAAGCTTATTCCTGAGAACTGTCAATGATTAACTGGAGCATCTTTCAGAGGACCTTAGAGGAAGGTACAGATTAAGGTTACGTGGACAGCAAACAGGTCGATATACAGCATGATAAAGGTCATCTCCAACGTAGGAGACCGAGTCACCGGAGCAGACCAGCTCCTGCTCACCTTTCCTCCGCGTTTACAGAGCAGGTTGACGAGGCTCAGGTGTCCGGCGGCCGCTGCCAGGCAGAGGGGCGTCATTCCGTTCTCTGACACACAGTCAACAGCTGCCCCAAACTCCAGCAGGAGGCTGACCATCTCCTGGTGGCCCAGGTGCGACTGCACGCACAGCACAGGTGCGTTGCTCAGGGCCTCGGTGCGGTAGTTCACGTTGGCCCCGCCGAGCATCAGAAGACGGCTCACCTGGTGCCAGAGGCATGAAAAGTGGAGCTTCAGGTCAAGAATGAGGGAGATATGCAAGCAGCATCTCAAACAGGTCCATTCGGACTGTCCCGTACATCACGCAGAGTGACCCTAACACAGTGATTTGGGGGAGGGAACCTTTGCCCAAAATATGCTTCTGTACCATTATCAGCGGGTTCTGGCTCAAATGCAGGTCCTCAGAGGAGATCGCCATGTCTCACAGCATCTTACACTGTAAAGTTTTATCCATTAGATTCAATTCTGCATTATAATCAATGATTATATTAAGTGCCGTTGAATCAACGTTGACCTCTGGCAACCACGCAGACTGCATTACTGCAGAACATCCTGCCCGGATCAAAATCGATACATCACTCAATTTGGCACATCGTCATTTCTGGGCTACAGGTAAAGGACTTGGAGCTGTTCCAGCAGGACTGGCCAAGGACGTGCAATGATCCGCTTTGAGAGAATGTGCGGTGAAACACACGGCGCACACAGCACCCACGGCAACACGAGGCCCTCGAGGAGCTCGCCCCTGTGGGCTGAAACCCACCGTTACACAGGAGCCAGAAATCAGGAGCTGCGCTGTGCATCAAACGATGTCTCAGGATCTTATATTTTATTTGCACTTTATTATCTATTTTACTCATAAGTGCTATATAAATAACTATTTTATTATTATTATTGTTATTACCTACAAACCTTTGGGGAACTGGGAGAGAATCCAAAGCCAATCCGTTCACCTGCACCAGCCCATTTGGATGGAAGGAGCGAGTTTCTAACAGTTAAAAGCTTCGTAGCTGGAAGGTGAAACTACTTCTGGCCCTCAGTGTCAATTTCACTGCTGGGCAGCTCTGTGATTACACTGCCCCTATCTCCGCGCCCCCACCTCCTAGCCGGCCCCCCCTCCAGGCTTCAAGGCCGAAATGCAGACCACCCACTGTAACCCTCATCTCTCACCCAGGCAACAAAGCACCCACTGCCCCCCTCACAAAACAAACCCTAACATCTCTCAGCCAGCATGGTACCTTTGTGGGCTTTTCTTCCTCTTTTCCTTTCCCTTAACCAAAACGATTAATTCCAGCTTCGAGGAAAATTGCATTTTTATCTTCAGATCCTTTGAGCATGTAGACTGAACGTCAAATTGGTTAAATGCCCCGATACGCAGTTTTTAACATGAAAACATATTCTTCCCCTCAATAAGGACATGAACAACAAATCCCTAATCAAAGGACTGCAGAATTCAGTGCAAGAGAAAAGCTAGAAAAATAACGGTTTTATTTACCAGAATATGACGGAACATGATCACTTCTTATGGGCATTCAAGGGTACAATCGGCTAATTATTCTCCCTTATTCCATGAAAGTTAACATCTACACAGCATGGCTTAGGAGGAAAGACTCAAGGAATAGAACTAAAAACGTTAAAATAAAAATAAAAAAAATCCAAGGAGGAAAAAACATTTTTCCTTAAAGCTAAAAATACTTTCACTCAGTTTCATTCAACATAAGAAAATCAATCTTATTTCCCACTTGCATGCAGAGTCTTTCTTTCTGTCAAATTACCACCACTAACAGACCCCAAAGGAGAATAATTGGTGGAGCGTGGTGGATGTCTCCCTCGCGAGTTTTGGAACGTCAACCCAGTGCTCTTGGAACTCAACTAAAGCTAAGAGGGGACTATTATTAAGTCACTGAGGTAGCATTTATAGAGCCATATGATCCTGTTAGTGGAATATCTAGTGAAACACACGCACACGTCAGCTGTGTAAAATTTCTCTCTCCTCTCTCAGGCAATAAAACGTGATGTATATCTGTGCAGGCGTGATTTGCACAGCAACAGCAGAATACTTAACACCGCAGTCATGCAAACACTGACATCAATGCACATCTAAATGATGCAAACTGGTCGGTGTTTGGGTTCCCAGTGGTATGAGGGCAAACTGGAGGTAAGTCCGCCTTTTGCAGATAGGCTGAGCCGCAGACACTGGCTTCAGGGGGCGGGACGGCAGGCTTACCTTCACGTTCGGTGTGTAGAGGTTCCTCAGAGATGCCAGGGCGGCTGAAAGCCCGTCGGTGCTGCAGCTGATCCACAGGGCCTGCAGCACACTGGAGGACACCCCCGTCTTCTTGCTTTGGCCCTGCAATCAGACCGGCGTCCTTAAAATGGACGAGACCACCTTCCCAACAAGAGCAAGGTTACAGAGGGTTCTATGCACCCATCGAAGGAGTTTTACAGCACGGGCTTGTCTTTTCCTTTCACCCGTCCACCCACCTTCCATAACCACTTATGCAGTACAATGCTGCAGTGATCCTGGAGCCTATCCCAGACATCACATGGCATAAAGCTTAGAACACTCTGAACAGGTTTGCATGCTGTTCCACGGCACATACATAATCACACATCATGGGCAATTTAGGGAACCGATTTATTTTTGCGTTTCTGCACTGTTCCACAGACAGAACTGGGGGCTAAAACACCCCACCCTGAAGGTCTAAGGGCGTATTCACACAGCACGGTGGCCTTGTACCGTGCCCAAGCATGATTGCCCCCCCTGGTCTGTGCTCACATCACGTTCAGCGATCCTGGCCAGAGCACACCAGGTTCACAGTACAACTTTTAGTGTTGAAGAAAACATAGGAAGGAAAGCACTATCGCTCAGCATGATGGAATTCCTGATTAATGAATCCCTTATTTTGTGGCTTATCATTTTGGGCGCGATGACACAGATTTATTTAGCATGCAATGCAGCGATTTTTATTTATTTGTGCCGCACGAATAAGATCATCCCATATTTTACCAGATATCTCCGAGTTTTTGTGTGCTGCACCCAGCTGTTCCAGGATACTCTTTAGCCCAAATTTCCAGCAAGTAGACCAAAGTGATCCTTTGCTGTCATGTTTGTTAGATGACTGTCCCTATCCGATCTGTATGTGCCAATTCTTGTCAACGCAGGATCTGTACAGCTTACCCGATCCGTTCCTTCGGGGTCTGATTCATGTATAGTGTACATGTATGCATGCTTGTGTGCGACAGTTACATCAATGATGTCATTCTGTACCTGGGCATGGTTAGTGATCACAGTAGACGTGCACTGTGCCCCGAGTCAGACACCTCTAAGTGGTACGCTCAATCGTGCCCAGGCATGGTACAGAGCGATCACACTAGTCAAACGAACTGGACTTTGGGGGTCAAACATGCCCGGGCACGGTAGGGACCGCCTACTGTGAGCAACCCTTACAGCGCTGAGCCGTCATGCTGCCCAGGTCGGTGTCTCATGCTCCGCAGGGTTTCTGCTCAGTGTCCCATAAGGACGATGGATGCCTCCTGCCGTGGTCGGATCCTCATACCTTAAAAATGTGTGCTTTAAGGATATGGTGGCCGAGCTCCATCGTCTGCTGCCGGTTCAGCTTCCCTTCTTGCCGGGACAACATGAAGGCCATCAGTGCGTGCCCACTCCTGTAGGGGACAGGAATCAGCAGGCTTAAATTGGACCTCGTCACCAGAGCGCAGATTCCCTTCGGGCGTTCAACTGGCAGGATGACATCATCGACATCCACAAGGGTCATTTTTAATGACAAGCTCGGCAAATGGCAATGGCTGCTGGGGTTGGAAAAAAAGAAAAAAAAAAAAAGGTGTTATCCTTGGGAATGTTCTTTCATCGACACACTTCAAAGACTCAAAGATGCAAAGTCGATGTATTTCAGGGAAAATTGGCAGGACGTTCCAGGTCCAGTCCAATGGCCTCCAGCTATGTATGAACATCTCTAACGTATCAGTCATCCTGCTTTCCGAGAAATGTGTATTATTATTATTTTTTTTTTTAAGTGATTAATTTAGACACAGATAACAACAGTAATCAGTTTCCTGCTTGGAGGTTTGCAACATTTCCTAAGACACGCATATTAATTCATTCGTTAATGCTGTACCCCCTTGACTGACTAAACTGTGCTAAATACCGTCTAGACAGGCGCCTCACCCAGTGTGGACGAGGGGGGGGGAGGGCGGCGGCAGCCTGGGAATGCATTTCCTGCGCAGCCCGGCCAGCCTCGCTTGGGTGTTAATTAAAGGAGAAGTTCATTAAAGGGCCACACATGACTGGCAGAGTGGGGGGGGGGGGGCGGCCAAGCATTTCCATTAAAGTGGCGAGCCATCGCACTCCGGCCTCCGCATAAAAAGCGGCTCGGGGGGGCATCTCTGTCCCCTGGCCTCCGCGGCTCAAAAGCCAGGCCTTTTCTTCTCTGTCTAATGATCATGTCTGGGGATTCTGAAACGAGAGGCGGAGGGGGGTCCAGAAAGGCACAGGGAGACTCATCGGAGGGGAAGGGTATTCAGGCACAGCGACGCTCCTCTCTGACTAGTTAATGAGGAACGTCCTGGAACTCTGATGAGCAGGTGCTCCCCCCCCCCCATCAAGGTGAACTTCTGAGCCCCAGTTTCTTTTGAGGCGGAGGAGAAGCGGGGAATGGTGATCATCTGGATCCATCCTCTGCGGGGGCCTCCTCTATGGCCAAACGGTGGCGAGTCATAGAAACCCCTAGCCAGCCACCCCTGCTCTCACCCCTGCACGAGTCACGTGTCAGAAGATGGGAGTGACATGGCATCCAATCAGAAGGGGCCAACAAAGAGTGCCTGCAATCACCATTTCTTCTGAGCACTCTTAAGCCACCAAAGCAAAACAAAACACGCTTGTAAAAGTAGTTTGTTGAATGTATTTAAAATGCCTACGTGGGGTGGGGGGGATTTTAAAATAGTTGCATTTTTCCCTTCACAGAGACCTTAATTGCTTTCAGCTGAATACATATCTTAAACAAAACACCGTACCCTTAATGTTTCTTCCCACCGTGCCAACAAGAGGAGTACACTTCAAAAGCTTTGGTTTCTGAAGGACAGCAGTGTACCTCTGAAATTTGCCCTATGGTTGCCAACCAGCTCCAAGTAGATACTCTCCACGAACAGTTTGCCAGATGGCTGGGGTTAAGGACCCAAACGAGGAATGAAGCCGCCCAACAATTATAAACAGAAGAAGCCAATTTACTATTTCACTAGGATAGTTCATTAAAATATTTCTGCTATGATATAACAAGTGGAAATTTCTTTACTGCTGGTCAGCAAACTTTATGGGAAAGTATGTTCTCCGAGCACGAGAAGTTCAAATTTAGCTCAGCTATTTACTTCATCCATCTATCATCACTCTTGTTTATTTGAACTGCAATAATAATAATAAAAAAAACTCTTGTTTCCCCTCAACAGCCTTGGTCCATTGGCACTGTAGCAGGATATCGAGCCAGATCTCAACATCTAAGCACAGCAGCAAATCCGCCCAATGTGGGACGTAAACAGCCACATTATGAACGATGTAAACACGGTGATACGGTCTGGCCTCAGAAACCACTCCGAGACATGATCGCATTTTCTGAAGTCCACCATCGGCATGGTATTACAGGCATTACAGAGTTTGATTAAGATTTACCGTGAACTCCTACATTCGGTCTTGCGCTTCTGGGGCGTCGTGCTCACCTGGGGTCACACAGGAAGTCGGAGCTCTCCCCGTCTGCCCGCCACACCAGCCACTCACGAAAGGACGGGTGGCAGAACATGCGCGTCTTGTCCCTCCGCTTGACAAGAAAGCCAGAGAGGCCGTCCATGCGTTGGCGGAAGTCATCCCACTCGAGCTCGCCAACCATGCCGCCCGCATTGATGGCCTGGAACAGCTGCTCATCCGTGAGCGGGTGCAGCGAGGCAAGTGCCACGTTGAGGATTGGCCGGGCGCGCTCGAACGCCGAGTTGGTCATGAAGCGCATGTTGCACTGCAGCAGGTAGAGCTCGGCCAGCGAGACAGGCACCACCTTGTAGCTGGAGCTCTTGATGACCAGGTGGCCGCGTTCAAACAGGTCCAGGGTCAGCTTCAGGTACAGGTACGAGCCATGGCTCAGCGATACCAGGTGGCTGCTCAGCTTGCCCACCGTGACCGGGTCGGCTTTGCCGTTGAGCGAGATGTTGTTCACGATCTCCTTGCTGTTGTTGATGCGGTGCTGAATGTAGGCGGTGAGGTCACTGCTGATATCTTTGTTTTCTGGGAAGTCGTCCAGGGAGATTTGGGAAAACGGGAAGAAGCTGGTGATATCCTGCCCGGGATTAATAGGCCATTATATTCACAGCGCGGCAATAAACAAAAACAAATTTATTTATTCACACATTTTAATGGCCTGGCTAGGACAAACTGTTACTGAATAAACAATCACACATTCCACTGAAAATGTAAATAAACCCCCCCCCCCCCCCCCCCCCCACCCCCCCCAA
>JAODJU010000001.1:42210994-42241444 GCA_026776725.1 Gnathonemus echidnorhynchus
GGCCGATACCCGATCCGTCAAATAGGTCTGGATCGGCGCCGATACCGATCCGAATATCGGTATCGGTGCATCTCTAGATGAAACCAGGGTCTAACAAATATTAGGGGACATACAGAAAGCTGTCCAACTCCATACAGAGCTAGAGCTCATGGTGTTATCATGCTTTGAGTTGGAGCAAACCATGAAACTGCATAGTTAACACTTTTGGGAGACACCAACAAAAAATACAACTTACTAATTTATCACACTATACATTTATCTTTATAACAAAACACTAGGTATCAGGCTGACCCATTTAACCAAAGCAATGGGCTTACTTGACTGACTCCTGGGTGCTGCTGGATCAGAGCTTCCCCGCTGCCTGCCGCCTTGATTTGGCAAAGCGCCTTCTCCCCTCTCCAGACTGACTATGAACAGCTAGACCCAATATCTCCCCTGTGGCTGGGACCCTTGTCCGAATTGCCCACAGTGGAGGCTTAAGACACAGTAACAAAATCCCACTTGTCTTGCCACAAAAGTTCCTACTCATGTACCCCAAGAGATTAAAACAATACTGCTAACAGACAGAAGCACAACAGTTGTCCGTGTACCTTACAGTGAAGTCTAACCTCTCGAGGGTGGGGGTAAGGCACCCAGATGACTCGACAGCTGTACCAAAGCTAAAAATCACATAATGCTCCCAGTGTGACATGGGTGATGTTAGAACATTTTAACTGGGTTAGAAATCCGACGCCTGCACCCCCTCAAGGAAAAAAAATCTAACGAAGCATCTGACTTACACAGATCTTGACATCGAATTCACTTCTTCCGTTTAAACACACACGCCGCAACATACCACGAACAGCAGCACGTTTAGAAAGGATTTCTTAAAGTGTATTTGAGTTGCAAGCCATTTTCAGAGCATCCCCAAGCCCAGTACAGCTGATAAAAAATAAACATCGCAGCATGAACCAGCTGACTGCTAAAACTAACACCCAAAGTAGTAATAATTGTAATAAAACTAAAGTCACACTTTGACTGAAGTCGTACAGGAGGAGTAAAAATGCCTGGATTTGGGATTTGTACTCAATTTACAGAAACTACACATGACTCACTGTCGTATTTAACACAAAGCAGTATGAATCATTGGGCAAAAGGTACATTAAGTGGAAATTAACTTATCATTGCCTATACAGGGGGAAACTTTTCACAAACAAGCCATAATGTGTATTTAATTAAGGAATATGTAAAGTTAGTATAAATGCATTACACACAGCTGAAAGGCGAAAAAGCGTTTCTCCGCACGGTACAAGATGTGTTAGGCTACGGAGTATTTCTGAAACTTTTTTTCCCCCAACAACATCGAAATAAATAAGCGGTGAATTCAATATGGACACTTGTAGCTGAACCTCACATTGAAAGCATTTGCCTTTGCTGTCACGGGGTAACAAACCTTCACATGGGAAGATGGAGAAACGCACAAAAGACGCTTCTTCTTTCCGCACAAAACTGAATAAAGGACGGAGTCCGAGTGAAATGCCTTGACATGTCTAACAAACTTTCTAGGCACTCAGTCCCACCGCCACATAACAGCCGCCTTTGGGGCTCGATTTTCCAAAAAACCTTATTGCTCTTTAAGATACGAAGAAGTACCAATAGTCGTTTTAGTTAAACCGTTTAAAACGTATCTGTCTAAACCGTTTTCCTCCTAAAACTTCAGCCCCATCTCAGTCGCACCATTCACCAACTTCCCAGCGACTCGTTAAACTGCTTCATTTCGGTCCCACCAGGGCATCCGCAGTAGAGCATAGAACTCGATATAAATCTCGGTTTTTTTCTCATTTATATGAAATAAAGACATATATTACCTGTTTTAAGTCATGAAGCGCCGGCCGAAAAGTTTTTTTCCCTGGCGCTTATCTCCACATGAATGGCCGCACGGGAGCGAGGGCGCCGCTCAGCTCCTCCCTCGCTGCGCTTTCGGCCGTGAGGTCATACCGGGGCAGCCGCGGCGACGGGCACCAGCGCCTGGCACCAGCTCACATCACACCCGCGTGCCGCGCGCGGTCCATTATTCACACCCGCGAAGCCCCACGAAGAGTCACCCCCAGTTTACCTTCCCGGCAAAAGCACTGCCCGCTCCTCCCTCCAAGCAGCGCAAAAATGCCAAACCAGCCCGCTACGCTCCCCTTACAAGGGAATAAGCGTTGCAATGTTATACAAATAAATCACATATTTTGTTTAGTTTAAGTAACAACCAACTTTAACATCACACATAGCAAATTATCTTCAGAAAACTGATTTGGATATGCGTTGTAGGGTTAAGTAACCTGTTTGTGTGGAATGGAAATAATTCTGCATGTTCAAATCGTAAAAGTTAAGCGTTTTGTTTCTTAGATTGTCAGTAAGGTTCAAATAAATAATATGTACTTGTTTATAAGAATGCGCACCAGTCTGTATTTTCTATTGGAGCCCGTGCATTATCCTGTATAATTATCTTATTCAGTGTGTGAATTGTTAGACCAACCGTAACGTGTGATGCCTGGCTTTTAGAGTAATCTATGGTAAGCATTTTTCTGTATTATGAAATTATGCATAAATAATATTATTACATGTGAATAGATCAAACGAGCAAACAAAATCAGGTAGCTCAGACGGCACATAAGGGCTGTATTTCAAACTATTGCACCTTACCGTCTTAAGTATGATGAATTGTTACGTGAAGTGTTGTAACTCAAGCCAATAATTACCGAAGCGTCGCTCAGATAAATTACTTTGAGTTGTATCTCCAGTGACACCGCGAGGAAGAAAGACCTCATAACAATCAGAAGGAATGGAGTAACGCTGCCATGTGACAGTCTCGTTTCTCATTACATAGAAATCGTCTTTTGTACGTTTCATTAAACAAGCATTACTGAGCGCCCTATAATAGACTTTCATCCTACCTAAGGTGTTCCTCTGCCCTGTGTCATTTGCTTCCAGGTAACTCAAATCTTCAAACGATTCTATACTGGATAAGATGCTTGGACGAGGGAATAACGGAAGAATGACTGGACAGCTTTGTGAATAGGCTTTATAAAGGAGCCATATTTCATTTACGAACAAGACACTTGTCTGATATTGACGAATTCTAAATAACTGATATTTTTTTGTGTGTATATTGATATCAAACAGAACGCTGTGCTCTATCCTCAGGACTTCGAAACCTGATATCTAAGTTATTTTGTAGCTAAGAAATTGGGATAGCACAAGAGCATCCACCCTGGATGCTATGTAATGTAGAATATGCAGAGTAAAAGGCAGATCTAGGGTTAGAAGTAATTTATCTTCATGGCTCTGCATGAACAACTAGCAAATATTAGTAACTCAAAAAATTGAACTTTTGTAGAAAAACCATCTTTATTTTTTCTTAGAAACTAAAGAAATGTAAACGAATGCCAGTTGAAAACAATACTGACTATATAACCTTACCATTATGTATTCCATATCAAATGTATTTTTAGAAAACTATTCTGATATATATACTTACTTTTTATTGTGCATGTATAATAAATAATACATTGTACATTTTACTGAATAACCCAGTGACCCTGACCAGCATGAGCAGTAAGAAGCGGATGGATCAAAGTGAGTGAATAGAAAATCATTTCTGGAAGCTACAGCAGAAATGAGGCCCTATGATTCCAATCTGAAGGTAGAGAAAGGGTCACGAACCAAATGTGATTCTGTGACAATGACTCATTTCGGTAAGTGCCGTGTCACATATCTCCCCGGGGTGTGGTTCAGGGTTGTTTTTGGACTGCAGTGTGTTCCCAGTCAGTTAAGCACACCACTGCAGAACAGCCTGATAGATCCCTGTCGGGCGGCTGGCGAGCGTTCAGAAAACGGGGGAATGCACGCAGTGTTGAGGGGTGTCCTGAGCAAAGTTATCCCGCTGGAAATTACAAACAGCCTCACAAATATGAGTCCAAAGGGAGAAGACGATATAAAATCTGTTTGCCTAATGTCACTCCTGTGGTGACCTCACCCCCAAATGGAATGACTTTATATTACAGTCTCTCTGCAGGATTCGTGGATTTTACAAGCTGTTTTTTAGCATTTAGCATTTTACGATGGCTGAACTCTGCTCACACCCAAACAAAAACAGACGCGGATCCCAAAATCACAGCCTCCCTCCTCCTTCTTCATGCTGTGACATGGAACCGCGTTTGGGTTGAGGGCATCCTGTGGATTTCATCACCTGTGAAACGTGGCCTGACCGATAAAACAGCCAAACTCAAGATCTGAACATAAAAAACAACTTAATTTAAAAAGCAAGAGCATTTCAAGGATGTGCTAGATTACTGCTATTAAGATTGGTGCTAGTAATGTGGCTGGAAATTAAAGCATTGTTCATAGACAGCTCTAGTACTAAGAATAGATTTTATATAATGTATTACTATTATGATTAGAAATGAAAGCATTCTTTATATAGTAGCAGTAAAGCAGATGCCTAATCAATATCATGACATTTGCCAATATCATGATTGAAAAGAGGCTACAGACAAGTAGGTATGGAAAATGAATGAATGAATGAATGAATCTATATGGGTTCTGACTGTTTGGGATAATAAACAGCTGGGATAGCTGTCGCAGGCAGGCATGCATAAATGCGATATTGATTTCTGTTACATTTACGAAACCCCCAGGACTTTGAGCAAGACTTTAATGCAGACACAAGCCCTGGACGTCCCCAGCAACATGCTTTTGCATTAATAATCTCTCCACGGTGTCCTGTATCCTTTAGGTATTCATGCACAGTTAGCCAGGCCAAATCTGATCCCCCCCCCCCCCTATAATAAGGGCCTTGGGAGAGATAAGGGGGAGAGTGCAGCCAAAATGTCTTAATATCCCACGGGCGGGGTGAGGAATTTGGCTGAGGCATCGCTCCAAAGAAGGGCGCAGGGACGCAGAGGTCTACCTACGCATCAGCACGTGATGTGATCCTGCTGGGTCTGCGGTCAAATTAATCTGCCAGCATAGCAGCAAACATGAAATTAAAGACGCTCAGGATTAAGTAGACTATTAATAAGACATTCATAAATACAACACGGAGCTTCAAGTCCCTCAGAGCGCAGTGAATAATTAGAGCTACCTTTACTGGCCAAGGCTGCCATAGTCTCAGTAAAAGCTGCAGTATCCTGTACGAATTAGATTTAAGGCGCCCCAGGTTACATTGACTTTAATGTCATTCCTTTACATTTAGCCCAGACTACTTTAATCTTCCAAGTTATCTTGCAAATCCAAAAATCCAGCTTCGTGATACAGGCCCCTGGTCTATAGCATAACTCTTTATCCCAGTCGTGCATTAAGATCCACCATACTGCACGTAACGCTCCGTTTCACAACATTCAAGGTGAATAAAGCCTTTTCTCTTCTGGTAATGATGGTTATTACATCCACCCATCCATCCTCTGACTGCTTGTCCAGTACCAGGTCATTGGAAACCAGGAACCATTAACTTGGACAATTGCACCAATTTTTTTTGTTTTCCTGTATAAGCTTTTCATATTTTGTTTCTGTCCCCTGTGAATAATTGCTCTCCATCTGTACAAAGCAGTTGCATAAACCATATTAAATAACATTTAGCTGATTTAGTAACTTTAGCTATGTTTTAGAATAAAAATCTCATTGGAGATTATTGTTACTTTATGTAAAGTCACTACTATTCTTCTGTGTTTAGTTTAATATTACATTATTTTAAGTAGCTGTCCTGTCTACGTTTGGCCGAATCATTTGGGCTGTCAACTTTCCAGCGAAGCTCACTAACACCTGCAAAACCACAGGAAGACCGGCACTCCAGCCACCGTAAACACTTCACACAGCTCCGACAAAGCAGACGGGACTCCTTTCTGCTCTCTGCGGGAGTAGCTCTGCTGCAGCCCCCCCCACAGGAATGCTGCACGCATCACGAAGGGGACGGGGGAAAAGCACGAAAATGCCGGACCAATTGATGTGGTGCTGAGGCGTCACCCGCTGCACGGCAGCGCCCGGGTTCGAATTCGAAGGCGGCCCATCCAGGTTGGCATGTGGAACGTCTTGTTTCTCCGGCATGATAACAATCTTCCTCTACTGTCAGAGGTGCTTCATAAGCTCTGCATTTCAGTGGCGTCACTCTCTGAGACTGGGGAGTGGCCAGATCTCTTTAGATGGGTACACATATTATTAGTCTGGTCGCTTTGACGGCTGACATACTCAGGGTGTAGCTGTTTCTTTGGTGGATCGGCTCCTCCCGATGGTGTCTGATGTCTCTCCTTTCAACGAGCGTATTATGAGACTCAGGCTAAGGCACCCTGTGGGTGTTTTGTCTGTTGTCTCAGTGTCTGCTCTGACTGCTGTGAGTGACGTCTCAATGAGGAAGACATTTCATTCGCAACTTCATTTGGAGGTTGATGGGTGCCCATGAGGTGAACACTCCGCTGGTCATGGGTGACATGGCTGGCTATGAGGATTGTGTCGGTCCCTACAAGTCCGGCGGCTGTGGTCAAAGTGGGTCCATGTTCCTCTGCTTTACAAAAGGTCAGGGGCTGCGGGTCACTGGATCCTGGTTCCAGTGCCCTGAGCCACATCAATCACATCCTCCTGGGCAGTCACTGGAGGTAGAAGCATAGGGATTACAGAAGCACCCAGTTCGTGAATTCTGACATCAGACTTGTTGTTGCTACTCTGAAGATTCAGCTTTTGTTCAGAAGGCTACCACCGACTAGAAGAATGAGGCTGGAGCTGACCAGACTCCAAGATCAGGGTGTTTCTAATGATTCTGCACACAGTTTGTGTGAGGAACTTGCAGATTTGTTGCAACTGCTTACTCGAATGTGGTTTGGGAGACCTTCTGTGACAAGACTCTGAAGGTTGCTGAAGGTTGTGTTGGTGTTGCTGGTGTTTCCAGAAGGAGGGGTTTCATCTCTCAGGGCACCCTGGATATTACAGTACTTAGATGTTTTATTAACGCTTCTTGGCACTGATGGTTCTCATTGAGTGCAATTGCGAGTTTCTTTGCAGCCTTTGTTGATGTTCATAAGGCATTCAATTCAGTTGATCAAGCTACCCTGTGGGACATCCTGAGACTCTGTGGGATCTCCCCGAAGTTGCTGGACATCATGGGCGGCCTGTACACTGGTACTATGAGTGCTGTGCAGAGTGGAGGAAGAACCTCTACATTCTTCCCAGCTGATTTTGGAGTTTGGTATGTTCTTGCTCCTACTCTGTTCAGTGCTTGCATGGACTGGGTGTTGGGTAGGGTCATGGGGTCCAGCAGCTGTGGGGCATCTGTTGATGAAGAAAGATTTATTGATCTTGACTTTGCCGACGATGCTGTGATCTTCACGGAGTCAATGGAGTGACTGAGCGAGGAGTCTGAGAGTCTGGGCTTGTGAATGTCCTGGATAAAAAGCAAGATCCAGGCCTTTAAAGACCTCTTGGGCACAGCCATCAGCAGTGTGTCTGTCTGCAGAGAGAATGCCGACCGCACTGAGAGGTTCACTTACCTCGGCAGCGACATTCATGTCTCTGGTGACTCTTCCTATGAAATCAGTAGACAGATTTGGAGAGCATGGGGGGTCATGAGGTCACTGGAAAGGGGTGTGTGGCGCTCCCGATATCTTTGTAAGAGGACAAAGGTCCAAGTCTTTACAGTCCTAGTGCCCTGTTTCGCTGCATGGCTGCGAGACATGCATGCTATCCAATGACCTGAGATGAAGACTGCACTCCTTTGGTACTGTTTCTCTTCAGAGAATCACTGGGTACCGCTGGTTTGACTTTGTGGAGAATGAGCAGTTGCTCAGGGTGTCCTGAATGACGCACATTACCTGCATCATTAGGGAGCGTCAGTTACAGCACTATGGCCATGTGGTGCATTTCCCTGAGGGTGATCCGGCTCGCAGGATCCTCACTGCTGTGGACCAAAGTGCCTGGACCAGGCCAAGGACACGCCCACATAACACCTGGCTGGGGCAGATAGATGGCCATTTCCGAAGGGTGGGACTGGATCTTGTGTCGCCCTAGGGGGCTATCAACTGAGATCCTGAGGTGTTTTGTCACCTGCTGGGTGCGGCAATGCACTGTATCAGTGCACACTCCCCAACCTGACCTGACCTGACCACGCCCAATCAACTGCAATGGATATTTTCTGAGGTTCTTTTGAAGTTACTAGTGACAATTACTCCCAAACCTTTATCCACAAGTAACATCCAACTACTTATAGGATACAGGGTGGTGAAAGGAACTGGTCACTATCACAGACAGCAAAACATTTATGTTGTATATGTTTATAATAGGGGCGACGTGGTGGTGCAGTGGTTAGCACTGTTGCCTCACACCTCTGGGACCCGGGTTCAAATCTCCGCCTGGGTCACATGTGTGTGGAGTTTGCATGTTCTCCCCGTGTCGTGGTGGGGTTTCCTCCGGGTACTCCGGTTTCCCCCCAAAGACATGCTGAGGCTAATTGGAGTTCCTAAATTGCCCATAGGTGTGCATGTGTGAGTGAATGGTGTGTGAGTGTGCTCTGCAATGGGCTGGCCCCCCGTCCAGGGTTGTTCCCTGCCTCGTGCCCGTTGCTTCCGGGATAGGCTCCAGACCCCCCCGTGACCCAATAGGATAAAGCGGGTTGGAAAATGGATGGAAGGATGTTTATAATAAAACCTACCTAATTTCGAGGCAATGAGATGGAGATATTTAGGGGGCGAAAAAAAATCCACCCAGGAACCTAAGACTAGACAATTCATTAAAAAACATTGCGCCAACTGTCAGGATGGATAGATCGATCGTGCCCAAAATCCCATTACAGACAAAACACTTTTTGGAGTCGCGGTTATACATTTTTAACTGTATTTAAAATATTTACTCTGCAAAATGCTTTGCGTGAAATTTCGACACACACGCCGCCAACTTTGCCATCACTCAAGTACGAAGTGTATATCAAAATCCAAAGGCGGGCTACTTACAGGTTAAAAATCTTTTTACAAAATAGTGCCTGTATGTTACTTTAATCAGCACGTCTACTGCCAGAAAGTGCAGGGCAATCTTCTGGCATAAACACATTCCAGTGGATCAGGTTACAGCAACAAAATTTTTATATAGACCTACGGACTTTGTGTATATATTACGTAAGTTTATAAGCATTCCCAAAATCATCCCGATCCATCAGACCACAAAGCAGCTGCCCACGTTGATTGCTATCAAAGCACCAACGCCCCCTCCGTACTAAAACACAATACAAGGGAATGCTGATTTCCCCATACAACATCGTCAATTTGCAGATGTTTTCCTTCTTATAGTAGCTTATATTAACAAATAAAATTAAATACAGGGCAAATTTGTGGCCTCTACAGATACTGATGGGAAAGAAAATATACACATAAGTATCAATTACAGGAAAAATATAATAGCACTAAATTATGTGTTATATAGTGTAACTGCGAAAAACTACCTGGAAAAGATTACTTAGGATACTTACCTCTAATTTAAAAACAAAATAGCCAGTCAGGTGGCATGCGTCAGTAATAAACGGTATCTTAATGTAACCACGGAATGCAGTGCTTAGCGCTGTCGGCTAATCACTTTAATTCAAGTCTCCGCCAGGGCTCCATGGATGTGGAGTTCGCATGTTCTTCCCGTGTCGTTGTGGGGTTTCCTCCGGGTACTTTGGTTTTCCCGCACAGTTCAAAAACATCCTGAGGCTAACTAGGGTTACCGAATTACCCATATAGGTATGCGCGTGTGAGTGTGCTCTGCACACTGAATAGTATAAGCGGTTTCAGGGAATGGATGGATAATATAGCAGTTTAGTTCAATTGTTTTGACTTCATAAACACAATGGCAATAGGAAAAAAGCCTGTAATAACTCAAAATAAGATTTTGCTTCCATCTAGTGGGCTACGAAGGAATTGCACACGCAACAGAGAAATACGAGAAATTCATCCATCTATCGTTCCCCGCACCCATCCCCGCATAAAATTGACTGTTCCGGTAAGTGGCAAGAAACCTGGTGAGACAATTCCACTGTTTTTTCAGCAAGTGGATGAAGCGGTATATTACCTTCCTGAGGTTCACCATTAACGCTTCAGAAACGATTCTCCATAGCTACTGCCAGTGAGAAACGATTTATGTGGAAATCACTCCTAAACTGTCAGGAAAAAGGGTACAGCCCTGGTACAGTTTTGTTCCTCAAGGTAGAAACAACATTAAAGTACCCCCAATAGTACAAAAACTGTTCCTAAGCATCCATTTCTGTACCTTACATTAGACTAATATATACATTTTACTTACAGCTAGGTTACAGACCCTTGAGTTTACAGTCTCAGTACAAGTAATTGTCCCCTCAGAGGTACAAAATGGTACTTTTTTCTAACAGTGTACAATATAGGAACAGTCACTACCTACCCACCCACCCCCCAAAAAAAAGAAAAATCAGGTGAATTATTGACTATGTTGCCATTAGTGACTTGACAGTGTGTGTGGAGCATCATGGGAAGGCTCCTTGTCTGTCTACTGTCATTTCCTGTTATTTCTTACTTACTGTTATTTGTCATCAGCTGCTGTACTTACTGTCTCCATCACCAGGGATGCCAGCCACCTGTCTCACGCCCTCTTCATACTCCACCCTCCTAGGAAATGCTACCAGTGCTTCACCACCCACACCATCCGCTCTCCCTGAGCCTTCAGGCTGCTACTCACCTTCTGATCTGTATCTCTCCACCACACAGTATTCCACTACTCTCAATACGCACCTTATTAGTATTATATACTGTATTATGGACACTTTGTACAACCTCATCCCCATATTGCATTACTTTGTTATTTTAGTAATTTCATATGCTGCACTGTCATGTAAAGTATTTCTGTTTTGTCCATCCATGGTGGGTTAATAATTGATACTTTATTGATCCCTGCGGGGAAATTCTCTTTATGCCTCCCCCACCCCACTTGCTCTTTGTAAGTGAGAGCAAGCCACTCACAAAGGGCAGCCACCCCTAGCAGAACCCAGGGAGCTGGGGGTTAAGGGCCTTCTCAAGGACCCACAGACGTGCTGAGGCTGGGCTCAAACCCACAACCTTCCGATCACAGGCACAGCAACTTAGCCCACTGAGCTACACACTACAACAAAGACAACAAAATAATACTTGAAACTTATATACATTTAGCACTATAGTCTTTAGGAAACCAAAAAGATGTGAATTTCATTGTATTATGTACACAGGATAATAAAAACTTGAAATGTTAAAGCTCTCTAACACCTTTTCTGGATATACGCAACACAACAATGCAGAACAGTCATAAATGGAAACACAATTTGAGGGTATATTTCAAAAGGAAGGATGCTACCATAAACATGTATGTCATAAACAAATTTTGGTTTTATAAGATCATAAACATGAGCACACTGATAACTGCTGAGAGGAGACAGCATGAAGCAGAAGAAAATAAAACGTGCTGTAATTTAAGATTAACACAGAAGATAAATGATTAGATTTTCCACAGCCTTAAAGTGAAGTATCCAGGCAATCATCTACGAAAACGCAGTATAATTTGAAATAATGCACAATTCGTATTTATGGAATAAAGTACAGATATGATCACAAAGCTTAAGTACTGGGAGTTTTTTCATAACTAAAGATTACAACAAATACTAATATAATAAAGGTTTAGCCTTGAACTCCAGAAACACTAACTACAAAAAGAAAAGAAATGAATGAGCTTTTGTATGAACAAATTAGAAAAAATTAATGACTTTTAAGCAGGCCAGTGTTCAGCACTGGAATTCTATGGAAGTAATTTCCATCTTAACATTCCAGAAAAATTGTTTGAGAAAGACATGTGTGCAGGATAATTTCTAGGTCTCTGGAACCCAGTTACATGGAAAATCTAACAAACGCTCAGGATTCTCTGACTCTTTGGACTATGTAGACTTCCATGGTCTGCACAATGGAGCGGCCATCTTGGCTCAACATTTGCGGGGCTGGTGGATGTGCAAGACCTTAGGCGAGTGTGTTTTCTCCACGGCTGGTCTGACTTTGTTGTGCCTGATGCTCACTGTTGAAGTGGGAAACTCGTGCCCCAACTGAAGAAAAAAAAAAAAACAGTTTTACATACTTCAGTCATTTAATGGTGGAATAAGGGTGTATACAGTGATAGATAGATAGATAGATAGAGTCCTAATCTTGCAGTTATAATTTATCATTATATATATTATACAGGTACACTTTAGGTCTGTAAATACTGTAGTAAGAAGAGCACAGGGTTCAAAGCAGACAGATAGTAAAAAGACCCAAGTAATAAAGTAACAAGTTGTAACCCATGATATAGCAAGATACTCATGTGAACTAAAAACTGATTTAATTGGATGATAAAAGCACCAGCAAAAAGTAATATTAATGTGAACTGTTAAGGTGTTGTATCAAACACACACAAACTGGCTTAATTCGTCCGTGTTGTGCACATATTTGAATGAATGTTGGCAGGATACATTGCTGCAAAACTACTAACCTTTTCAAGAGTCCCCACTAACAAAATATTGACCGACTGCATTCCAGGAGAAGTGGCGAGAGATCTGGGAAGACATTTCGACTGATTCTTCAGCAACATATGGCAAAGCTATAACTGGTATCAAAGGGTCACCACCTCAGAGCAGAACTGTTTGCAATCCGCAAACTGTTTATGTGACCGAGGCAGAGAATATTTATCTTGAGAAAGCCTTAAAATTCACAAGAGACACCCAACACAAACACAAATCTCAACCATCTGCTCCCGAATAACAGATAATAAGGATTTTACCCAAGAATAATGAAGTCTCCAGGAACAAGACAGAGCACAGTATGGTATCGCTGTAAGCAAGACCTGGAGAGTTACATTTTATGGATGTTCTTCTGGTGAATAACCACAGCATTAATCCTCTTCACCCACTTGCCCACCCAGTTATAACAACCCATAAAGAAGAGGGTACAGAAATGCTGCATTGACATAGCAATCAAGCAAAGTTTCTAAAATTGTGCCTAAAAAGGCACAATGCTCTTTTTAGTCTTTGCTCATTTCATAATTCCTGCCCACCTTCTCTCCAAGCTAAATCTACTGAGCTTCATTCTATAGAAGAACCTTGTCCACTCCAGGTTAGTTTACTAGCTGAGGTGGACAGCAGACATCAGCATCCGCATGCCAGTGCACTATTCCCCCCCCATGTGCCTGCTCCCCAGACCTGCTACCTCGGCTTCTCAGCTGGCCTCTTGCTGTCCTTCTCTGCACTTCCATTCTCCTCCGAACTTCTCTTGGCCACCCTCTTGCCCCCCGCTTTCACTGTTGGGAGAGAGCAAACAGACGCTGGTCCCTCAAGCCTCATCTGTGGCACAATTTACCAGCCCAGAGAATTAACTTCAGAAAATTGAGGAGAGGAAAAGCCAGCCCAAAATCACACCGTAGCCCTAAATACAAGAGTTTTTGCATTTTTTCGTTTTTTCATAGCAGTCACCGTTTTTTTATGAAATAGTTTTCCCTTATGGGGACCAGGAAACCGGTCCCCATAAGGGAAAAAAACGGATACTTATCACGTTATGGGGACATTGTGTCCCCATAAGGATAGGTATACCCGCTCACACACACAGACACACAAACAAACATAAATATATATATTTATCTCCACCCCGTGTGGAAGACACTGTAGGCACCTGTCGCGTCATTCTGCCTGCAAAGTTCTGTTGACATCGCGGTTATGGAGACGCCTTTACCGGCAGGGTGCAAGAGTCTGGGCTCTCAGTGAATCACTGACTTAATTGACATCTTTCACTGACACCGTAATTTTCCAGCCTCGCCTTCACATTAGTTTCATTAGTAGGTGCAGCTTAATTCACCGTCGAACAAAGAAAGCAACTCATATAAATTAGAGGCGTTTCTACATATATATACGATAAAATGTGCATTTATAGAAGAGAGATAACAACTCATTTAACCTTGTTGCAAACCATAATTAGCATACTTGAGCTGCAGAAGCAACAGAAAAACCATAAAAGAGAAGACTTTTTTCTCGAATTTTTGTAATAGAAATAATAATAGCGGTCTTCTGTGACTTTATGCCTAAAGACTGAAATTTAGATAGGCCTACTACAAGAGAAACTCTACAAAGAAATCGTTTGAAATCGTTATTATAATCTTACTCTGCAAAGGAAATGAAAAGTAACTGTGCAGTACTTTCAAAAACGAAAGCGAAAGACCGCAGTCCACTGTTTAGAAAGCATTACTTAATTAACGGGAGTTTCTTTATCAGAAGAAAAACTTCATTAACCCATAACCCAGTGAAAATCTCAGTTATTAACGGCGTTTCGGTTCGGGCTTTGAAGAGGCGTCAACAAAATGCTGTTGATTTAATCATTTAATGTAAGAGAAATAATTTCCAAAACTGCAATGCAGTTACACTGGCTGTAACTTCACAAAGGGGAAGGGAACGGCTTACCTGCTGGGGGGTGGCCAGCCTTTAGCGGTGGGATCTCTTTTCCTGGCACCTTAGACATCGGAACCATCTTCAGACCTCTGAAATCGCACACAGAAAGTGGTAAATTTCTCAGGGGGAGGCGGAGTGGTTAAAAGTTAAAACAACTGCGTCACACCCTGAAGTTATGAAAGGTTACGCAACCGTGTTTACATTGCACATGCAGCACCTTCCCCGTTGTAGGGCTACAGTTAACTTGCCTAAAAGTTGTTTCAATGCCATCCCGATAGTTAATCCATTAAATTCACCAGTATCAGCGTAGTTGGTTGAATTATTTATGGAGGATGATGACCTATTGTGTGATGTGGATTAATGTGTAGTACCATATGTTACCGGGAGGGGGGTCTGCTTCATATGGAGCCGTTTAAAAATTCCCACAAATATCGTGTACATCACATAATGTATTGACAACGGGAAGCAATACATATCATACCGCCGTGAAACCAAAACACCTTCAGTATTGGGTGCGACCCCTTTAATAATATCACCTTCTCGTCGTGCCCGCACGACACTCACACTAGACACACCGTTTCTCATTGCATTTATGACCAAAGCATGAGGGTCTCCGAATAATCTCTTACCCCCGATCTGCCGGTGTTGCTTGGTGTCTGCCGTCTTTCCGCAGATAATATCGATATAGATATATGCTGGAAGATAGATCTCCGTAATATGAACACTGTCTTATAGCAGCTGTGTAATCCACAGTGGCAAAGCCATCCTATTCTGAGCTCTCCCCCCGAGTACTTTCGGACTCAGAGTTTGACTCCTAATCTCATAATAATAAAAATAATTAATATTTATCCTACCATTGTATTGCGTTTAAATTGCCGGTTAAAATTGTTAATAAAAACATGCATGATTTAACTCATAATATGTGGGGTCAATACGTTTGAGAACCCTTTTAGTTCTTTTAAAAAACACTGATTTGCGGTTGTCATTACCCTGTAACTCATCCATATCCAACGTAAATAGAATCCATATTTCATTGCCAGAAACGCATAAACAGAATGTCACCTTTCCATTTCATGACAAGATCTACAGGCTGATCAGCCCACCCGTCAATCACTGCCTGCTTCAGCCTATGGGAACCCAGCAAACTTGACATGAAATATGTCAAGCCAGTGAGTGTTAGATAGCCCCGCCCACCGTAGGTGTCCTGGCCTCAATTCTCCCATTATAATGGTCTGTCTATTAATACATCAAAGAGAATCACATCATCATTTTTGCTTTTTTTTGATTCCCAAAGTCCCTTCCAGGCAGACCGATGAATATGTGGGTTTTCCATAAAGTGCTTTTTTAAAATTTTAGTTAAAAAAATTCTTGGCAAAACAAAAAAACATGCATGTACAATGGTCTAATCATCCAACATTTCCTAAACTGTTGCAAAAGTGTTTTCTTAAAATCAAAAATTTAGCAATGAACAAAAAAGACTGAAGATACTGCATGACAAGTGATGGATAAAATCAGGGCAGAAGGCAAACGACAGAACGGTTGATGTTTATTATTCTCCAAGATGCCGATGTGTTCTTAAAAAGACGGAGAGGAGGCAGAGAGTTAAAAAATCAGCTGCTTCTGGAGGTAACTTTGACGTTTATTTCTGTTCTCTGTGCATAGAAAATGGCAGTGAACCATTCCATGTGAGGCGCAGGACAGCGAATGGAAAAATAGACTCTGCAACATCACTCAGAAAAGAGCTCCACTGTCAGCATTCATTAAAAACAAAAACAAAACGAGAACAAAAAATATGTCATTTTATTACACTCAAATGCATGTTATGCTTCCCACTGCTCAAAAATTATTCTCTAGTTTCTTTGCATTTATATTTCTAAGTAATTTAGACATGGCACAAATCTTAAATGGGCACTCATGAGCTTAAAACCAGTGATAGAGTTTTTTCCCCGTATTTACAATAAAATGAAGAAAATGTACATGATTCTTGGGGGTACACAATCTCAATATTAAGTACAGCAATAATACAAGAAAGGAATATGATTTCATTCCTCTGTACAAACTAACATCATTAGATCCTCTTTTTTAGTGCTATGAAAGGCTTGTCCCTACATACGCAGTCCTGTCACATTCCCGTACCTTTCTTCACTTTACTCACTCCTTCAACATGCTAGCACAGCTACAAACTTTAAAGAAACAATTAAAAAAGAAAACATACATCACAGGAGAGAGACATCTGGCCCTGGCCCCTCCCACTCCATCCTACTGGCCCAGCCATGGCCCCTCCCACTTCATCCTACTGGCCCAGCCATGGCCCCTCCCACTTCATCCTACAGGCCTAGCCATGGCCCCTCCCACTTCATCCTACTGGCCCAGCCATGCCCCCTCCCACTTCATCCTATAGGCCCAGCCATGGCCCCTCCCACTTCATCCTACAGGCCCAGCCATGGCCCCTCCTACTTCATCCTATTGGCCCAGCCCAACCCCCTCCTACTTCATCCTATTGGCCCAGCCCAGGCCCCCCCACTTCATCATACAGGCCCAGCCCTGTCCCCTCCTACTTCATCCTATTGGCCCAGCACAGGCCCCTCCCACTTCATAATACAGGCCCAGCTCTGGCCCCTCCCACTTCATCCTATTGGCCCAGCCCAGGCCCCTCCCACTTCATAATTCTTCCTTCTTACCAACACGAAACGCACATCCCACCATCTCTTTCTTTGGCTAGACGTTCTGCTGTCCACCTACATCCTGTCAACCCCACGTTCAAAAGTCATTTAATAATGAAACGTACAGGTAAAAGCCAATAAGGGGACTCCATTCCCTGGAAAAGGGGCGGAGCCTTTACACCCAGGAGTCTGGCGAGCCCGGGTATTGCTCCGCCCGGTACGAAGGTCTCCGTGCGGCCGAGTAGAAGTCCACATAGTTCGTGGTGGATTTCAGCGAGTGCGGCGCTGGCGCGTAGTCCGCCGTGGAGGAGTAATGGACGCCATCCTCGAAGTAGGAGTCCTCATAGCTGCGTGGAGACTGTAGGTACCTTCTGTAGGTATCATAGGTCCTCCTGCTGGGATCCTCAGCATAGTACAACTGCTGAGAGTGTGGGGGGGGGGCAAGGAGGTTACAGGTCACTGCACATACAGTGGATTACAGCTACATGTATGACTTAAAATGTATGGGATAAACTGATTGTGTTTGTTTATTGCAATGCTTAAAATCTACCCCATCCCCACTCCTACATAAATTAGTATTCCATCCATCCATGCATACATCCATCCATCCATCTTTCAACCACTTATCCTGGTCATGGGGGCCCAGGACCCCCTCCCAGCATTTCTTTAGACTGTAGGAGCAGCCAGAGGAGTATGGAGAAGGGAACAGAGCCGACAGCCCTGAAGGTACGAGGCTGCAGTGTTACCCACTGCTTAAAAATGCTAGCACAATAGTACCATGACTGACATCAGTCATGGGGGTTTAGAACTGAAACAAGGGCAGAACTGAATTTTAAAAATGAATAAATGAATAAATTTATGCAGACAATTCAAAGTGTGTGTGTGCGCGTGTGGGGGGGTTTAACAAAGATCCAAAACAAAACAGCCACCTCCCTCCCTCACCTGTCCTCGTCTGGGCTCCTCTCTCGTGGGTGAGGAGTAGGATCCTGTAAAATACTGCGATGGCTTCCTGGATGCTATAAGAGACGCACATGCAGGGGGCAAAAAGTCCATAAAATGCACTTATGAACAGAACAAGCTGACCAACCAGAGCCTAACACTGCATCACCTTGAATATGCACCAAGCTCATGGGAGTTTTACTTACACAAAAATGTTGAGAGCAGAAAGAAAAATTATTGGTTGAGATAAGAATGTAGAGGAGGTGAGCCTAAGTAACTAGAGCAGTCAGGACCAACCAATCAGATGTTTTGGTCCCACTTCCTCTACAATCTGATTGCTTGTCTCTGAACTATTTTTCCTTCTGCCCTCGGAACATTTTTGTGTAAGTAAACTCCCACAAGCACACGCCAACTCAGCCTCAGCCCTGCATTGCTCTGGGAGCCTGTGAAATATCACTCCCTAGTAGGCCTTGAAGTAGCCAGACCCAGTGGCATTTTACCCATAATCCCCAGGGTGGCCAGCACTATTGCAGGGCCCTTGCCACTCACAACACCATTTTTCACCCTCTTTTGGTCACTCAGAGCTACTAAACCCCTTTCGGAATGGCTGTCTGAAGGATAGCTTCAGGCTTACTTGTGGATTGGTATTTATGTACACTGCCATCTCCTTGATAATTATAGAATTGCATAGATGACTGTGTTCTTTGATAATTTGAGCGATGTTCTTTAATCCCCAACATGGCAGGAGAGGACGTCGCACTGCCACCTGAGGGACAAGCAGAGAAGACAGATGTATTCAGATGTTATTCACAAGCTTTGGGTTTTATTGAGAGTGGGGACTACATTTCCCATCATCCTCTGTTTTAGGTACTCACCTGACTGGATGACAGGTGACATCTGTAGGTTTGTGGATGGCAGGGTGGGCTGTGATTTGTACCTATCTCGCTCAAGTGTGGAAACAGGTGTGATAAAATGGTTCTGGTTCCACCCGTCCTGAACACACAACAAAAAGGAGATATTTCAACCCATCCTCAAAGAAACCCAACATTTCATCATTCCCACACCCCGTCTTGTAACCACCTCACCTTTTTATAAATGGTGCGCAGGTCTCTGTACTGCCACAATGTGTTCAGAACCTGAGCTGCTGCTTTTACTACCTTCATCGAGTACCTGAGTCAGGGAGAAGAAAAAGGAAAAAAAGAAGAAGAAGAAGAAAAAAACAGAGTCAGGCGCCATGGGTTGGGGGTTTGAATCCCGTTGACGGTGTCTGTGTGCGGAGTTCTTCTCCCCGTCTTCTCCCCATGTATTGCGGATTTCCTCTGACTCCTCTAAAGCATGCAGTTACATGAACTGGTCTTGTGAAAATAGTGTGGTGGCCTGACAGGTAGGGCAGTGTGCTTCTGATTGAAAGGTTGCTGGGTCGAATCCCCAAGCAGTAGGGCATGACTGAGGTGGCCCTGAGCAAGGTACTGCTGCCCACGGTTATGTCACATACGGGTTAAATGCAGATACATATGCTGTGGTGTTTCAACAATGACTATTAACCACTTTCACTACACTTTCTGATAGGCTGGCATCCCACCCAGTGTGTGCTCCTGTATTACATAACGAGCTGCAAAATGGATGAATTAAGTCAACAAATGGTGTCAGTTAAGCAGTCATCATGAGGATAACTTTTAATGTATTAGCCCATTCAGTGCTTCTTACCACATTTTGCACTATGAGCTAATCTCAGTCATCTACTGAGTTAATCTTTTCAGTTGTCAGCTAATTGTTTTAGCTATACATTATATTTTATAATATATATTACTTGCATGGCTTCTGTTTTAATTCAAACTGACTTACAAACAATATCAGTATCTACAGTATCAACTGTGTATTTCACTGGGTCAATTCTAGTTAAGTACCTAGTTTCATGTCCTTCAAGTTACCAGCTAGTTTCCTGATCCACGACCCCTGCAGGCCCAAACTTAATCAACTACTAAAGAACTTTGCTGGGTACTTTCTGGGACTCGATCAGGCGACCAATCGAGTGCAGCGCTACGCCAGCTGCCAGCCAATCGGAGCGGGCCCCGACGAACCTCTCTCCCCTGCCTTTGGTGATGCTGACGAGCTTCTCGATGCCGCCGGTGTCGGCCAGCGCCTTGGCGTTCTCCATGTTCTTGCTGGTGACCTCGTGCAGCGTGCAGCAGATGGCGGCCACCGTCTCGTCCGACAGCAGTGTGGTGCCCCCCCCTGGCAGGCGGTTGACCAGGTCGCGCATGGCGTACTTCCCTGAGGAGACAAAACAAAACAAAAACAGAAGTGTGTTATTCGCCTGCTCATGGCCGCTGACACGTTTAACAAGCGAGGCGTGGCAGGTCCTGTCCTACTGCCCTGAAGACACGGTGATGACCCCCCCCAGCGGACTCCAAGCCAGCCGGCCAACAGGCTCCATGCCCAACCCTCCGGCCTGGACAATTTGCCCCTCCCCTGTAATAACACCTTCTTAAAAGAACGGCAACATTGTCCAGCTCTCAGCAAAACGACCCCCCCCCATTCGCACAGCAGTTGTTGGGAAATGAGTGAAACGCAGTGACCTGTCCCATTACGGTCGGATGCCTCCCAGTATGAAGGCCTATAATGGCTTGGCGTTAAAGAAATCGGTTTAGATTCTGAACCTAGTCCTGGGGGACCCCCAGAAAGTCCACATTTTTGCTCACCCCAAGCTCAAGACACACCCATACCAGGAATTCGGTGTTTGTGCTTGGCTGGGAGTTGGGAGGGAGTAAAAAATGTGGACTGTCTCAGGGTCCCAGGACTGGGTTAAGAATCACTGGTTTTGAAGGATCCTCCGTTAGGAGGCCGTATTTCCAGCTGTAATCTCACAGTAGGGGGGTTGTGGGGTCCTTATGCACAGCTACTAATTGACACTGATGCTAATTGGCTCAATGAGCCGGAGCGGCCCACCTATGAGCTCCTTGTTCCGCACGTCCAGGGCCATGTTCCGGAGCGCCGTGGCCACAGAGCAGACCACGCGGTCGTTGTCCATGCGCAGAAGCTCCACCAGGATGGGCAGGCCCTTCTCCTTGCGCACTGCCGCCCGGATGTAGGCTGCAAACTGGGGGCGCCGGGGGGGATAAAACGACACATGGTCACGGTTTAGTGCAGGGTTTCCAGGTTATAACATTTTACAATTTGGTTTTTATGCATACTCTTATTAAATGTTTTATTTCAGTTTCAGTATAATGTTTTTTTTGGCCCTTATATTCTAGCCTATACAGCATTTTTATGTTTGTATCCCTTCAACATCACACATCAAACCTCGCTCTCTGTTTGAACTCTGTAGTTATTATGCTACTGCATTCAAAATATTCCCTTTTATGACGTCAAAGAGACAAATAACATTAAACATTTAACAGTACTTCTGCTGCAATATGTTTTTTTTTTTTTTTACGGTAAACAGTCAGTTGACTTTGGTACTGTATGTTTCAGCTGGACCCATAACAACCTGGCTTCAGATACCATCACGCATAAAACTGAAGATGGACTCAGTTTCAGTCGCCGTTAAATGTTTATTAAGGGGGCAGCACATGGAGACTTCTGGCTATACAGCCTCCCTCAGGTTAACACACCCATAAACTTTTAACACGTACTGTAAAAGTGCCATGTGTGGTTACAGGCTTGTGTGAGATGTCTGCAGGTCATACTGGGCCATCTTGTGGTGTTTACCAGTTTACTGTTTGTGTTTAACATTCCTGCTTAAACCAGAAATATTTGGAAAAGGGCTCAAACCAACAGCACGAGGGCCAGCTACAGAGAGCAGCCAACGCGAGGAGGCAGTGGCGGAGGGGGGTCACCTTCCAGTTTCCCGCAGAGAGGTTCTGCAGAGACCCTGCTGAGCCCTCCAGTGTGGCCGGGTTCGAACTCTCCGCCAGCAGTGTCAGGTAGGGCTTCACCACGGCCGGGTGCCACAGCATCTCCACCCCCTTGGGGGCCTTGGAGAAGCCGGGGATGGGGCCCACGCCGTCCCACTGCGGGGGCACAAACTCGGTCAGGTGGGGGTCACGTTTACAGAAGACTAATACATTTACAGAAGACTAATACTTATAAGCTCAGCAGGCTAGATCTCTGTGCCTTATTGGAAGGTCGATGGGTTGAATCCTGTCCTTGTTCACAGGCCTGTTAAGCCCCTGAGTAACGTACCTGTACTCCACTTCTGCACATGGCAAATAAAGCATTTTATTTCATTTCAGTTTAGGTAACTAAATTTGTTGTGTTGACTATCCTATGTCAGGTCAGCAAAGCATAAAACAGCTCTGGGACTTTCCTACCCTGCTAACATGCTATGTCATCCACCTGCTACACTGTCTCATTAATCAAGCAGCTAGGTGAGAGCGCCCTCTACAGGAGTGGCAGAGCGCTGCAAGGTGCGCAGAGTCACCTGGTCATCCTGCGAGCCTTTCTTCTTCTTTTTCTTCTTCTTCTTGCCCCAGCAGCTGGAGTCCACATCCTTGCTGGGGGACTCGCTGCTCACCAGCCCATCCAGCTCCTGCCCCCCCAGCAGCCATGACTGGGGCATTTCCAGCTCCAAGCGATAGGAGAGGTTCCGCAGAGTGCAGATGCAATTCTCCACGATCTGCCAGGAGTAGGGGGAGGGTCTGACATTAGAGCACACCATAGATGCCGGTAAATACAGCACTTTCTGTGAACAAAGGCTGTAACATACAGGGGTGAAGTAAGATTAACAGGATGTAGAAGACATACTGTCATAATTCAAGCTGTTCAGCATCTGCGCCTGAGGAAACAGCAAATTTGAGGCAAAACACACCATTTCAATCATGCTCTGAAACAATCCTCTGCCAGCCTGCATGTGTTAAGACGTGCGTGCAGTGAGTGCGCAGTGAGTGTGCAGTGAGCGCGCACAGCGAGCCTCAGGGTTTACCCCTTTTCATTCTCATTGTCGCGTTTGAGTTTGATGGCCTGTGAAAGTGCTGGAGAAGTGCGCAGGCCCGCGGGCCAGAAGACGCGTGTGTGCGAGGTGGCGTGTGAGTGGGTGGGGGCTGACCTTGCTGTCAAAGTCAGAGGTGCTGACGCAGGCCTTGATGACGTGGAGCAGGGAGTCCACCAGGCCCTCGCAGGAGCGCATCTGCTTACGCGCCTCCTCTCCCGCGGAGCTCAGGTTCCTGCGCCGGGCAACGACACACAGGGTGCGGGATGTTAGGTCAAAACCCCGGCACTTTTTCATCATCTCACAGTCACTCTGCCTCTAAGCTTGTTTCTCTTTGTAACTATTACACACAGAGACACAAAGGTAAACACACGTACAGGCACAGACAGACAGACACATACTATAGATAAACATACCCACACACACACATTTGTATTTGGGACCGTCCATTCATTTCTATGGGAAAAGCCCTAATGTCAAAATAGCATTTTTTATTTTTTTTTATCACATTTAGTCCCCTACATTGTAATATATACATGACCCCCCCACACACACACACACCCTACAGCTTTCCTTCATTCTCTCGCTCTCCTACAGCTTTTGCCAGGTTACATTTTGTATTTTGTATCACGCGACCGCTGGCGTCCCAAATACTTCAGGCCAGACAGGCGTGCCTCTGGTCTAGACGGCACAGATCCAATTCGAGAAGAGCAGAGGAGTAAAATTCACAGCATTCTGGCCAAAGCACAGGGAAAATGGGACAGCACATGAAAACAATCTATTCAGAATGCCTTTGTCATGGGGTAGCTGAAGATGGGTAAGCATATGGGCCATACAGTGGCCATAACCTGGCGAATCGAAGTTGTTGCGTTGGATTTTTAATAAAAAGAGTGGCAATACTTTTGAAATAAAAATACATGCAATTACAGCTTTTTCAAACTGCTAAGAAACATTCTGCAACACTGAAGTCACTTTCTCAAAGCTCTTTACACAGTTGCCATAACATTAGTTTATGTGGCTAAATGGAGTCATTTCTCATTGCTTTCAAAATACATTAAACAAATAAATGCTTAAAAATGCATGCATTCCTTTCTCACTCAAAATCCATCATCATCAAAGCTTTACATTTTTAGAGGGCATTTTGCACATGTTTACATACTGGTCCTAAAACTGTTAATCATACATTCAAAACTGAATGACTACAATTTGCTATGGTACTATCAAGGCCCTTCCGAAATATATTGTAATACTGACATGATATAAGATAAATAAAATGAAAACGAGACTAAACACAGCAGTCATCCATTCCAGGGGATTCTCATTAAGTGTATTGCCCAGAGGAGCCACCCTGGATGTAGGGCTGGACAATCACATGTGGTGCAGATGAGAACTTGTGGCTGGATCTAGAGGATAGTATGGATTAGCGGTATGACTGGTTGTGGACCAACTGAAAGTGTGTCTTTATGTGTGTGGGTGTATATATACAGATATGGGTGTATATATACACATATGGGTGTATATGCACATAGTATTTTGTTTCTGTAGTACTTCCTAAAATACTGCATTTTTGTGGTTTTTTTTTGGTTTTTGAAAATTACTGATGATTATTTTGTAATTACAGTAAGGAATAAATGCTATTGAAATACACTGCAGCATGGTTTGTTCCTTCCCGGACATTTTATAGAGTGCCACAGTGTTCTGTTTTGTAATGCAATGGTTATGACAACTGACATCAGTTACTTTACAGATGATCCCTTACTGATGATCCATATTGTACTTTATGTGATGCTGCCTGTTGTTAGTGTTTTTCAGACCATTCCTTTGTGTATGATATAGTGTTCTTCGAGAAAGATATTAGGAGGTAAAGTTTTGGTGGCGTGAGTCTCTTTGGAGGCATTGATCAACTGTTTTGGTGGCTGTAGTGCAATTTGGAGTGGAGATTAATACAATTACAGAACATGAGACAGCCCAGCAGCTGCAAGATGGATGACTCATTGTTATATCCTCCTGAGACCCAACAATTCATTTCTGTCCTCTGTAGAGGACATCATATTTTGGCTCATATCTGTTACACTACGCAGCCACTCAAAAGGTAGCCGCACACTTCAAACGACGTCCAGACGAAACAAAAGAACTTGTCGACGCTGACACCTTCCGTGTCACGCCATGACCCTGAAGGGCGCAGAATGTTTTTGATGCAGCAGACCCACATACCGAGTGCAAATACACGTATTTCAGCGAGTGTGCGATTCATTTTAATAAATGAGATGACAGCTCTTTTAAAATAGAAGTAGCTCTCTTTATTAAAAGTCACTCTTGGTTTAATACTAGCAGTGCCACAGACGGGGACGTCAACAATTTACACGACACAATTACACACTACTGAAGCGCATGCATTCCACAGGAAACATTACACGGTTACGGCATTTACTGTTTACAGCATAAATACACAAATACGCGTATTAATATACACTATTTACAGCTACGTGTGGTGCGGTGCAAAGCCTGCTGGTAACTGCATAATTAGTCCTGCTGACCAACCCCACGGCATCACATTTATGTCAGCCAATCATGGACAGTGGGTGGGATCAGAACGAATTAAAAAGTTCGCCTTCGAGACCCTGCACAGATGATCAGATTACACATCATACGACGTCGTATTGCTAAAATGACATTAATTCTGTTTGAAGTATGCAGCCACCTTTAGGGCTATTGTTCCTTAACAAGGAATATTTGGGATTTAAGATCACATGTGTGGTGGTGTGCTTTTTACCAATTTACCTTAAAAAAAGTGAAAATAAAAACATTTTTTCCCCCTGGATCTTAGGAGGATATGTATGGATACTACATTATCAGAAGTATGTTTAGTATTTTGTTCTTCCCGAGCAGCAGCTTGGGGATGCAATGACGTAAAACTTACAGGGTGCATCACTACGCGTGACCACAAGATGGCAGAAGAGTCACACATGCGCACATGCTTGCGTGCGGGAGGGACGATACCTCAAGCAGCCGCTGGCGTTGCGCAGCACCAGCGAGGAGTGGAACTTCAGCTTGTGGTCTTCGTCAAGGGAGGAGGTGCTCCAGCCAGAGTGGGGGATGATCACAGTGTTGGTGAGGGTGCTTAAGGCGTCCCGGATGATTGTCATCTTCACTGCATCGCAGGAGGACAGGTTCCACAGCACCCCTGCAGCAGAGAGAGAGACGCGGCGATCAGGAGGGGATGTCAGGGCCAGAACACATGCGACATGGGCTCGTGTCACGTGCCTTATTAGCAGAATCAACCAGAAACTCATCTCAGAACAAACACGGATATAAAGTGACGGGGTAAAACCCGATACGTGTGAAAGGATGTGTGAGTTCTGATAGGCACGTGACACATGGTTGTACAGCGCCTGCTGAGGGATTGCAGGGTGACGGTTTAATTAGGGCACTGGTACTGGAGGGCAGAAACGGATCGCTTACAGGGCGTAACCTTGGGAAATGCAGAGATGACTGGGGGGGGATGGTACTATGTATGTATCTTATGGGATGGCGGGTGGTTCTTCAGGAGCAATTGGCCAATGAGAGTCATGTGACAGGAAGCCAAAGGGGGGGGGGGGGGGCAGGGCTTGTCTCGCCCACATCTTTGCTTGTCCTCCAAATCCATAGCTGCAGTTTTCTTGACCTCAGCTCGATGTCCCTGTTAATTACAACTCGCCCGAGCTCCAGAGCGGGCAAATCACGGGTTCCGTTAGGTCGTACTTGAGGGACTTCGCGCAGAAACCCCGGGGCCCGTCCTGCCTCCCATTAAATTAAAGTCACACAGACTCTCATGTTTAGAGGAAACAGTGACACACTTTCAGGAAGCATCCTGCATGGGTCTACGAGGGGGTCTAGTGAAAACAGCCATTATGAACAAACAATTCTTCGATGGCTCATCTACAAATGTAGTGGGAATCGCTTAACAGTAACACAAACAGACGAGATGTTTGTGCTCTACCGAGATCTCACGCCTAAGCTGGGGTGCCAGAAGCCCTCTGTCATCCCAGCTTACAACCTAGGGAAGGTCATTGTTGCATCATTACCTACACGAACCTGCAGGCTACCACAAGGGTCCCAGAGGCAGCTGGTTTTGCATTATTCGGGTCGATTCCAGGCGGTCATTTAGCCCTTTGCTGTTTTATAACTCTCTGCAGACCAGGAGGAGGGGTAAAGCCCAGTTGGGAATCTCTCCACAGATTCAGAACCAGGTTCATGTGATCAGCCTCCTTTCTCCATTGACACAGCTGGATTAGGAGCAGCAGAGGAACAGCAAATGATCAGCAAGCGAACAGCGACCCCTTGACCGGCTGCTCCTCGATCCACATTTCCAGGTTACTAACCGAGTATTACAGTAAAACGTGTTCCAGGGTCAAACGAGTTTCACTCTTTAACAGGACACTGCTGCTCACAGAGTATTGGCACTTTAACAAGCACAGTATCTTAATGAGTGCTGGAGTTTAAGGACTATGGAGGCTTAATAAATAACTTTCTGTAATGAGACCAGCTGTTTAACGAACACCAAGGCCCAAGCTGACACAATAATAAGTAGGACATGCTTATCATGCATTTGGCTGTCAATGATGATGCATCTTATTCGCCATGCAAAACTGACAGCGGAGCGTCCTCTGGGGATGGCCAGAAGCTGGCCAGAGAAAGAAGCCACCCCACGTTTGCAGGCTGCCCCCGGTACAGTCCCCTCCAAGGAGACACCTGTCTGTTTGTAATCAGATCCGACTGAAAAAAGCCAGCAGAGCACAGGTTTGGTCTGGGATTGTCATGCTTGCATGAGCAGCCATCATAGGTGCAGTAGGGGAATGATTCAGGAGACCACTGAATACATAAAATCAAAAAAATATATAATGTAAGACTCAAGGGCGACTCAAGGGCGACTCAAGGTGGGGTGGGGGAGGGGCCAGAATTTCTAGGCACGTCCCTGGGTCCACAGATGCTAATCAACTTCTCCTGATGCTGTGTGTCTGATGATCTGGAGAGCAAACCTGACAAAGATGTTTGCCCCCCCAAACCTGCCAACCTCCAGCTCACCCCGCAGGGTGTCACATTTCACACGGGATGGTACGGGACGGGATAGAACAGGCCAGTGCTGCTCGCCTGGATGGAGGCCGACAGTCCCGCTCTGCATGTCTGCCCAGACTTGCCTTCTTGGTGTGAGGATGATGTGTGTGCTGAGACAGAAGATGGATAAGGTATTAAATGAAGCGGGGTTTCCCCACAAGGGGAGCATTTTTCCAGGGAATTAATCCAGCTTGTTATGAGAGATGTGGGAAGCAAACAGGGTTTGTGACATCTCATATAACTATTATTATCGTCATTATTACTAGTATTACTGCTATTATCGTTATGCAACACCCATTTACGAGGCTGGTTAATTTTACTAGAGATTTAACCCTGAACTTCCTGGGATTCCACCCACAGAGGGCAGTAGGGGCAGGCCTGCCTGCATCACTTGTAGCAACACCTCCTTGTTTGCGTGTTTGAGCACAATGTTCAGGAGTGGCCCTGACTCATGATGGTGCTGACTGGTCAGAGGTTCGCTCTTAGCCAATAAGACAGTGTCACGTTGAAATGTGTTGATTATGTTGGAACAGTGAAGGATGTGGATGTGGACATGCACATGCACAGGCAGCGCAGCCTTCCATGACGTGGCTTGTCTCCCCTTGCGATGCTCTCCAATGCATCTCCTCTCCCCCGCGACCTTCCCCGACGCGGCTCCTCTCCCCCGCGACCTTCCCCGACGTGGCTCCTCTCCCGCCCACCTGCCGCAATCCATCTCATCACCCCCGTGACCTTCCCTGATGCGGCTCCTCTCTCCCGTGACCTTCCCTGATGAGTCTCCTCTCCCCTACAACCTTCCCCAATGAGGCTCAACTCCCCCATGACCTTCCCCAACGTGGCTCCCCTCCCCTGCAACCTTCCCCAAGGCAGCTCCTCTCTCCCGCAACCCTGAAGTACATGTGCCAGACTGCACACGGGGTGACAGCCAGTGATACCGCAGGGTGCAGAAAAACATCGATATTGGTCACATTGCTACAGCACACCCTGCAACAGAATAAACATGAGCCACCCTACCTGGGATGGGGGACAAATAGGTAAGAGAGCCGAAGGTGGAGATCTGCAGTGCGGGGACTAAAAACAATGGGAGATGTTGGGGGGGTTGAGGGCAGCGGGGTTTGTCCACATCGTTATGGGGGGTCCAGCCTCAACCACCAAAAAAAAACAGGTTATTTTTCCAGGACCCCATTGGAGGGGCACTATGTAATTTGGGGGGGGGGGTCAGGGGTGATGCTTAGAGAGGTGACCTAAATTGATGGTCACACATAACATGTCCCTGAACTGGTAGTCATTAGTGGCACAGATAATGGTATGCTGTGTGTGGTTGCCATGGCGATTTGCCAAAGTGGGTGTGGCTGAGGGGTGAAGGGTGGGGCTTGCAGACTCTGCAGGTTCAGGAAGGAGGACAGCCTCAGTGGTGGGGGAGGGGTTACAGAAAGTGTGTGTGTGGGGGGGGGGGGAAATCTCATGCAGTAAAAAACGTAGCCTTTTAAATAACCTGGGGACTACAGCATGTTCAACATCTCTGCCATAACAACAACAGAACGCTTCATGCCCCTCCTGGGGGAGCTCTCGAATAATTTAAAGTTTTTAAGACTACTGGCATTTTGTTGATCAAAAGCACGTCGGATGCCCTGCCACGGCCTGATCTTCTAGGGGACGTCAGGAGCGTATGCGAGATGGCGCTCAGCGAGGCCGTGAACTGACCGCTGCACCAGCTGAAAGCGGGCCAGATATCCCCGGGCCCAAACAGCTGATGTTCACACGTCACAATGTCTCGGTTTAGTATTAAATCTCCATACATGCTTTCAGCATGGGGTGGGGGGGGGGGATGCTTGGGAAAAGATGGTGGGCATGGGCAGCTGCTCTGGGGGATGATGTACGGTAGCAGGGAGTGTGGTCTGGTTCATGTGGAAGACGAGTCCAATCTGCACAGTGGGGGGGGGGGGGGATTGTCGGCACAGGGCCACATCCTGAATGCTGGTTAATAATTAAGCAGCTGTACATTACTGCTTTCCTAAGCCCAGCCGCTGCTCCCCCCAACAAACACCGTGGCCCTGGTGCTGAGTGCTGAATAATGTATGACTGCAACGGCCTCCATCATGGAACGAAGCCCAACGGCAGTATGAGTGGTGGGGGGGGGGGACACACACACGCGTACCTGTCACTAGCTCACGGATCTCCGTGTCTGCCGTCTTCCTCAGCAGCCGCAGGAGGGCAGGGATCCCGCCGGCGTTCCGGACCGCCGTCTTGTTGTCGTCCGTGGCCTTCCCGTAGACGAGGTTCCGCAGGGCTCCACACGCATTCCTCTGCACCTCCAGCACTTTATGGTCCAGAAGGTCAACCAGGTGCTTGATGCCCCCGAGACGGCACACCTGTGGAAG
>JAODJU010000001.1:42296983-42308346 GCA_026776725.1 Gnathonemus echidnorhynchus
GGGGGGAGGGCGGGGCAGGCATGCTGAGAAGGCCCATGGTCAAATACATAGTTCACAAGAGGTATTGTGACAATCCTTCACAATACCGGACATGTCATGTGAGCATGACAGAAATGCAGAGGAAATGAGGAGATACAACAGATAAAAGCTTTAACTCCCATGGCAACTAACACAAATCTGGCGTAATCGCTGTGGGAAAAAGAGGAGAAAGAAGAGGTAAGAAAGAAAAGAAAAAAACACACCAATATGAATATGGCTCTGGTAACCAATTCCCATAGTCCTGCAGGATTTCTAACTTTCTGACAGTGAAGAAAACTGAGGGACATAATTAAAAAAAAAAAAAAAAACCATGAGCAGGACTGAGTCTCTTCTCTTGGCAAGAAAGGAGACAAATTCAGTTTAATCAACGTTATAGCCCAGCTCATTTCACATTCATGTTGTAAAGCAGTCAGTTCTCCCATTTCCTGGAGCAATGGGACATTTATTATATTTCAGGACTTTAAAATGTACATGGAAACCGATTTATGAAAATGAAAGGATAAAATTCGCGTCTCTAAACCATAATTTAAAAAGTCAGCCGGGATGTCAATTAAGATGAACTGGGATGCAGCCACGGATAGGGCGGACCGACAGCCAATCAGCTCAACAGATTACACCCAGAGATAAGCTCGATCGGATCTTTGGGACGCGATCGATCGCACCTGCAGTGACCATTCATCGGTAGCAGGTCCATTCGAGTTGATTAGTCCCGGTATCTAGATGAAGAGGGCAAGAACGGAATTTAGCGATTCGCCCTACCCATTATGCAGTCACAGATCCAGGTAGCGTCTCACCTGATCTGGCTGAGACTTCCCAGTTAACGAGTCTCCCAGTCAACAGGAGCTAACTTATCATACATCGTGAGCGTGACAATACTATGGGTGCCGGTTATAGAATTCTCATTCCGCGAACCCCTCCAAGACTGCCAGTCATCCTATCAGCATCCAATTAGCAAATCGCTGCTTTGATAGGTTTTTCAACGGGGAAATATTCTCAGCAAGGAGCCCCACTGTCCCTATCTGCACAGATGCCCAGATACGGTAATGGAAACGGCCGCGATAACAATCCATACCGGTGAATAAAATCAAGGGCCTTAATTAACTGCCACTGATGCTGGCCCTCCAGCCAAGATGACGGCCGTGTTATGTGTCCATCGCACAAAAAAAATAATAATGCTAATACAAACAAACGGCATTTAGCTCTGTGAGTAGGTTTTCACCGGGCTGGGTAATCGGGGAAATTATATTTCATATGTGAAAGAATCTGAATGCAAACCAGTGGGAGGACAGTGCAGCAAGCGCTGCATTATCAGCCGACTATATTAGTGGCGATGATTAACAGCCTGGAAGCTCCAGAGAAGACGTGTGACGGGTCACTGGGAAATGTACATCCTTTCATCTAGAGACCGTCTCCAGCGATGATGTGACAGGACAAAAGGTTTTTAATAACCACCGCATGTACAAAGGATAATTACTCACAGAATAAAAAAAAAAAAGATTAGATAAAAACGCCAGCGATGCACTCGGGAAGTTGGTGAGTGCGCTGTAGTGCCGTGATTGGGCAACATCTCGATGGTGGGCTCCCTGAGTTCAAGGTGTCTTTGGCCCATGCGTCCTGACAATGGGTCTCACGGAGGATGAAGGGTCCCCTTTCAAGTGGAGCACCAGTGACCTAGACCTAGATCGGATGAACATTGATCACAGTGGATTTCCCTTCAGTGCCAAGCCCCTCCCCCCACCTCTGGCACACGCTCACGTGATGCATCAGGAAATAAATCGCACAGTGCGTCTCATTTCTTGTTCAGATGGGGCAGAATAGTAAACAAGAAGACTGTTTTTTAAAAGCTTTTACAGAATCAAACTCCCCCTCCCTCATCCTCGGGCATCCTTCAGTGACACTGCGTGGAACGTTGGACCCCCACTGAGTGTTCTCGTCTCTCCCCTCAGCGAGACACAGACGTGGGCTGAGAACACAAACACACCCGGTAACACAGTTTCCACGAGCCTGAAGCCACAGCCAATCATTTGGAGGCGAGATGCTGGAACCGGATGTGCCGACCGCGACCCGGAAACATGCGTGCTCTTCCTATAAAATTCCAGCTTGGAACCTCATCTCCAACCTTGTCCTTCTAACAGAAAAACAACAGCTACTCTGCTCTATCTGTGACTCCCCCTAACAGCACCATGAAGGCTGCATGAATCCTTAACAGCTGACCTTAACCCTTAGCAGCTTGAATGCTATTTTAAAAATTCAGCCTAACATGGACGGAGCAAGGACTCTGCCAGGCTGCCCCCCCCGTCTCCAAGGTTAATACGGCACATTCATTGTACCTCGTGTGGGGGCCATCGTCTCTCAATGGTCCCACAATCACAGGCAGCGATAAGCCAAAGCGCACGAAGGGTGAAGCGGTGAGATAATTATTCCCTCTGCAGTTTATGCTAGATCCAGTAACCTTCAGCACTGAAGGCTGAACGACAGCCAGCCACACATAAGCACGTCTATATCACTACACTGACGTGGAAAAGGTCTGCCTTCAGCTGCTTGGGTTCAAAGACGGGCCCAAGCAAATATGGGTTCTAATGCCAGACGACTCCTTTTTAATGTCAATAAACTGAGCTTTGATGTTAAAACCGCACTTTAAGGTTCGGGGGGCTGCTCACAACAAAGGTAAGACATTATTGTGGAGCACGCTACAGGACAATCGAGAGAGAATGTAATCGGGTCAGTAATAAGGAACACCTTCAGGGTTGTGGGCTTCACTCCCATCCTGACTCTCTTTGGTGGGGTTTGCATGTCCTCCTAATGTGTGTGTGTGTGTCTGCATCTCTGTGTCTATCAGTATATGCGAGTGTGTGTGTGTGTGTGTGTGTGTGTGTGTGCGCATGATGTGAGTGTGTGTCCTTCCTGGACTATGCTGAAGTTATTTTGGAGAAATAGATGGAAATGCTGATGGTGTTGATTATTATTTATTATTATTAGGTGCTGGCAAATGAATCACAGGTCAATGCAGACCACAAACAGCAATGCTCCAGAATACCCTAGCTTCTGTCTGGGTCTTCTGCCTTCTTGGCACGTTCATTGCTCTCATGATTGAGGACTTCTTCCTTGAGCGGTTCATCCGAGTCCAAATTTTACCATCAACTTTACCTGGCATTAAGGCCCTTTCCAACACACTGGGTCTTTAATATGTCCAATACAAAACAGCAGGATGACTGGATAACACATAAAAAAGGCATTAGTCAGTAATCAATCACCCCAAAATACATTTAAGACTCTTTTCCCAGCTGCAAGGGAGTGGATCTGTGCAACACGTAGGAGTTTAAATCAGGATGAAGCACTTAGATCTATGAGTCGCAAATCATATAGGACAAATTCAGAAGATAAAACTTCCAAGTTAGCTGCGCTTCTTTGGCTAACAAGAGTCATCAAACTCATGGAATGTGTGGCTTAAAAACAAAGTTTAAAAAAATGAAGAAAGAGCCAGAATTCTGGCCACTAACACTCCCAGAAAAGCCAGAAGAGAAAGCGACAGCATGGTCTCCGACGCGATAAGGAGAAGGTTGGCGTTTCAGTTCATTTGCTGCTCCCTGTCCATGCGACTGCATGAATGCTTCTTTGCTTGAGCACTTGAGCCAAATTGAGCCCCATTCAAATAAACTTCTGAAGCTACTGATGAAGGATAAGGGGTTTCTTCATTAAAAGCAACCTATTCTCATCTTCATCATCATCATCATCATCACTGCACCACTTCTCCTGCTGAGAGTCACAGCAGCAGAGTCACAGCAGCAGCACTCCACACCAGTCAGACCACAGCTCACTTCGTATTTCATCCTCAGGCTGCCCAAGCATTCCCAAACCAAATGGGCGATACAATTCCCTTAAGCACATCCCATTTGGACATCGACTGATTCTTCCTAAAAAAAAGACAGCAAATAATACAGGCACCCATCGACTTACATTCAGATTACATTCCAGAAGTGAGGACACAAGGCAATCTGGACATATCTAGACCATTATAGGGGAGAGGCCAAATATACTGTTTAACATAAGATACAATATCACACACACTTAACAAAACCTCTATAGTGGCAATGCATTTGTTTTGGATCTTGCTGTGTCCACTCAGTCTGCTGCAGATGTATATTGATACATTTTTAAATTAAGGCTTTCATGAGACCTTGGAGGGAAGTATAATCAGACATTACTCAATAGGACATAAGCAGATGGACGACTGTACATATCTGCAAAGAAAAAGGTTCCTTTGACTCAAAAAACATAAAGGCAATGAATACCAACATCAGCATCCGCATTTATAAAAGCTCTTTAGGTACATTACATGGTATACTACAGCCCTAACATTGTAGCTTTGGGTTCTTAATACCGTAGCAGGCACAAAAAGGAACATCAGAACCATTCAACAACTTTCCATGCCCTTATACAGAGTTGTCAGCAATGCTAGCATGGTTACATTTTAACCAATTGTCACGGTTTTGGGGCATTACTTGGAGAACCAGAATTACAGGTTCCGTTACGGTTTCATTTTCAAGTTCAGAGCTGCCTCTGTACTTTTTTCAACGAGGGGCCGTAGGCGTGGGGAGACGCGCCAAGGGGAAGATGTACGCTACCTTGTCCATTCCGGATGCTTCCATAGAGCCTCACGCTTTGTGGGAACACGAGCCTCCCGGTCACCTGCAGGGGATTCCACCGTCAGAAACTTAATACCTTACCCGACGTATCAGATTTTGGCACAACAGTCACGACGGAGGGCTCCCGCCAGAATATCTGACCACGCAAGACAGTCAGCCCCACGCTTTCACTGCCAGCACTCTGGTGTTGAAGAAAACAAAATAGCAACCCATCTGTTGACTGTCTCCGGAAATTAAGAATCATCATTGGCCATGGTCAGCCATCTCACGTCTCAGGTTAACAAATTAGGAGGTAATTGCTGTCACCTGTCCTTACGTCTGGTTGGGGACACCTGTGAGCAGTCTCAGCGGGGGGGTGGGGTGGGGCAAGGGCAGTCCACCCTGTGGCCTCCCTCTAGCACCAAGGCTGATTCTATGATGTAAGGTGAGGAGCACAAGAGGGGCCATAATTCATACAGAAGAGGCCACCGTTCTCCTCATTAGCCAATGATATCCTTTAAACAGGAAAGGGACAGGAATAGAGGCAACTCCTGGGGCCAATCAACTTTCAGCTGGGGCCAGTACCCGATGTCTCAGACTATGCAGGCTTCCTCAAGAAGCTCCACAAATATGACAAAGAGAGGACATTCAAGGGCCCAGCTGAGCACACCAACACAGACAAAAACAACCCACAAAATCCACCCATGCATTTCCATCCAGATGCTACCCTGGCATGCATGAGGCAAGATGCAAAACTCATTCATAATATGCTAACACTTCATATAAGTAAGGCTCTCCGGATGCGTCCATAAATCATTATAATGTGTTACATCCACATAATAGTCTGACAGGCAGTCATATGTATCCATAAACACCAGTCTTGATATGAATAGGCTACAGAAGAATTATAGGGCTTTATTATACTGCATTAGATGTGCGCTTTATGGATTTTAACAGATGTGTCACCAATGAGATTGCTTCGAACAAGCTGAGGGTCTTTCATAAAAAGGAAGATATTATAAAAGATATTACAAAGATAGAAAGATATTACAAAAAATGTTTGAGAATGAGTTCTCAGACTAGGGTCGACGGGCAGATCCACTGTGTTGATGAAATGCAGAGGGGACCTTGGTTACTTCAGGCAGTATGTTAATCTACTACATATCAGATTCTCTTGCGACATCCAGCACATGGGGCCAAATTTATGTTTCCCTCCTAATGACAAGAAAGAGGTAAAATCCAGAGCTGTGTACCAATCCTACTGAAAATGTTATAGAAATTCAGATAAACCTTGTTCCTCTTGTATACATGCAAATCCCTAGGCAAGCCACTGGCGGACTGCGCCAATTCTTCTTATGGGGGGGGACAACAATGCACCAGAGAATTTTGCAATTAAGTGCACCTTTGATTCCACATCCAGGGAAAATTTATCAGTAGGGCAAATGGTTGGAATACAGTAGCCCATGTGGGTTTAGATTGACTTGGGGGCCAAGCGGGTGGGGAGGCTAGGTCCATTGTGCACCTAACCCTCAAAAATCGCTGACATTTCCCCCCCAGTCCACATCACCTTCATCCCGCCGAGATTCTGGCTGTGAAGTGCCAATAGGCTTGCATAGGCCTGCTGTCCTCTACCTAATCTGCACACGGTTCTGGGTAGAGACATGATTTCATGCAATGCAAGTGTAACAAGGTAACTGTAATTATAGCAACACGTCACTATGGCAGCATATCAAAATAAGTACTTAACCAACTGGATTTGTGATTGAACCAGGAACGCTTCTCCTTCAATAAATGCATAATTATGCTACTGAAACCTAGGTTCAGGTAAACACACTTTAAAAGGAATAAAATGCACATTTACAGGATGCATTTACGTAGAAATGCAGGTTGGAATATCTTAGTGCTAAAACAGAAATACAGGATATCTATACAGCAGTGGAGGGATGAAGTATTTCTTAGCAATTATAAAAAAATTTAGCGAGCACAGAAATAAAAACCTATTAGTAAAACAGTCAGGTACTTAACAAAAATGAAAAGCCAGGTCAAGAGAATATGAAAGTCATACGTCGCAATAGAAAAAAAGCAATGAAGTGGTTCAAAGGTGAAAACAAACTGCTTCCAGCACCTGTCCTGAGATTCAAAATAACTTTTGAAAATGTAGCTCGCAGAACGTGACAACTTCAATTACTGAGGTTCAAGGGAATTTCACTTCCTCACGGACTAATGCCCTATCAAGACATCAGAGAAAGGCATACAGCAATTAATATCACAGACATTATAAACATGCAATTTAGCAAAAGAATCTGTTTCAATCGATATCAAATAAAGAATATAGACATAAAGATGTAGCATATATATACTGGTTATGATGATAAATAACATGCAAGGTCATCTCCAGTCCAGATACAGTATTAAATTATTTAAATTTAAATGTATTTAAAACTGAACTCACGTAGCTCTTCATAAGAAATAGTGCTTAACATGATAAACGAGTGTCTTTTTGATAACATGTGAAAATGGGAAGACAAAAGACTGCTGTGCAGAATCGATATAAACACTTATTTAAAGGACACTTTTGCACATAATGAATAGGCACTAAATCAACAGGAGATCACAAAACCCTAGATTAACCCCATTACCCAGAAATACCATTTAACTATCTGCACATTATCAACAGTTACTGTCGATTATTTGCATCTATGCCTGTCCAAAAAAAAAAAAAAAAAGGTGGACAAGCCCTCATTGTTTGCCTGGAAAATTCATACCCAGTTTGCAAAGTGCATGGGTTCCAGATTCAACCAAAAGAGCAGCAATGCATACTCTGTTTACAAGGCAAAGTGCACTGGAAGTGCACAGTGGAAACCAGATAGTCCAGTGTGAAGAACTAACTTGTTCTCTTAAGACCACAACCTGCAGGTGTTCGAAGGGGGGGAAAAATTGAAAAGTAATGAGCGATATTCAATATTTCTCATACATAAGAAGAATTGCTCTAAGATAAACAGCACGATATTTGAATTTCTATAGAGACCCGTGCCAATGTAATACATTTCACCAGTAAGCACTCTGGATATCGCAACATCTGAGGTATTGACATTTAGAAGAACAAAAGGGGCATTTTAAATCCTACTTAAAAGAACCAAGCTGTTACTGTAAGCAGTACAGACACTCCTATGCAAAGCTGAACTAGCTATCTGATGTCAAGACTTGCTACGGATCACCCGACCCAAGCCCAGGGTCAAATAAACTCATAAAACCCTAAACTCCAATTTGACACCAAACCACAGTGACTCACATATTCTGAGAGGGGGTATTGCTCATCTCCCTAGAGCAAGTAGAAACTTGTCAAAATTGCTGATTTCGTACCCGAGTTAATTGCAAGGAGTTATTCGATAGCATCTACAGTATCTACCGTCAACGTCAACAACACACAGACAGAAAATGACTGTGTGAGAGGAGCCAAAACACTTCTCATCGTATGACCAAGTCGCCTTGCAGACCTAAGCAGCTAATTTACCTGAATCATTGCACAATTTACTGGCTTTGAGGACATGACGACATCAGCCTATTGGAAACCCTCTGGCAAAAAGCTAACTTTATTATCCATGCCGTTAGTTGCCACCCCGATCTGAGCAGAGATTCGAGACAGCAGCCACATATGCCTCCGCGACCGAACAGCACTGAAGGAGCAGAGCAGCATCACAAGGGAATTATCAATTCGCCTACTCTGGGTGGACTCCTCTAACAGACTGCATTTGCGGTGGCGAGCGAGACGGTGGGAGTGTGCAGAGGAGAGTGAAATTAAATAGGACCAAGCAAACACATGGTTCCCACTTTAAGGTGAGGTTATTAAACAAACAGAAACATGCAGTATGGCTGAGAGATGAGGAGAAACCCACGGTTTATACTACAGCTCCTGTTTACACAGTAATACCGCATTTCTCGGCTCTGTAGCTGTACTCAGCACAATGAATGAAATTAATAGCTGTGTGATGATGATGTAGGCCTATTAACTGCCTCGCTTTTACATCAATTTGGACAAAAGCATGTGCTGAAACGAAAGTACAATCAGATACCTAAAAGTGACTAAATGCAGCGCAAATTTCGCCGCCTCCATCCAAGACAGCCTACAAATCTTCTGTTTTCACCCTTAAAATACATAGGAGGTCTAAAATTGGCCTCACTAATTTACAACATACTTTGAGTATTTTTTCATTACAATCTCGACAATCTTCAAATGGGCTTCTCGTTAAAAACGGTTTTTTTTTTTCAGCAATATTTCGCTGAGTTTTCCTCTCAAAGATTACAGCAAGAACCCAGTTACTGAACAACCGAGAAAACAGACACATCTGTACTTACAATGTTCTGTATGAATTTCTCTAAGCGTTGGCATCTCGCTAGATAGAGCTACATTTATCACTGGGTCCAAGCTCAGAAAATCGCTCCAACGGATTAACCGATAAAAATTCTACTTCAAGATTCAGAAGAACCGGGCAGTCTTCCCTGTAGTCCGGGAAGAATATAAATATATTGTTGATCTGCCTCTCAGCACCACATAGGACATGCAGCAGTGGGCTCGTTAGAGCTGTCAGTAAAAGTAAACGTACTCCTTCGGATTGCACGCGGCAGCTCGCGGCTTCAGGCGCACAGCGCGAGCTGCAGGTGCAGGCCGGCGCGCGGAGGCCGACAGCGAGAAGAAGCGCGACACCTATATATGATCGTAAGACGACGGCTCATTGTGGCCGCGGTTAGCACTGGAAGGACGCTCTTAGCTCACTGTAAGATACACTGTGGTATTTACATATTTTGCACCTCCCAGGTCACAATATCTTATTTCGTAACCTTATATTACATTATTAAAGATGGGGTGGAGATCCAAGGGTCTAATGTTACATACAATGTATACAGTCATCTATACAGTACACTACAAATGCTAGCAAATTACTACAAGTGTTTAAAATCAAATGAGAAAATGTACGTCGTCATTTAACTGCAACATGTACTTTGCCATTAAGGTGAAAATATGCATGTAGGAATTTCATGTAGGCTATTTCTCTTAAAGAAAATGTGTTTTAATGACGAAGTACGCAAAATATTTTACTACTGCAACAATACTTTATCAACCAGTATTTTGGCACGCACAACGGCTTTCAACAGACGCAGGCAGCCAAATCATGTAAACATCAATCAAATCAGCTGAGCAGTTTAAGGCCATACCGCCTGGAAGAAGAAGACGTCTTCTAGCCAATACTGGAAACGGCTCAGCGGGGAAAGAATAAGAGGAGGAGGGAAAATGTATTTCTCCGCGAAAATCTAAAGTCAATTTGCCCCGAGATTAAAATTCACTGCAAAACACACATCTCAGCGAAGCTGGAGGCACATATTTTGAACACTCAGAAAAAGGAGGATGAACAGAATCACAATCCATGCTCCTGTTCCTAATGCCCGTTCCCACGCTGAAGCCCACTGCCGTACTTTAATTCTTATAGTAGCTTCTGGAAGATACTGCGGAACATTTGAAATTTAGCAATCGATCTGAGAAGCGGCCGCGCCAAATGGACTTTACACTAAAACCAATGTTCGATTCTTGAAAAAAAATCATCTTATCAGGATTACGGCAACTCCTTATTAGAAAGGAAAGGGTAGCCCATTTTAAAAAGCAATTTGCCTTTACATCTTTAAAAGATGGAACTTTGCTCACTATAGAAAACAGACTGCGTTTTGGTCATGGCTTTTCCAACAGGTGTTTTGGTGGGCGTTGTGCATCAGTAAATGAACTCCATTTGTAAACTGCAGCATCAGACGAGGTGTGCTAACGCAAGACAATTGATAGTTGTCTAGCTCAAATGTAAGTTACCTCGTGGAAGTGTGCAAAAAAATCTAAGTGCTTACAACTCACTGCTCAAAAGAAATCTTTACTTATGCCATACATATTTCAAACGACCAACTGCGCAAATTGCACGTATAGTACACCGGAAAGTTGTGCATGTTTAAATGAACTATTACACGTTTTGAAATACGAGCGGCAAATCGAGCGTCCTAAGCCGTACAAACCAGAAAATACAACTCTGACAGTTTTGCATGGTGTGCAACTGATCGAGCAAGCGAATACACTACCGGGGGTGGGGGGGAGGGGGGAGTAATGCGGCGTCGCCTTGAGGGTGCAAACCCTGCGCCGCAGCCAGCAACCCTAAACGAGACCCCGTCTCTCCGATCCGCCCCACCAAACGCTACATCCCGATTATATCCGTAGAGCGATACTGGGTAAAATCTGAACAGGGCACTATCATACGAGTAAAACCATCGGTTATAAAGTACAACAGCTGCATAAAATAAGAGGCAGCGAACAGCGTCACAAACTATTCAGTTTTCTCTTAAATGAAAACTTGCATTCCTCACATAAGGGCGTCTTTAACACCGTTATGCAGCTGGCAAGACAGCATAGAGATTAGGTCTGAATATTTCTAAACGTCAATACAATTTAATACGGTGTGTATACTGTTAAAAAGTTGAGAGATGATAATACGCACCGTGAACTTCATGTCTGCTATTAAAAGGCAAAAAAACGGTAACAATGATAAGATATAAACATAGATTGTGCCTGGATATGATACAATATGATACAGTGTTCGAAGGAAATGTAATGCAGCAATACCACTGCGTGACCGTCCCCCCCCCCCCCCCCCCCCCCCCCCCCCCCCC
>JAODJU010000001.1:42322475-42352165 GCA_026776725.1 Gnathonemus echidnorhynchus
GTGAAAACAGGAATGGTAAGTTGACCTGAGACCCTGTCGGTGTAGTTTGCACATTTTCCCAGTAGATGGCAGCACTAGGTAGGGCTGAACGCTCTATGTCAGTGGCGGCTCTGCCCTCCTGCTTCCTCAACGCTGCAGACGGTCTGCTAATAGCACAGTGCTGCTCCTGCAGGAATGTTTGTCTCCCATCCAAGAGGACCCCGGCGACATGGGGCAGGTCCCAACAGAGATCCTGCACTCGGAGTGCCCCTACCCCGATTTGAAAGCGTCCCTTATCCGTGAGTTCCAGGGCCTGTCTGAAAAATACAGGTCCAGACTGGAGACCATCAAGCTCAACCTGCAAGATCTGGACAGGTAGGGTGTTCGTCACGTGAGCCTCAGAATCAACAGCCGTCCAGTCTTGTTTTAAAAAGTTGTTGGACTGAACAAGAAGCGTTAATTTGAAAGGTAAAAAAATCAGGGAGCGGGAATGAGCATGGAATCAGTAAATCATCCTTAGTGACGTCTGTGCCCAGGATGGCTGCTTCTGTACCAGCTTATGCCAAACACACGGGTGCTTTAATCTAGCAGCTACCTTCATACCCTGGTCTCCTGGTTCTTATCTTAGTTCTTACTTCCGCCATTTTGCCCCAAATCCTGCCGTTCATATTTCTCTGCTGGAAGGAATGCATTGTTATGTACCCAGTCTTAACTAATATCATGATTAATCCTTTGAGTTCTGCAGAGCAGAAGACCTGAAAATATGAAAATATGAATCTGCATGGTGTTGCCCTCTTATCTTCTCTATTCCAGGTGCTGTGGGTGGACTCCAGAAGATCACCTGGCGTTTGAGGTTACCATGAACCAGTACCCACCTAGCGTGTGCATGCACAGAGCCCTCTACATGGATATGCTGCAGAGGCTTCTTCCCCATAAAGCTAGACAGGAGCTGGTCAGTGCCTCCACTCTCTCTTATTGGTCAATACCCCCGCCGCCTCTCATTGGTCAATTTCCCTGCTGTCTCTCATTGGTCAGTACCCCTGCTGCCTCTCTTTGGTCAATATCCCCGCTGTCTCTCATTGGTCAGCAGCTCTGCGGTCTCTGTAATTGATCAGTTTGTTTTTTAGCTGTCGGTCAGTGTTACTTCTGTAAGCTATGGCTCCTTATCTCAAATTCTGAGGTAATGACACATAACATTTAATGTCCTGACCTTAAAGATTAATGTACTGCAATATTATTATAAAACATAAGTGTAAGAACAGCTGAGAAAGGTTGATTTTGGTCATAAAAATCAGGTAATCCCTGGGGGTTCCGTTGAAATATGGCTCATGTGTGGTTGCCAGATGTTAGAATGGGAATTTCATTTAGGCTAAGAGGACAGTAACATTGTTCGGCATATTTGACTTTCAAAGTGTTGGAAATGCTTGTGGCCGTTGTCCCTGCCGCAGTGATCCCCCCTCCCTCCCACACAGTCAGCCCACCGTCGGACACGCTGACGTGTGACAGCCGTGACATGCCGGGGGGTGCACGCCACGCTCTTGTCCCAGCAGCCCCAGTGAATGACACGCTCGGCAGGCCATAGGATGTGCTCTGTCAGCCTCTGTAACCCCCCTCCCCATACCCACCATGGGTCCCCTGTCGCCATGACGACCGCCGAGGTATGACTCTCTGACAGTGCTCGTTCCAGCTGGGGGGGTTTATTTTCATGAAACTCTCCCTCTCCTCTCATACCCGTTCTATTCTAAGTGAAATTCTAAATAGCAAAATGGCTAAAGCCCTGAAGGTGGTCTCACACACCTTGTGTGTTATTTTCTGGCCGTGAACAGGGACACCAGTGTTCAGTTAGTGCTCAGGTGATGCCAGCTTAGGCCCATTTCACTTCAGTTCCACACCTACTTCCTCACCTATTAAAGGTTTTGTTCACAAAGTGAAATGCAGGGCATAGAAATAGATTGCATTCATTCATATTTCTAAGGAGTGAAGTACTTGCAAGGCTGATTTTATTTCAGCAGGGAGGCAAACAAGCAGAGTGGGGGCGGGCAGAGTCGTGGTCGGGAAGGCGAGCAGGGTGGGGGGGAAGACAGCAGTCAGAGTCGAAGTCGGGGTCCGGAGTCGTCGTCGGGAATGTGGGGTCCAGAGGTCCGGTAGCCAGGGAGGTCAGGTGACTGAGGCAGAGGGGGCACACGAGGAGATCACGAGAAGGACGAGGGAGGAGAGGGACGACTGGAAGGGGCTTGGGCCAGAGGAGCGGGAAGGTCAGGCAGGGTGGAGCGGAGCTGCGAGAGACACGGAGGTTACGTGCTCAGTAGGTGGCACGGGGTGCTCGACAATACCTTGTACTGAGCTTGGGTTAGGGCCAAGCTTAAGTCTACTGCGGTTGGTTAGGACTGATTGGAAGCAGCTGTGTCGGCCCAAGGGCAGGAGGGCGTGACCGTGCTTATATATTTATATTTATGTTCAAGAAAGTTATGCAAGTAATTTCTGAATCCAAATAATTATGCATCTATCTTTATTAGTTAATTACACAAATGTGTCATAACATTTCATATCCCCTCCACTTGTTTGCCATGTTTGCATAAATGTTTGCCAACCTAATTTAGAGTCACTGTCATTATATATTGTTAAATTTATTTTATTTCTTTTTATTTCTTTGCAGCAATATTCATAAAACAGTGATTTTTTTATGTGTGTGTCCATGTCTTTAGATAAATAAATTCATGCATCTTTTCTATTTTGCATTCATAGCTTTGGATCTGCTATTTTCAAGCATTAGTCCATCATTAACATGTGAACCCCAGTGACCGCAATTACGTCGGTGGTCAGCGATTTGTCGTTCGCCGTCCTCTGTTCCGAATGCACACAGCGTTCATCTTCCATCTCGAAATTCCCTGTGCAAAATGGCTGCTCTGGGGATGTTCTGTCTTACGTAACTGACCTCGAGCCGTCTGCCGTGAAGCCGCAGTCAATGGTCTCACTAAACCGTCGTAACATTTCCACTTCACTTAATCACCCTCGACTGAGTCTGCGATAACTTTGCTCCGCTATTGACTTTTAGCCTGCATGTCTTCCTTGTTTTTCCAGATCCGTATCATTCTGCTGGTCGGCAGAGGACCACAGAAATGAACATTGATTTAATGGCACAATACACAGCTTTGTGCTTCTCCCCAGGCCGGTTACCTGAATGTTTTGCGCTGCTTTGAAATTTCCTGTCGTTTCTTCTCCATAAATAAATACACACCTTCTGAAGAAAGCCACTTTTATAAACAAAGCTCCACTCGTGGGAGTTTTACTTACACAAAAATGTTCTGAGGGCAGAAGGAAAAAGGCTTGGTTCAGAGAGATAATCAGACTGTAGGATCCAAGCAACTAGAGGAGGCTGGACCAAGACATCTGATTGGTTGACACCACCTACGCTGGCTGCTTGAACCCACCGCCACTACAATCTTATTGGTCATCTCTCTAAACCAATTGTTTTTCCTTTTGGCCTCAGAACATTTTTGTGTAAGTAAAATTCCCATGAACGAAAGCTTCTGTCATATTGCCACTTTGACATTTTCTGGCCTTTAATCATTAAAAGCTTTGACGTCTAAAACTGTTCACTTGGAGACCTCAAAAAAAATCCCAGGCTCCTTCTAAAAATTGCCTCCCTTGTGAAGTAGTTGGAATGGCATATTTTTTTCTTGTTTTTCACAGCAATATGGAAAAGAAGCAATGTGAAACTGCACAGGCATGTTAAGATTTTTCAAAGACTGTTGCCAGTTATTTTGATTAAAAGGTGTGTCTTTTTGGCCTCTGCAGCATTTTCATTACAACTTTTCAGCATTACAGCAGATTCATTAACATTCAACCCCAACCTGTATCACCAAGCACTTTATATAATGAAAATTATATGACTGATGTAGGCAAATAGAGTGTTACATAGTATATTTGCTTCCACAAACTATCAACGCTGGTTATGTAATGTTTACCTGGTGATGGAGGCTTGGGAGTTAGTGCTGCAGAGTGGGCATTAATACTGCCATCTGGTGGTGAATGGTATGACTGCACAGCCACAGTACCCTAGTTAACATTGCCATGTATATTTACATATGTTTTCCATGCATCAAACTGCACAGTGTCTTGCCCATGAGTCTCTTAGGACACTTGCCTGGTCTGCATGGCTTTGCTAACACGCCATGTCTTCTGTAGTTATGACTGAGTGATATTTTTTACATGCACAGCTAATATCGCTGCGTAAGGCTCGCTGCTGATTTTGTCCTCACGTCAATATAATTTTTTGATGCACTCCATAACTCACAGCCAGACATTGTTGCTTCACTAATCACAACCAGACACTGTCGCTTCACCAATCACAGCCAGACAGTGTCACTCTGCCAATCACAGCTAGATACTGTCTCTATACCAATAACAGCCAGACACTGTCACTACACAACCCACAGCCAGACACTATTACCTCACCAATCGCAGCTGGACACTGTTGCTCCATCAATAACAGCCAGACACTCTCGCCCCATGACATTCAGCCATACTTGATGGTTACCCGCCCTTGTGATTCACTCTGAGGGCCTCTGGCCACCGGCAGCCTCTGTCACATCCTCCATCGGCTTCGGCCTGTCACCGGGTCCACGTGTCTCCCAAACATAAACCCAGCATTGCATCATGGCCAGACAACGCTGGGTCGTCTAACCGCAGAGTGCTTCTGTGAATTTACAGCATATTTTCATAACAAACAACAGCAGTCATCCATTTATTCTTCCTCCTGTGAGGTGCAGGACCACCGTGAGTCTGGAGCCTATCCCAGGAAGCAGAGGACCCCTAGGATGGGTTGCCAGATTGTGCTCTCACAACTCAGTATTATTCTTTTTTGTTTTATGGAGAATTTGGACGATATCATCCATGGTTTCCTTTGCCTCATGCCCTCTGCTTTCTATGATGGGCTTAAACTAAAAATCTAGTTTTTACTGTGATCTATAAGCCTTCAACCTGTTAGGCTTGTGCGATTCAGTCCAGCTCTGCTCTGTGTGGTCTGCCGGTTTTGTGGCATGTCAAAGGAAACACCAGCTTGCAACATCAATTTTACAGGGTGGAGAGCCATATGTGAGAGGAATGGGATGTGGAGCAATATGTTTATTAGGGACAGGCGTTAAAGACGTTCACAGAGTGAAATGAAAGCAGCAATAAGAACATAAGAAATTTGCAAATGAGAGGAGGCCATTCAGCCCATCAAGCTCGTTTGGGGAGAACTTAACTAATAGCTCAGAGTAGTTAAAATCTTATCTAGCTCTGATTTAAAGGAACCCAGGGTTTGCGCTTCACTAACAGGAAGCGATGTTTTGTTGAGGAGACAAAAACAAATAATTGAATTTGAGCACGAGCGATTGGATAGGTGCAGAAAAAAGCAGAACGCATCACTATGTACAGTGACAGATGGCTGAGCCATAAATAGGCTGAATTATCATGGACCGTCACTGGACTCCTGACATGCCCAGAACCACCAACCTGAAAGACATTATGTATCAATTTGTTACGTTGCCGCTCGGCCTCTCCTTCTGTGCTGCAGCATGAACATGAGCGTTGCTGGGACCAGTACCGCTACACGCTGGAGCAGCGGCAGACGCTGATCCGCAGCTGGCGGCGGGATGGGGCTGCTCTGCTGGACGAGGCCCTGTCCACCCTGCAGGAGGCCCGGCTGGCCCATTTGCAGGAGCTTGCTGAGTGGAGCGACCGGGAGCAGCAACAGGACACCTGTGCCCGTCTCAGACAGAAGGTAGCTCCCTGGGAGCAGAATCTCCCCAGACATCGTCTATATTCCTCTTCTAGTCAATTCCAGGTCAGATTTGACTGTTCACCACATTTCCTGTATGTCGGGGTGAAAGCGGCCGGCTGCTCTGATGTATAACTGGCAGCTACTTATCTAACTGAGGAGAGGAAAGGCTCTGCTGCACAATCTGGCCTCTCAGGCCAGATATTCCTCCGTGATGCTCTAAGCGTCTGCAGAAAAGTGTCCTGGGACTCAAACCAACATCCTTCAACCCACGAACTTCACTACACTGCCTAAACTTGTAGAACTGCATGTAATTGGCCATGTTATTAGTTCCCATTGGGTTAAAGCAGGCAGCGATTCTCACGATATGGTAATTCTACACATTAAGGGTTTCAAAGCCTCATTTCCCTAATAACTACCCTTTAGACTCTTTGGGATTGGGGAGGTTGGTCATTGAGTGACTGCAGTGAAGATAATGAGTCAGTGCAGGCAGGTGGGACACTGATCCAAGAGGTTATCTGGATTTGAGCAGAACCTGGGTGGCTTCACTTGGATGGGGACAGTTTTCCTCCTCCATGTCCAGGCCAGCTTGGATGCCATGGATGGTTCTGTCTCACAGCGCTGTGAAAAAGAGGTGCATACTCAGAACCGACGTCTTGCGTGTCTAGGATTAGCCCTGAGTCCCAATGCTGAACATGTACACCCCACCTTTCAATATTAGAAGCCAGGCCACCTTTGCCTGGTCATTCTCCAGCAAACACGTAAATGTGTAAAAAATACAGCCTCTTTTGTCAACACCGAGATATTGACTGCAGAAGAATCTACCCCGGAGCTCACCTTAGACTCAGAACTTGTTCTACCTGTTTACTTGGCTCACTTTTCTCAAAATAGTCAATGATCTATTTTATTGACAGTAATGAGAAATAAGCAGAGCCACCACATGTTTGGGGTTTGGTTTCATCAGTGCAGTAGAACTGGCTGAGGATGTTATGTGTCAGACTTACTTATTGTGTTAGCCCATTGTGCTACCCTATTGTTTACTGTAATTATCACTTATCCTGCCCCGATTATCCTCATGTGTTGCACCTGTTTTACCCTTCATATGTAAGGGCCAAGGCTCTGGCTGGGGACTCGAGCATTTGTCATGTTTGTTGGGGTAAAAGTTGCCGTGTTTGTGATTGCTGGTGTTGTTGCTACTCCCAGCAGTGTCCGTGTCCTCCTCGTTCCCACAACAGTCTTAGCCTACCTCGTGTATCCCTCAGTAAAACCTCTTGTACTCATATTTGCATCCTGCTCTACTTTCACCTGTTTTTAGTCAGCAAATATTCATGTAGGATCATAATGATCTGGAACCATTCCCAGGATGGCAGGGAACCCCCCCTCAACAGGTCACCAGCCAAATAAACACACAACAATAGAGAACGATCAGTCCAATGTCTCACACAAGCACACAGAAGACCTGCAAATCCCATTAACACTGTTCTGAGGTCAGATTCAGTCATTCATCATTCATGTAGGCCACTATAACTGTGTTCTATGGAGTGAATTCACACACAGATGCTAGCAAAATCTATCTTTATGTTCTTGGTATTGAGAAAAAAAACCCTTCTTTTATTGTGCTTGTTGCTGGTCAGTGTCTCTTCACTAATTCCTGTTGATCTTCTGGCTACTCCGGTTTCCTCCTGCAGTTAGTGGACTCGGTCACTGCCTGTTGTGTGTATGAGGGTGGACTGGCACCCTGTCCAGGGTGTTCGTCCAGACCCCAGGCACTCTGCAGCCTCGTACTGGTTAAGCATTTGGAAGATGGATGGATAATGATATTGAAGTAATCCATCTCTGTAACCATCACATCGTTTCATGAAATATGACATCCTGATGTGTCTCTCAGGTCAGAAGCGTCTGGGAGTCTTTGTCTATAAGAAACGGCACCTTCACTGCAGAGACCTCCGTCCTCCTCCACAGCAGTCGGCTCTTTAATTATATACACTATAAGTTGATTGGGTGTTTGGATGAGCCAGCTGAGGGCCGTTCCAGCCATGTCTATCCACGCTAAACGTTCCCGGCTTTGAACCACGTCACTATGATTTTTTTTTTTGTCAGCAAGCCAGTTTTGCTTCGTTTTTCGTTTTTTTAAACGAAACACCAGGCTGAAATATCACCATGGTTACCTCGAACAAAAAGAACTCAGCCTCTCTCCTAAAGAAGCCGTTTTCACTTTGCCGTCGAGATTTCGATGACCGACTCAATGTGCGATGGACTCGAGAATGACTATTAAAAGTGGACGTTGGGGAGGGAAGTGGATCACATTTTGTATGGAGAGGGATGCTTTTCATAAATGACACACTAATGTGGCACTCCACAGGCAAGCAGAAAGTTAACTTTTTTAGAATGCTCCATCGTGGCATCGCGCACACGTCTCGTTCCAGGTTTTAGATCCCCCACGAGGTTCTAGATCCCCCATGAAGTGCTATGCTGTAATGATGAGCTGAGCAGCACATTCGGTCCACAGCGGTGCTGAAATGTTGACAGCCACGAGAGGCACCTTTAGGGCTGGAGGGTACAGCATGGGGTCACACGAGTTCTCTTCCCCGCCAGCTATTGGATCAGCTGCCCGTCTCATCACTATAAACCTAATTCCCCATCCTCCCCTCTTGGAAAGGCAGCAGTGGGGCAAATCAGCTGTTCAATTGTAGGGAACTGAGCTCTGCATACAGTCACACGTGTCACTGCGCTTTGAGAGCCGAGGTGAGTCGGTTGGTGGGCGTTAACTCAGCACGACACCACATCACAGTCTGGTGTGGGAAGGCCACCTCCATGTCATTTTCCAGCAACTTCCAGAAAAGGTCTACATATTAGTTTGTTGGCTTGTCCTCTGAGCTCACACAATGACGGAAACTGGTCAAAAGTGCCTAAATGACCTCAGACAATAGAGCGATATAAGAGCAGAACAATGTCACATTACAGTGCAATGGCTTCTGGGAAATTTGACTTGTGAGCTGAAAAGGCAGCTTGTCTTTTGTCTGTCTGGTTTTGAGTTAATGACTGCTATTATTTTCTGTTCTGGATTTTAAATACAGTAGACAATGTGCCTGTCAGACGAATGTAAGGATGCTGGCAAAAGAATGCAAATGCTATCAAACTGTTTATTTCAATTATTTATTTATTGTAGCACAATGATGTTTTTTTCATGGAGAGTGCATTGTGTCACATGGTGCGCTCTTTTATTGGAGTCCCATATGGGTCTTTGTCTTTAAGAATGCCCCCCGTCCCCACCCAGACAAAAATTGACAATGCATGCATGCAATCAGCCTCAGACACATTAAGAGCATTTCTCTTGCATCACTTTCTATTCCTTCAGCTACTCTGAAAAGCGGGAGGTCTTATCTCCGCAGTGGGGGCACGTTGCAGTTACGTGCGACAGCAGGGACACTCAGGGAACCATACAGAAAAATTTTGAATATTATTTCTTTGTATGACACTGATTTGGGGGTGGCATGGTGGTGCAGTGGTGTGCAGTGGTTAGCACTGTCGCCTCACGCCTATGGGTCCCGGGTTTGAGTCTCTGTCATGGCTGCATGTGTGTGGAGGTTGCATGTTCTGCTCATGTCATCATGGTGTTTCCTTCAGGTATTCCAGTCGCCCCCCCACCCCCCACAGTTCAAAAACATGCTAATGTGAATTTGTGTTACCAAGTTGTCCATAAATGTGCGTGTGTGAATGTGCCCTGCAGTTGGCTGGCACCTCATCTGGGCTGTGCCCACCCTTGCACCCATAGCCTCCAGGGTAGGCTCCAGTGGTTACAGAAAATGACTGGATGGGTGGATGGACACTGGTTTGCCATTCTGCTCTTAATATGTGATCACTGGTTGGACATTGTAACCTCTTGAGTTGTACAAGCTGCTGGTGCACAGGTCATTCTTATCAATGCAGCCATCTTCCAGTTTCTACGGGCATATCCCTGATCCCAACTATGACACCCTTACCTCCTACCCAAAAACACAACTTTCAGCATTTTTAGTTTTCTGATTACATTCACAATATTTTTAAAATTGAGGTTATCCTTGTGGGGACCCAAAATGTCCCCTCAAGCCAAAAAGTTGCAGGACATTTGGTCCCCACAACGTAATATATACATGCCCCCCCTCCCACACGCACACAGACAGATGGACATGTACACAGGTCCTGCTCACTTCCCATTTCAAAGTCGAGAAAAGGTGACCGCATTGTTTCCTCTGTACACCTGAGGTCTTAATGAGGAACATTATTCAGATCCAGGCTGCCCTGGACATGGATGATGCCAAGTAACAGCACAGAGGCTTTGTAAAATTTCCAAACGATGTTGATGTTTATGTTCACAGACGAAACAGTGAAGTTGTGTACCTCCTGTGGTTAATCAGCAGCTAAAACCTTACCTGGAAATATACGGAGGATAAAGGAAGCCTTAGGTTGTCCTAATATTACTTCCTGTTAGCGCTGGAGTAAGTATAATAAAGTTATATCTGAGGAGAGAGTTTTATGTAGCACTAATTAGATAACATTTTGGAATTTTTACAAAAAACAACCTGTTGCAATTTCCAGCATTTTCTCATTAACGCTGCGAAAGTGATTCTCATAACAGGTTTCATGCGACATAACAAGATAATTTCCCAACAACCAAAAGCAAGCGTGCTGGGTTTTTTTCTAAAAAGGACTTTGGCACTTTGTGCATAATGAGCTTATCTAAGAGCATGACATAGACTGTATAGCAAGGTCAGTGTATATTAAAAGTTATTTTGCTGGTCTTTCCCTTTGAAACTTTTTATCTTCTTTTCAAAGGTTGGAACTATCATTAGAAGTGAAAATAGTAATTAACTTACCTTCAAACTTTTCTATAAGGTAGCCACTGGCTTTCCTTGCTTCAAATAAAGGAAGGGGGTATTACATCCAGTCGTCCATTAGTCCATCTTTTAAGCTCATGGGAGTTTTACTTATACAGTAATGTTCTGAGGGCAGAAGGAAAAATGATTGGTTCAGAGAGATAATCAGATTGTAGAGGAGGTGGGTCCTAGCAACTAGAGTAGGCTGGACCAAGACATTAGATTGGTTGACACCACCTACTCTGGCTGATTGGACCCACCTCCGCTACAATCTTATTGGTCATCTCTCTAAACCAATTGCTTTTCCTTCTGCCCTCAGAACATTTTTGTGTAAGTAAAACTCCCATGAGCATCTTGCAACCCCTTATCCTAGTCAGGGTTTCAGAGGGCTATCCCAAACCTATCCCAAACCTATCCCAGGGAGCATAGGGCACAAGCCTAGATAGGATGCCAGTCTAAACGAGATAATTTGTGCCTTTATGGTGTTGCTTTAAAAAGACACACCAAAATACTTTTCGACTGCTTTTATAATACATCAACAAGCCTCCATTTATCATGTACAGTACCAGTCAAAAGTTTGGACACACCCATGGTTTGTTTGTACTATTTTCTACATTTTTAGAATAAATCTAAAGAAATCAAAAATTAAAATAACATATATGGATTATGTACTGACCAAAAAGGTATTAAACAAAAAAATGTTGGGGGGTGGTGCAGCTCTGTGGGTTGGAAATCAGAAGGTTGCCGGGTCGAATCCCTGGGTCAGCAAAGTGATGCCACCATTGGGCCATTGAACTTTACCCCAATTGCTCCAGGGACTGGCTGACCCTACTGTCTCCTCTACAGCAGCTTCATGAGGTGGCCTCCTGGGATGCTTTTCCAGCTGTCCTGAAGGAGGTCCCACTTTCTGGTCAAACTCCTCCAAAACTCTTTCTACCATCTGTAGGTCAGGTGGCCAGCTCATGTGATGTGACACTACCGCTGTGTTTTGTAGGTGGCTTGGCGTGTCCACACTTTTGTTTGATCCTGTACATCAAAGATGCTGACAAATCCAATAGAGGACTTTCCCATCCAATCAGCTGCCTGCTTACATTCCAACATATGATAAATACACATACTCCTTGCTTTACGATGCTTTGACTTACGATATTTTGACTTTACGATGATCAGATAGCTTTACACATTCAGTAGATGTGCAGGTGAGTGTGAATGGTGTGTAGCCTCCAGGAGAGGCTCTGGACCCCTTGCAGCCCTGAATAGGACAAGTGGTTTCAGAAAATGGGTGGATGGATCTGTTCTCAGACTAGCGGTATGTCATACGATACTTTCTACTGATGCTGAGCGATGGCAGCATCCGTACAGCCATTCTCCGTCGAGATTGTAAGCGTAACCTCATACAGTGTTATGGAACGCATTGCATGGTGTTTTATTTTCTGTGTTTAACCAAATTAACTTGTACTTATTTATTTGCTTTTCAATTACCGGTATTTAGTTGTTTATGGTAATCACTTATTTACTTATTCAGCAAAAGTAGTCATTTATTTATCATACCATAATCATAATCGACTTACGACATTTTCCGCTTTTGCCGGGCTCATCAGAACGTAACCCCACCGTAAATCGAGGAGCAGCCGTACCGTTGACAGCCCTCTCACAGTTCTGCTAGCAGCGCCACTCATTTCTACAAGACGTTGGCCATTCACATGTTCTGTCATCTGTAGATTGAGGAGAAATGTGTGTGGGTGGGGCTAACAGGGAGGCGTGGCTAGCACACACTTTGAGGGGAGGGGCATATATGAGCTTCCCATATGGTACTGGGCAACCTAGATAGGCTTCTTAGCTATGTTTTTCGACTAGTAGTCAGTTGCTCAGCAGAGAGATTTAGCCTACAGGTGGTGGTTCACCTTTCCGCTATTTAACAAATGCAATTCTCATTAAAATCCAATGTCATCTTGCCCCTCCTGGTGTTTGCATGGGCAGCCTTCCTACTTAGCATTCAAATGCAGGTTGGTCCACCACACCGTCCCTCATGCAGCCTGTGCCTTTCTAGTTACTGCAGTGGCGGCTGCGCCAGGAGGAAGCAGGCCGCCTGGAGGAGGCAGCGGCGGCCAGGAGGCGCGAGGAAGAGCAGGAGAGGCTGAGGAGGGAGCAGGAGCAAGAGGACAAGCGGAGGACCTTCGAGAAAGAGAGGGTGAGACTCCCACGAGCGGCTAGACCCGTAGGGTGGTGGACATAAGAGGGGCCATAATTGATACAGTAGGGCCAGCCTTATTATTAGCCAATGATATGTTTTGCATCGGTGAGTGACAGGGGAGGGGGCACTCTGGGAGCCAATGAGTTTCAGTTGGGGTTTCAGCCCCTGTAGCCCCGCCCCCGGTATCCGCCCCTGCAGTCCTGTCACAACGCTCCTCATGTGTCAGGTAGACCCCAGGTCACCATCCATCCTCACAGATGGTGTGGGATCGAGTTGCCTTCCAGGACTCTTAATTAAGCTACTCCTGGGGGGAAGGCATGGCAGGCTGGGAGTGAAACAAAAAAACGAGCTGATTAATTATTGCTCGCGGGCAGAGACAGGTCACGAGCACCACAGTGTCACACAGAAACGTCTGGTGGTTTCTGGACACGTCCACTGTACCCCGGATGTGATGTCTACCCATGAGGAGGGCCTAACGTAGCCCTGCCCAGCTTTAATGAGATAGGCGCGTGTTAGCATGCACTCTTTAGTATGTTCTTGTTAGCATGCACTCATTAGCTCATCCCCTTAGCACGCCTGTTACCATGCACTTTTTAGTATGTTCTTGTTAGCATGCACTCATTAGCACGTCCCCATTAGCATGTGCCTGTTAGCATGCATTCTTTAGTATGTTCTTCTTAGTGTGCACTCATAAGCACGTCCCCATTAGCATGTGCCTGTTAGCATGCATTCTTTAGTATGTTCTAGTTAGCGTGCACTCATTAGCACGCCCCATTAGCATGTGCCTGGCCACTTCCTTTCAGATCAGGGAGTACCGCTTCGAGAAGCACAGGAGGAGAGAGGAGCTTCGGGAGATGGCGGAGCAGAGGCTGGCTGTGCTGAGGACGCTGATGACAGACCGGGCCAGGAGGGATAAGGCGAGGTAACTCGGCTAGGTGTGGGCCCCTGCTGAAGCAAAACCAGATTCATTTCTATTTGATCGGCTGTATGGCTCCCCCAGGGTTTCTGCTCTGAAGGAAATGGTGTGATAATGATGTCTAAAAAGGAAATTCCCCCAAAAATCTTCTCCTTGCTTTGCAGCATTCTGTCATTCACATCCAAATCATGATTTTTTTTGTTAGCCTGCCAGCCTGCTTTCCCAGAACGAATTTTCTGTCACCCAGTGTATTTGTCTTGTTAATGTATTTGTCCTGCATTCATTCATGGATATTTCCATTAAAATGCACCCCCCTTCATATTTGAAGTCGCCATCTTCCATATGTGCTGAGGTAGAGAAGGCTGGATGATTCTGACACCCAAGCTGTATGTCCCTTACAAGTATAATAGTCATTACTCAGTGTGGATGAATTTCTTGATCACATAGTGCCTGTACAAGGGTCTGCAGTCTGCTGGGGGGGGGTTGGGGGGTTAGGGAATGGTAGGCAGGGGTGCCATTGCAGTCCCTGACTTCTGCACTCACCCCCCCTTCAGGGTGCAGTTTCGGGAGGAGATTCTGCAGCGTCGCAGGGAGGAGAAGGAAGCACAGGTGCTGATGCGACAGCGGGAGCAGGAGGAGAAGCAGGAGCGACTGGAGTCCCTGAGGAAGGAGGTGCCTCATTTCTGTAGTCGCTAATCCCCCCCTCCCCCCCGTCCCAATCAGTGAAATGGGTCGCTCTGACTGAGACGGTTTTCTTTCTGACAAGCCCGTCCATCTGGAGCTCAGTCATCTGGAGCTGGTCCGTGTATATTTGCTGCTGCCATCTACTGGCAGATAGTAGGTAATGCATGGCAGCGCCCAGCCGCTGGGTGACATATATGTCACCTCTGTCCCAGGTAGCGGTGTTCGTAGGGAAAGACCCAGAGAGAATGAAGAAAGACACTCAGGCCTCTAAGAATCGATACCGGACGGGAGCAGAGGAGTTTGTATTGCATAAGCCTCTTTACCATCTGCATACGTACACTGACGCACAGGTGAGACCCCATTAAGAACTCTCTCCTCCACTTGTCTGCCTGGACAGACTCTACTACCATTTTTTTCTAGCAGTTAATCCCTTTGTAAGTCTGTAACTTTGTACGTCTGTAACAGTGTCTGTTTGATGTACTCTCTGTGGTAGCCAAGGTAATCGTATCAGTTTACAGCTCACCAATTCAGTGCATGGCTCAGCGGGTTAGGGTGCTGTTCCTGTGCCTGGAAGGTTGTCGGTTCAAATCCCCAACTTGCCATAGTGATGTCACCATTGAGGCTCCTTAACCCCTATTCCAGGGACCTCAAGACCGTTCATCACTTTGGATAAAAGCTTTCACTATATTAATGTGGATTTATCAAAGCATGTTTGTCATGACTGTTGTTGAGATACTTGCAACAATATATTTCTTAATTGAAATTCACCCCGTGCACAGAAGCCTTGGTAATTAGATACCACCAAGGGCAAAAGATGAATTTGAACAGGTCTGGATGAATTCATGAGCATCAATCACGGCTGGGTGTTGATGGGCTATCCATCCATCTTCAAAAAGTTATCCAATACAGGATCACTGGTGCATAATGATTCCAGTATGTTCTAGTAATTTCCATAAATGCCAGACTTTCTGCACAGGTCACATCAGATCCGAGACTGCGCATAGAATGTGCTCTGCGGGAGGCTGGCCTCCACAGCACCTCGTACGCCCAGGAAGTTCTGTCCAGCATCCATCCCAAGAGGCCACCGCGAAGAGACACCAAGTCCACGGACTTTCGGTTCTGATATCACCCGCCCTGATATCACCCAGAAAATGTACGTCACCATTTTGCTTTAAATATTTATTTGTATGTGTAATTATACATATATCTATTGTACTCTCTACCAAAGATGCCAATAATTGTTCCGTTTTATTCCTTTTTTGTATTAGTGAGTCACTGAAACGCATTTTTCCTGCTACTTCTTCTTCTCCCTTAGATATGGGACAGCTGGACAAAAGCTAAGCTCTCACGCAGGTGGACAATCGCCAGGGCGATTTGGCGAGATATTTGTCTTGCTTAAGTCATGTTGCCCCCTCTCCCCTCAGCTTTGGTCATTAAAACTCCCCGAGTCAAACTTCTCCAGTGCCAGCCCACCTTGCCTGGGAAAAAAAAACCTGAATCATTGTACAGGGAAGTGGGCTTGGCTAATTACCCCCGGTGATATCACTAAGCGTATGAAGTGCTAATGGGTTCATGCTTGCTGCTAGCAGATTCTATCTCACCCCTAAGCAGGAGGAGGGAGGGCCTCTTAACATGGATGTGCTCCATTACCCAGAGTGCTGTTCCCACAGGTTTATTAAGAGAATGTTCCGGAACACGTCCCTTCCATCAATTCAGCAGTTCACCCTGCATGTTCCCGCACCCGCTGGCTGGCTGGATGATTTTGGATGGATTTGCGAGAAAAAAAGTAACCAACAGACAGTCTACTCCATGATAAAATGTACCGGACTGTCTTCTAGTGAAGCAGGATAGTGAAGCATGTGACTCAAATTATCAGTCAAGAAATGGCTTCTGCGTGCTTTATGCGGAGTGTGTGCGATAATATACTGGAAGGGAGATTAATATGACTACGTGACGTTATCGCATGCCAAGCTCACATATTGGTACTGCCATATAAGCAAGTCAAGCACAGAATTAATGTAGCGCAACAGCTACAAACTCTTTATTTATTTAACAATAATGACTTTAAAAATGTACATGCACATGCAGATTTGTTAAAATATTACAATTAAACAACAAATCTGAACAAATCACTGTAAAAAGGTAAACAAATTAATGGGAAGACCTTAAATAAATAAAAATACTCACATTGCATAATAGCTTTTTGCATAAATGAATGTAAAAAAAAATACAACTGCACGATAAAACATTCAAATATACGCGCACGCACATAAAATGGAAGACAGCTGGAAAAGAAACCCCTTAACGTAAACTGTTAGCGAAAAGTCCTGAAAAGCTGGTATTTGACATCCTCAGGTGGGCGATGGCTGCTGTCCCTGACGAGAGAGTGTCGTCACCCAGAAAAGCTCGTCTGCAGTCTCTCGGAATCCCATTTTGAGAGAGTCTTTTGAGATGCGTGTAGGTGGACCCTTCAGACAGGGCACGTAATTAGCTTAAGGTTTGAGGGTTCGGTTTTTCTGTGAATCCCAGAGGTAAGAAGTCGATGTTGCATTTGTTTTATGAAGGTTCAGTATGTCAGCTACCTCAGCACAAGCCCTTGAGTTATTTGTTAAGAGATGCACTGAAAATTGGTTGCATTTTCATTACCGTCGCGACTAATTAATTCGCTCTAACGCTACTCCTAAAAATACAATACCATAAGCACTAATGGATGTTTAAACTAGAAACAAAATCAAATAAAAAAAAAAAACTGCAAATTGCCATTAATGTTGGAAGTGAAATATAAAATCCCATAAAAGAAAAAAAATGATAAAGTAGACACAAAAAAGACTTCTGATTTTTTTCCCATAATGCCCTACTCCAGATCCTCCTCAAGTGCTATGGAGCTGGTTTGCTCTGATGTCATGCCTGCAGTGGGGAAAAAAAACACATTATGCAGTCAGTCTGAGATTATGGCATTATAACTGCCTGAAAGCTTGTTTACAGGAGTTATGATGAATCAGTTCCATTTTTCCACAAAAATACTGCATGTTAACTTCATTCACCCATTTCACTCAACACTTCAAAGCAGGTATAAAAATCTAATTTATCTTCCGTCATTTGATTCCTTTAGAATGCTGTCCCTTTGTGTAATTAAAGATCAAAGACCACCTGTGGCTGGGCTCCTCCAAATGGCCTTGAGAGAATAAATAGCCTTTAAGCTTTTATTATGTTTAGTCGCCTCCCAGCACAATCCTATCCACAAATGGTTTTGAAGTGGCAATAGTGAAGGTCATGTGCGCTGGGATACTTGAGTGGGAGGAAGATGCCTTACTTGAAGTGTCATCGTCGTTGGGGGACTTCTTATCGTCCTCCACGTAGCCAAAGCTCAGCAGCTTCGACATGCAAACGGGGGGCATCTTCTTGTCATAGGACCTGCCCACAAACAAACCCGCAAGAACGGCAGAAATGTAGCAGCGTAGGGGAAGCGACTTATCACAGGCTGTACCTCGCAGTACTCAGCTGCACTACGGCCGCCAAGACGCGTGTTTTCAGGCATTTTCGCAGCGATTTATACGATGATTTAAGAAGTGGACCTCAGAGATACCAAAAACGGGGCACGTTACCAAAACATGATCTCAAGAAAATTACTTCAGTGTTACCAATATGCTGATATCCCCTGCGAGTGATTACAGTGGAAGAAGTTAATTTTCACAAACAGCTATTCTCTTAGTGAAGCAGATATCAAAAATGTAACTCTGCCCCTGGTCTGAGATTATAAACAGATATGCTGGTAATTCTTTTAGTAAAATAATAAAAAGAGTGTAACCATATATCAAATTTAATACTGTAGCCAGCTATCTATAGCTTTTACTACTTTGGGCTACTCATACCGTATTCAGAAATGTTTAAATAACATCATCATAACACTGTGCGCATATACAGTCCTATGCAAAAGTCTTAGGCAATCACAGAAAATGAAGTTTAAATTATTTTCACAATGGAGTAATGCCTCATTGAGTCATTTAACAAATCAAGTTAATTAATAGAGCTGGTTCAGAAATTTAATGAATACACAAAACGGCTGAGGAACCCCTAAGGAGAGGTTTGGAAACTGAAGCAGTTTACCTAGTCATCCAGTAAGATATTAGTAACTTTTTGGAGAACAGATGGAATGAATTCCTGCTTATTTTAATGTATATTTTGTTCATTTATAATGTTAAATTGTGTTTTTTTTTTTTTGAGAAAATAAACAATTAGTATTAAGATGAATAACTTTAAACATTTTCTTTGACTGCCTAAGACTTTTGCACAGTGCTGTATAACTGTTTTTTTTTTACCTTGTAAATTATATGGCACTATATTGGTAAAAATACATTTTTTTCCCACATCAAGGAGAAAAATGTCTGAACATCAAACCCTGTCACTAGTGTACTGGGTATATTTCCAAAATCGATTGATTTGTTCACAAAAATGGGAATAACAAAAAAAGTAATCAAGATATAATGTTCTGTTCGTAGTGAGAATTATGCGCCTGTCAAAAAGCATCGCCTACGTATGCTAATGCACGGTTGTTAGGAAAAATTATATCGCCACCTGGTGGCGAAACTCTCGATATTATCTCCTGAAAAGTACTCACCGCCTCTTAAACCTGTTCACCTCTCCGTAATTTAAAGCGGTCAAAGACAGCTTCTGCATTTGGTCGGTGGCCTCGTCGACTGTGGACGCCTGGGGATTTAAAAATGTAATGTCTAAATTAGCTATTTTTTTAAAAAGCAGGTTTTTCTGTGCGTTAATAAAAACAGATACCAAACCTTCGTTTGTATATTTATAGCAAGATAAAAATAACATTATTCATTTCACATTGAAACTTGCAATAAAATAAATCCTCATAAATCCTCATACTGATCACTATGAAAGAAAGGCGTGAGATGAAGAATGGCGTATGTCTGCAACAATGAGCGACACAGAATGAGAATGGAAAGTGGTAACGTCATTTGGAGAACACTGCGGAAACACGTGACCTGATGGACATTTTCTATTCACCTTCTCTTTACCAGAAAAACTATCATCTTCTCTCTCCCAGGCCGATTTACTGTCACCCCCAAAAGGAGCTTCTAGCTTTTGCATCGCCCCCTTAGTTGAACTTTCCTTGGATTCTCCAGATGTCAAACCATCAGAGTTTGATCTTTTAGCTTTGCTGCAAGCAGAAAATCACAGGTCTACATAAACCTTACCTTCTATTCTATCCTAAAACAGACTATTTTATTAAGAGTTTATGTTTTTATTAAGAAAATTATTAGATTAGATTAACTTTATTGATCTCAGAGGGAAATTCTTGATCCTTAGCCAGTGGAACTTCGTACACAGAGACAGCCCACAAAGTAGAGTGGAAATCCATTTAACTACAACTAGAATTGTAGTTTATTGCCACCACTCAAGACTTTTTCAAAGCTCCAGCCCACAGGATTAATTCACCCTATTTTCCCTGGATGGACCCTGAAGAGGTTTGCTCTTACCTCGTTTTCCGCGGAGCATCTCCATTGGTGGGGAACCCGGACGCCGCTTTGGGTTTACCGTTCGTTTTGGAATCCTCATGCCACAGTAAACCTGGTGTGAAATTTCGGGGGGGAGGGAAAAAAATCACTTTTTGTCTTTAAATTCTGCTGCCCCCACTGAAATATATGAAACAGATACAAAACACATTGCTGTAAAAATTAAATAGGCCTATTTGTCATATAATTATGTAACACTATTCACCCTAGTTGTAAACACACTGGGCGAAAAACAATTGCGGGAGACCATCACCTCCATATGAGATCTGTTGTTCCTTTTTTAATTAATAGGGGTATTTATAGTAAATGTACCCTTTTGCCCCCCCTGCTTGGCGAGCTTCACGTAATCCGAGTCTGTCTCGAAGATGCCGACGCGGCGGCCGGGTCTCGCCTCCTCAGGAGCAGCGTCGGCACAGTGCGACAGCCCCGGAATCTGGGACGCGGGTCCCTCGATACCGTTGGTACTCGCAATCCCGTGCTCGTGTACGTTAAAGCCTAAGAAAATAAATGTGCAATACATTTTTAACCAATACGTAATTAATTTTCTCACCCGTCTATTTCCTTATTTAGATTACGTTATGATATACCAACACAGGCAGCAATGATCAAACCATAAAAACCATGAATCTGGGTGAAACCCGAAATGCAAAGATTTGGGCTCCTGTTTTGCCATGATCTGCACCGTTGAAATATGTAAATCTGTAATATTCAATCGACGATTTACAGCAGAATATCATGCGAAGCGATCTCGCAAATATCAGATATTATCTGGGTATTTGCGTCGAGTCCTGCAGTATTTGGAGAATATATTTAATTAGTACAGGACAGTACTGACTATTTGTGTTCCATCATGTGAGTTGACATTGTATCCTGATCGATGTTTAAATGAAACATTTCATTAGCTGAGATTGCATAAAAGCCAGTACACGACGCGACCCTGGGCGGCTGCGATTCGGCCACCCATGGTGTACAAAAAAACAAGTCCTGTCGGCAGCTCACGACTTGCGTGGTGGGGTAGGCGCGGTTTTGTGCATCTCATATCCCAAATGCATTATTTTAAACATTATTTATATTAGAAGTCAAGTCCAGCACCGAAAACACGCAAGACTCTAATTAATAGAACTGTTTTGGCAAATAGGCGTACTTTACGCCCCGCAATATCCGCTACACCTTATAATAAAAAACCCGATTATAGGGTCCGCTTTTAAATCGACATTTATTTTTTGAAGCCTGATATTCTAAATATTTTCGAGAACAAGCAATGTAGTAAAAAATAAAGGGAAAATGTAGGAAATGAAGAAAAAAAAAAAACATGCAGACTTGAACACTTGCCATGTTTCAGCCGTCGGTGGTTTTTCTTGGTACTCATTACCGAAAATATCCCGCTGTAAAAATCAACAGAAAATGAGGAGATTACATGTTTTTGATGACAAAACCTATTCGTCGTTATTCAGCAGCAGAACAGATGAGGCCCCCGAGCGAAACGGTGTATTAGCTATAAGGACACACGGCGAACAATTAATTAATGTTCCCGAATTTACAGCACGCTTTCTTTAACGTGGCGGAGATTTATTTGCCAGTTATTAAAATATGACGTTGATATCGAGTCACGTATTGCCAGGAAGCTAACAAAGCAGACAAAGATAAACAGCCGTAGCGCATTCAGCGGCCATACCGTTACATTCAGCTGTACATGACGCACGCCTGTAGGAAATAACTAGAAACTGCAAGCTTGCTCTCATCTATTACTGTATTGTTATTGCTATTAGGTGCGTACACCAAATTCACCCCATCGGTCATTTTAAAGCATTTAAAATAATAGGATTATGTTTTGGATAGACACCTACCAAGCTAGGCGCTGCCAGCACGCTGTTTCCGGAGGATGATCAGTCCCTCGGTAACCATGGAAATGAGATGGGAGATGGCGGAGCTGGTGGAGGAGGACGCCCAGGGTACCACTCAGCTCCGCATCCGGCAGCGAGTGCGGGCGCCTTCGATGCCACGATCAATGCGCTCCTCTCCAAGAATCACTTAATAAACCATCAGAGCTCAGATTACAGTCTTTAAAAAGTGAATACATTTCCATCTACTCAAGTGTCCTAGAAGTACACCCACAAAAAAAAAACAATTTAAATATGTATAGAAAGGTTTACATTGTGCAATACTCTCTGGCGACTTGACGTATATGCTTCTACAGTATATCTGCAAGGTCCTACAAATGTGAATGACGTATATTTTTAAGGTATGTAAATATTTTAGAAACAGAGTTTTTAAAGAATGGACAGTGGGCGACAAGCTCACCCCAAGACACTCATTCACAAATACTCTCAACGTGTAACCAGTTCACCTTTCCGCTTGAATGCAGCAGAAACTTGCAAACTTCCCCCACTCTCTGTGCTGGGATTTCATTATGGGACCTCCCGCGCTACAGGGGGCAGCATTACATAGCAAACGTGGTGAATTAGGCTCCTTAACTTAAAGTAGAAAATGTAATATGGTGACTGAAAATCTATTTTATTTAGCCTAATTAATATATTTGGGTTCTTAAAATGTTTTAAACTACCCAAATGATATATAAAAAAAACTAAAATACAACCATTACGTCAATATAAACCCAATTTGCTTACAAAAAATATCCTGCACAGATGTTTACTAAAGATATACTGTACTATAACTTTCGTGAGCATTCATCTCCGAACATGTTAAATTTCGCAGTTGTGAGCAAACAGCACTCAGGCAGTTCATGGGCTATGCAGCAAGTATAACTTACAGAAACGTCAGGGTATATTCAGTGTTCACGCATCTTAACTATTCCCTACAAATACAGTTCGCCCTCAGAATGTATACATAAAGTATCATTAGTCTTGCATGACTTGCTCTGCAATATCCAGTACAATAACGAATCATTTCTCTTATGGAGAAAGTTTGAAGGGGAGATTGTGCCACTTGATATGCGCAAACACATGCAACTATGCAGGTGAGATTTCAGACACGGTCACTCTCTCCCCAGGTGTCCAGTGTGGCAATGAGCGCAGAGGAAATGATGTAGTAATGATCTTTAATTACAGCCAGAAGCAGGGACGCCTCTCTCTTTCTCTCCAGTCGCCAAAGTCGTGCTATAGGCTCACAGCAAACTTTCCTAGTTTTTCCCAGTGTTTTTTTTTCGGACCGGATTCCCATTGTCTCCTTTCGGAGTATGAGAGCCACAGTAACCACGAAGAAAGCGGAGGACGGCGATGCCTGATGAGGCGGGCGGCTTATGGTCTGAGAAAGGAAACGAAAACAGCACCTTCGGGTCTGAGACCGCTGGCCGATTGCAGCCGCTGTGCTGCAACGTGCACATTTAATCGCAGCCTTTAAATCACTTCCTGGATTTTTAAGGTAAGTTATCGGTTCCTTCTCATTCCCTAACTAAAGCACTTATTTATCTAAACCTCCCAACTTTGTGTTCGTCGATCTTTCACTCGTTATTGAACTGACAAGACGCAACCTTCTGATGTTTGGCTACACAAACCAAAAATATTTTGCATGATGAAAGCAGTATATTTTGAAAATGCGTTTGCTTTACAAATGCGTTAGGAATGAGTTTTTAAATAGTTCAAATTGTAGCCTACTCGGTACAGGCACATCGTGATTCCGTTTTTATGTTGTTTGGGTGAAACGGTACTATTTAATGATGTTTAAGATACCCTTTAATGTCAATATAATATTACTACCCCTGTATTGAAGTTGGATATATTATACTCTACGATTCATTTGGATAAATTTAAAATGTGGCGCAGCCAGTTGACACATTCTTACGGGGTCTTTTGTCATGTAGAGCCGGGATGGGAACAAGCCCCCCCCCATCCCCGATCTTCACCCTCCCTTAGTTGGGTCAGTCTGCCCCCCGATGTGAAGTAAGCATTACAATGGGCGCCGTACCCCACGCTGTCAAAGTCTGATAATAGCGGCTAACAAAATTTAGATACGGTCGTGCATCTTTAAAATGTATATTAGACATTGACGGTGGGGGGAAGGCGAAGCGGAAATACGGTGGTTCGGTTTTTATCGGTGACTTGCGCACATTTTGCACTCTAATACCATTGATAATATGTAACCTGCATAATACAATGAGTAATACACTTTAAACCGGAATTCATTATTGTTTTAAATAAGAGTGAAATAAATGTGGAAAATTTCAAATTATTTTCATTCATTGATTGAAACGGGGTTTTTGTAGCGGACGCGAGGTGTTTTACTTAAGGATGAATCCAGACCGTTGCTAAGGACGTGTTTTTCTGTTCCATAAGCTGTAATATACTAGCATATCATGGATGAATGAACTGTACTTCTGTGTTAAAATAAAGTAGGAAAGTCTTATCCTAACCTTGAAAGTGTCATGCATTTATATGCATTGAATCATCCTTTGAGATTGTTCTGTGATTGGCTGGACTGTAATCACCAAAAAGGTGAATAAAACAGGATGTGGTTAGAAATTATAAGATTGGTAGTTCCTCGGTATATAGGTGTTCTTGAATGTAGGTGACCAACTTTTTAAATTATGTGTCTTAGTTCACTACAACCAGCTGAGGGTTTATATATTAGATATTTTTTTGGCTTAAAGTTCAAGATTAAGAACTGATCAGACCTTTTGTGCTGAAAAGGAGCAGCAGATGAAGTAGTGCTGACTTATCTGCAAAAGGTCGCCTATCTGAGGAAGGGCTCTAATGTTGTACCTATAAGGAAGGTACATAACTCAAATTGGAAATGTAGCTTAATGTCCTTTACCAAAGAATACAGTTAACTATACTTTTCTACAGTATACTATAGTAGTATACTTATAGTAGTCTTGAAATGTGGTGGGTGGGTTTAATGTAGGTTTAAACCAAGACTTAATTTGCTCCATTCAGAAAATACTATCTGTATCCTATCTGTACTGCTAATGATTTTGTTTTTAAAGGAAATTGTAAGAGATGCTTGCATAGCTCTTACATTACTCCAAAAAAATGGATGGCATTTTCTGAAAGCTGTGCTCACTGTGTGTTACCGCAATTCCTGATTTTGTCACCTTATGCAACGTGAGAGTCCCACCTAGACCTGCAGACAATGAAAGGATTTTTTCCCCCCCCCCCTCCAATAAACAGTATGGCTCAGCAAGCCATGTGATACATTTGGCGCCAGACTTTATTTAGCCTGAGTGGGTGTTATTAACAGTAAGAGTGATTATATGTATAAGACATTGGGGGGTAATCATATGAATGGTAATCTTCATCTGTGGCCATTTCAGCCTTTTTTGGGGGGGTGTATTAATATGTGAAAATTGGGTTAACATTATGAGAGATTTCTAGGCTAAATGGAAAATAAAGTGAATAAGCAATGACATTGTCTGGGGAGTGGAAGGGTTGAAATGTGGCGGGGAAGTCGCAGGTTTCTGTGCTTGGTGTGCAGTCAGATGTGAGGATCTCAGCAGGTGCGTACAGGGATCCTACAGCGGCCGAATTTGCTTGTATCTTTAATTTAAGACAAGGCTGCCAGTTTCAGGTTAGAACAATGGATGTTGACATCGTGTCAGGTGTCAGTCTGACAAACGCTGAGGAATGTGGCAAATTAATGTTCTGTAATTGGATAAAGATGTCCTCCATCCCTAAGATAATGTGCTGCCACTCCATTTCATATTAGTTTTTATTTTTTTGCTAAGTGAATCTTTTCCATTGCTTTTGCTCTAATGAAGGGTGTAGCTACTTAGAGAAGGTTAATAGCATCATTGTACAAAAATGTTTCTCCCATTTACTCTGCAGTACTCGGGAGTGCCTTGTATGGCACTGTTCAATACGTGTCTTGTACATCATGAGCTTTGATTATATTAGTTAAATTAACAAGGTTCCCATAATGCGTAATACATTGACATCAAGCAAGTGGCAAATAATTCATTACCGTTATTAGTTGTGCATGGCAAGTGCTCTGTAGTGTTTACTTGCGCTCTCTCTCTCTCCCTCCTTCCCTCTCTCGCTCTCTCTCATTCTCTCTCTCTTTCTAAGCTTTTTGCACATCTGTCTGGATAACCTAGAAAAAGCAGTAAGTCTAGACTTTACCCTCAGCCATTCGCTGGAGGGTTTTAAGCTGAAAGGCGAGAGTGGACTGGGGGGGGGTGAACGATTCCTCCGGCAGTAATAGTTTTTCAGCGCTCAGTAATTTGGCTGTCAGGAAGAGCTGGCTGTGGGGGCTGGAACAATGTAGGAGCGAGGGGAGATGGAGGGGGTCTCTCAGGGAGGCGGCTGGGGGGGATCGGGTTACAGCCTCTGTCATTAACCACAGGCGGTGCCACACACTGAGTCGGGCGGCTTCAAGTCTGGGCTGCAACCCCGGGACGCTGGCGGGTAGGTGTCCCGTTGGACTCGTCCAGGAGGGGCGGAGGGAGGTGGTTTTGTCTGTGTGTGTGTGTGTGTGTGTGTGTGTGTGTGTGTGTGTGTGTGTGTGCGCGTGCGTTACGATGCCTGGCGGCGGAATCGGGACCCAGTCTCTCTAAGGAATCATCCATCGGTGATGACGGCGCCTTTCCTTGCAAGCTGACATGCGAAACAGGCGGAGAGTAAGTTTTAGTTTATAGTATTTGGAGGGGGGAGGGCTACGATCAAGCCCGGAGCACTGGACTCTGGCGGTTCTGTCTTTGTTATTTGTATCATTTAGGACTGGTCTTTCTGCAAGGCGAGTTGTTAAAGAAAAAGAAAACCCAGACGCGTTTGATGATCACAGAATTGCGCACATGAAACGAGATTTCAGGGTGAATCGCAGCCGTAACCGGCGGGCGCTTGCAGCTTCGCGTCTTCTTAAATGGGAAGTAAAATAGTCTGAGGTTTATTTAAGCAGACTTTTAAGAGCCCCTAGCCGCCTCCGCCTCGGCGGCTCTTTTTGTCTGCGCAGATGCGGGCAGGAGACAGATGTAAATGACACTAGGAACGCCTGTCTCCGATCGGTTACGTTTAGCTTTTAACGCCGGAGCCGGCGGGGCGCGTTTTGCGGGTTCTAGTGCCGCCGGGCTCAGTCGTATCGGGTACCGGCCTAGAATAAAGTCTGCAATAACACTCACAAAACACTGTTTGCATTAACATTTATTAAAGTTACACAGCTTTTTAGAGTAGGTAAGATGATCACTAGTTTTACGGCGCTCTATAACTTTTCTTTGTCATCTTATCCAAGTTTTGGGAATGTGTAATGTTAAGAGGGCGTTTCGATAGACATTCGTATTATTTCAGAAATGGCGATCTTAAGTAGGCTTACAAATTGTTTCAAATCATATTCTCACCATACTCATTTACTAAAATTAAATATTTAAATCTAAATAACTAATTTGTCGTGACTTGCTGTTTTATGTTGCAAATTGTGTTTTCTTGACTTATAAGCACAAGTGTGAGTAATCGTACAGCAAACTCTGGGAACTGATTTATGTAGTGCGCACATTGGCTTCACAGCCACATACGACCAGCGTGATTATGGGCTGCTTTTATGGTGACCCGACACGGGCAAGGCGTTGATCCCTTTGTGTATCGGGCCATAACGGGATCTCTGACCCGGCAGGGTTGCGTCCCCGGTATGAGAAAAAACGGTATTCTACATGGCTTTTGGGGATTGCCTTGCTAATAGGAATATGGGAAATCTCTCAACAAAATTGTATCGTTTATTTGTAACCTTTAAAGCTCATTCTTGCTTCCAAGTAGCAGCCCCGAAAGATCGAAATAAAACTATTCCCTAACGCACTATAAAGGCCTACTTTACGCCTTCCGTAAAAAATAAAACATGGGCTGTTTTCTTGAGGATGGACGAATGTCTCTGCAAGCGTAGGCAGAGACATTTAATCACTGAACACTAAACAAAAGAATGAGTCCTGTAATCCCATGATCTTTAATTAAATCTTTTCCTCCTACAAGCAGGTATCCCTGTCTGTTCTGTATGATAAAGCCAGAATGTCCGCAGCTTTTTGGAGACAAACTTTTAAGTGTCACGTTAATTATCTGTCAGTTAAACCAGGCCTTGAAGGTTCACATCAATGGCTTCTAAACAAAGACTTTCAGGGACAATTATAATCTCGTTTTGCCGTTGACTGATTCGCGTAGCTGATTAGCAGGGTTGGCCACCCTCATGCATCTGGGGTGACATTCGCGCTTTCAGACTCGCGCTCACGCAAGAAATGTTACAGCAAATCTATATTATTCCACAATAAACCTAAAATTGGCTCCATCAAAACCGTTGACGTAGTTTGTAAACCCTACGGACTATTTGCAAGGTAATGAAACTGTTACATACATGTAAATGTGTGTGCAGATTTGTATCGATTGAAAATGTCAACTCAGCCAGCTGACCAAAACTGGCAGCCCTGCTTAAGACTGATTTGGTGTTTCATGGTGCTTTTACAGTGTTTTTCCAGATTAGTTTGACCTACAAACCTGAAATAGTACCTTTTTCATAGGGATGCTGAGTGTCCTCTGAGCCTCTATGGGAGAAGGGGGACTCCAATAACAGGAAGTTGACTGTCGGCTGCGGCTGAGGGAGGGTTAGGGTTGACTGTCGGTCAGAATAAATCTCAGCTTCTGATTGGGTGGCCAAGAAGTCGTCATGGTATATAATTCCCATTGCTCAGGTGAATTTAGTTCTTGCCGTGTGGGCTGTGTCTGTTCTTTTTCTTTTAAAGCTCGGCCTGACCCACACCCCCCAGGATCTGTTTTAAGAGTGATCCTGGTTAAAAAGCAGAGTGGGTGGATTGAGGGAATTCTCATTTCGTGTGGGGTGGAGGTCAGGCTAATGACCGGATGAGTGTTCTGCTGTTGCTAAGCTTTTGGGTGTTTCTGAGCGATATGGAAGTTCTCTCCAAAAGACGTCACAAATTTATATAAGCAGGATTACGTAAAAATGCGGTGAATCTCCGGCCTTCTGGCTGTCAGGTTGACTGGAGTAGATTTTAAAATATTTTTTTCCCCTGCAACAATGAGCAGGCTATGGGTGTAAAGATTATAAGAATAGAGGTTCTGACATACTGCACCTCTTCCCAAACCCCGTTGTCAGGAGTGTGTTTACTGGGGTAGGATTGTTGACACCATCAAGGTGGGAGGTCTCGGCAGGCAAGCACGTGGGGGGGAGACACTGCTTCAGGGGCTGTGTGCGTGTACAGTTAGACTCCACTGTCCTTCAGTGCATGATTGAATGCTGTACTGTGCATCCTGCTGAGAGATCAGATACGGAAAAGGCAGTGCGCACCTCCTGTCCACTAGGGGCAGTGTCTTACAGATTTTTGCAAATGCCTTCCAGTTAGTGCTTAATTAACATCTCAATGTCTTTGTCACTTGTTTCACACTTCAATGAAGGTTGGGTGTTAACCAAGGACATGATGGCCACGTTGATGAGTGTGACAGACCAACACATGACATATTTGGTCACTATAGGTACCAGGTGATGTTCCGACGTGAAATAATTGATTCATCACTAATAATCATTTATCTAGTATAGGAATGTGGTGATTCTGGGGGTGTTTTCAGGAAACAAGGGTCTGCAGACAGGGGAACACCCTGGATAGGATCCATCACTGGGCGCACACACACACACACACACACAGACCCATAGCCCTAGAGGTGAAGGCCACATGAAATTAAATATTCTCCCATCTCTGTGCTCCTGTTTGTCACAGAGCTTGTGCTCTGATTTGAGTGCATCTTGGTGAGATGATGTCATAATGGGTGGTGTATCATGTGGATAGATCTCTGAGCGGGCGAACATCTCAGGCTGAGTGCTG
>JAODJU010000001.1:42381162-42402840 GCA_026776725.1 Gnathonemus echidnorhynchus
AATTCATGAAGCCGATTGCACCTCAGAAACAGATGCTCCATCGTTTCCTCCGCAGAACAAAAAGGGCAATCCCTCCCCCTAATTGGAGCTGCACTTTCTATATAGCGATCCAGGCTGAGAGAATTATGGCGCAGAGACACAATGCTGGATGGTGGGGTGGCCCCATGGCTGAACTGTAACCTCACACCTCCTGGCTTTCTGTGTTTCCTCCAGAACGTGGGCTTTAGGTGATTTTTTATTTTTTTTTTGTCTAAATTATCGCCTGTAGTATGGATGCTCCACCAAAGTCCTCATGGGTCTGGGGCACTAAGGGTAGAAGTTCCGAATGAATTTAAGCGAGCCCTGAATGATTTATTTAGCTCAGGTGTTAACAACCATGCTGTCAGTTTGAGAATTCCATACATCACAACAGTTGTAGTCCAGGACTTTGTAATGCTACGATCGTCGTAACTCTGGAGGGATGACATTCAATGTGACAACCCTCAGACCAATCAGGCCTCTGGGCCGAGCCTGAAGATCCTAGCACTTCCCTTATGCCCCATGCAGCATGTTGGTGTCCTGTCTAGATGTTCTCCTGCCATGTGCCCTAGGGGCAACATACACGAACGCTCAGCAGAATCTTCCCTAGGGGACCCAGGGACAGCCTTCAAGCTCACCTCAGCTCTGCCATGGAAAATGCATGTATGGAGCCAAACACCGCATGATGCTTTGTTCTTCTCGTGTACTTTTGTCCTGTGGTAGCGTTGTGGAATAGATGTTTTATTTGGTCCACATTTTTTTTTTCTTTAGATCTGAAATGGATGGATTTGCGGTCTGAATTACCTGTAATATATTGTTCTTGTATAGTGTAGTCTAGGTGAGTGCTCAAGCTAATTATGCTGCACTCTCTTGTAGTGCTTTATTTTGAGAACTGGAAAGAGATGGGTAAAGCTTATTTAATACCCATAATTTTTTTGGGAACACTCTGAATAGTTATTTGTAGAACATTTATTTATTTATTTCAGAACACTCGAACTCTGCCGCTCTGTTCTTGGACCAGGAATTCTTATCTCATCCCCATGGGCCAGAACCTCTTGCCTGGTTATTAGCGTAACACGTGGATAGGTTACATGACCGAGCACCATTAGAGGCGATGTTGTGAAATTGTGCTGTTGTGAACTTCTCCCGTGTGGGTGAGGCAGAACCAGCGATGGGTTTTTGTTTTTTTTGTTTTTTTCGTCAGCAGCTGCATTCGGTCCCTGATGACTGTAACCCTGGTTACCACATTGATTTTATTTGTTGTGACGGAAACGCTCAATGCTTTTGAGGCTATATGTGCCAGTTGCCCGAAGTTTGCATTTTTTTTCCCCTCGCGTTAATTGGGCAGAGGCAATGGGGGGGGGGGGACGCTATTTTTTTCCCCTCTGACCTTGTTAGTCTAAGGTTGCTCATGTGACAGACAGGATCTCCAGCTGTAAAGTTGAGCCTTGTTAACAGGCTGGCGTGAAATCAGATGTTCAGCAAGAGTTTTGCTATTTTGATCGTCAAGTAGGGGTCCTTACACGAAGACTGCAGTGTCTCTCCGTTTTTTATCACTCTCCCACAAACTTTGGGTCGACCAGAGGACTAATTTCTCTGGCTGTCATACGCTTTGGTAAACGGGTGTCTTCACCTAAAGCTCCCTGCGATCACATGACCAAAACGGAGGCACTGGAAAGCTTCCAAAATACAGATGGATTCCATGAAGTCCGAAGTACTCGGTTTCAGGAAAAGTTAATTTGCATCTTGAAGCTGTTCAATGATTCATTGATCTCTCTACAAAAGATTTCACCCTAGGGCTGGCATTTCAGCTATTTATGGCCATAGAAATATATAACTAATTGTATTTTACAGACATTCAACACGTTGCATTTAAACACAGAAATGGAAATATCTAAAGCAAAACCAAAAACTGTTATTTTTTTTTCCCATGAATGACTAATTCATTATCCATTGGCCAGGTTTCTTCCTTAATAAAACTGTGAAAAAGGTAATTAAGACTTTTCATGCCAGAAGCAAAGGGCCATTATTGTTGCAAGCTTGTTAATATGCTGGAATTGGTAATTGCTGTGAGGATGCTGCTTGTAAGTCAAATTATCTCGATCGTTGTGTCTCAAAGGGTTCGGTTCTCGGCAAGCCCAGTAACAGCCGGCTAGCCTTGATCTCCAGGAACGCTCCAAGCTCTGGCGAAATCCAGTGCTTTTTAACAAGTACTCGAGATCCTCACTTCTGGGTTTAGTTCATATAGACGCCCCTCCCTGCTCTCGGCCGGGTACGTCGGATTGCTCAGTTCGGAGATCGGCCTCGTTCCAACTGGAGCCTGAGGTTGGGAATATTTTTCGGTGAAAGACTCGATGTGTATTACAAAACACCGCATGTCCGTTCCTCTTGCATCCCCTATAACACAGATTCTTTGCAGACCAGTGTTGCAAGAGTGGGATCATGCTTCAGAGAAAATAAGTGAAAGCGACAGATTGTAGGGGGCTAAATAAGGATTGCCATGCGGGAATGGAAGGATGAGCTGCTCCACCCAACTTCTACTCATCTCATTAGGACGGGACGGTCACAGTGCGTCGTATATTCCTGAGAGAATGGCGGCGAGTACATCACACACGTGGGCATGATGAGCAGATACACCACTGCCCTGCTGTAAGGATGTGAAGCACAGGACTATGGTTCAGCTCCACACTGGGTGTATTTCAACATACAATAACCCCCCCCCCCCCCCCCCCCATACAATTTTCCCTATAACAAAGCTTATGTCGCTACATTCTCACATAGTGTAATACAATACTTGTACACCTACATTAGTGTTTTTCAATGTCCTTAGTGAGCCCAAGCGAGTCCGCATTTTTGTTCTGTCCTGGTACATCTGAATCAAGAACACCGAATACCTGGTACAGGTGTGTTGGGAGCTGGGAGGGAGCAAAAACATGGACTGTCTGGGGCCGTTCGAGGACTGGACTGAGATACATTGTTCTAAAGCAGGGGTGGGCAATGTTATGCGCAAAGGGCCGGTGTGTATGCAGGTTTTTGGGATAAGCTTTAGGTCAGCTGTTCAGGTGTGAGGACTCTTCAGCCAATCAGTCCTCTAATTAGTAAACTGATTAGGGAGTTGCAGCGAAAACCCGCACACACAGCGGCCCTTTGCGGATAAGATTGCCCACCCCTGCTCTAAACACATCCCTTAAATGACTGTTGTATTGCACAGCCTGGATGGTGCCATCTGAAATGTCATAATGAAGAGACCACTAGGGGGCAGATGGACTGCAGTCTGTGTTCATCCTGCAGAATTTCATTTGAGTACAGACTCATTTTTTCCTCATTCCCTGCCATTGCTTGTTTGTTTTGAGGTTTTCATGTTCAAGTGCCGTGAATCTCAGCAGTTGGTATCTCGTGTGGGATTCGGAGGATGGCAGAGAGGGTTTTTTCGGAGGCTGTGACGAGGTCTCCCCACGGCCGGACGCCGTTAACGCCTCGATCGCATCTCAGCAGGGAGGATCCAGACGGAACCTGGCTGGGGCGGGCTGGAGCTGGCGGCGGTCGTCCTGGTCCCCATCTGCCTTCTGTGCGCCGGGGTGCTGTTGGTCATCTGCGCAGCTCACGGGAGGAACTGCACCCATCGCCGCATCCGCAAGCATGACGTGGAGGAGCCGCTGGACGACCAGAGCCTTATGGCCCCCCACAAGAGCTTGAAGGACCTGATCTTTGACATGAGCACGTCGGGGTCCGGATCAGGTAATGGCGCCCTGTCCTCTACGCCAGCAGATCTTAAGTGTAATGAAGAACTTCCAGAGTTGGTCTTATTCCTCAAAAATTCTGATGGTTTTCTCCCAATTTAAATTGGGAAGGGTCCGGAACAGTTTTTCTTGGTTTATCTTATAGTTGTAGGTCACAATTTCTCCTACCAGGACTCCCACTGCTGGTCCAGCGAACGATCGCCAGAACCATCGTCCTGCAGGAGACCATCGGGAAGGGAAGGTTCGGGGAGGTGTGGCGGGGAAAGTGGCGAGGCGAGGACGTGGCCGTGAAGATCTTCTCGTCCCGGGACGAGAGGTCCTGGTTCCGCGAGGCGGAGATCTACCAGACCATCCTTCTCAGGCACGAGAATATCTTGGGCTTCATTGCTGCTGACAACAAAGGTAACCTGCCTTGCTTTTGACTGTCTTTCATAAACGCTAATTGGATTTAAAAGGTTTGACCTGTAAAGGACACCTTATCGTCACGGCAACGTGACTGATATACCTGCCTGCTCCCAGTCTCTGGGTAAAAATGGGCTTAGATTTTAATGCATTTAACAAGTCAGAAGGCATGCAGTGTGTCAGGATGGGTGCAGTTGTTCAGGGGCAAGACTTTTCTCTTAAACACCTCCCATCTGCAGAGACGCTTCTTAAAAGGCAGATTAACAATGAGTGGAGAAGCAAAGCTTTGGCGCCCCACGGTGGATAAAACTGTCAGTCTTTAAACTGGTTTAACCTGCTGACCGCTGGCAGTGACTGGCAGTGCATGGTAATCCCAACTAAACATGGCTTTCAAAGCCTCGTTTTCTATCCAGAATTACAGGAGATACTCGACATGACTCCAGAAGATGATTGTCTGTCATTCTGATACACTGTATCAACCTGAAAATCCTGCAATGAATGTGTTCTAATAAAGTAACCAGTAAGACTTTCTATGAATTCCAATCTGTGAACACATTCATAACACATTGTAATGCATTCATAAAGTATTATAAACATGGCTATAATTATTCATAAGATTTAACACAATATAGCCATGTGTATTATGCATTTTGAATGTGTTTTGAAGCTCTCATTTATAATGCACTATAGATACCTTTATAGTACAGTATAAAGCATCCTTAATGCTTATACCGACCATTATAATGCATCATGAAGGTATCTATAGTGTGTTATAGATGACGGCTTCATTGGAGCTTATGGAGTATTATAATCAACTCTGTAATGTAACTCTGTAATCTGTCAATAGAAGATGTTATAATGCTTTATTAATTCTTATACTGACCACTATAATGCATTATGAAGGTATCTATGCTACATTATAGATGAGAGCTCTAAGTAACGTGTTACCAAGTAGCCTTCTCTTGAACTCACGACTGAGGGATTTGCACCATAGAAGGCCGTTAACGAACTCGTCGACTTGGCTGTGATGAGGCGATCGCCCTCCAGTACTGATTGCAGAGGGAATAAATGTGAGGATGTAGGTTCTACGGATCTCCGTGCTCTGTTGCAGATAACGGGTCGTGGACGCAGCTGTGGCTGGTGTCTGAGTACCACGAGCACGGCTCTCTGTACGACTACCTGAACAGGCACACGGTCTCTGTAGATGCTATGCTCATCCTGGCCCTCTCCATCGCAAGTGGGCTGGCCCACCTCCACATGGAGATCGTCGGCACTCAGGGTGAGTCGGCAGTGGGCGGGATCTACTGTCTGGTTTGACCCAATGGAGAGCAGTGAATAAATGAGTGAATGTTTATAGAACCAATGACATTTAATTATTTAAAAGTCATATCTATATTCTTACATCCAAATATCGTAGTTTAAGAGCTGAAAAAGGAGAATGTCAACCACGCAGGAGAAGACTCTGAAGCTGAATACAATTATAACAGAACAATTACGTCTGTGACATCACTGCTCTGGGATCCATAGGGTGGGCTAATCTGCTGGCCACACCAACACCTCTTCCAGCAGCAACCCAGTTTACTTGGTTGGTCTCGCATCCAAGTACTGGCCAGGCCCAAACCTGCTTCACATCACATGGATTACTTAGTCAGAACTGCAGGTGCATGACTGCTGGCAGACTAGGTAAACTAGGCAGTAGGGTTAAACCAGTCCACTGGTCTTGAGTTGCAAAGACTCTTCCCTTTGTTGCTGTGGAAGAAATTCCACATTCTTTTCTATTTGATGGTAACTTGTATGATTAGCATTAGTAATGTATTTATTAAAGACAACTCAAGTCAAATGATTGAGTTTCCTATCAGCACCGAAATCCTATGTGCTTGCAGCTAACATTTTACTTTGCAGGGAAGAAGCGAATGAACCCAACAAAACCTGAATGTTAATTCAGTGTTTCATCTGACAGGAAAACCCGCCATCGCTCACAGGGACCTGAAGTCCAAAAATATCCTGGTGAAGAGGAATGGTACGGCGGCCATTGCAGACCTGGGCTTGGCCGTGAAGCATGACCCGGCCACGAACACGGTCGACATCCCAGCCAATCACAGAGTGGGAACAAAGAGGTATCGGTCAGGACCAGGCAAACATTATTTTCAGTCCACTTTTGGTTTATTACATCATAAAGTTGTAATTTACTGTAATTTACTGCTTAAATTTTATCTTTTTTACAATAAACATTTATAATGTCTCTTCTCTAAGCAAAAACAAAGTTAATAAGCATAACCATTTGAGTAATCTCAAGAAAAGATGCATCAAAGATAATCTGATGAAGTTCAAAGGCTCTTTAGAGATTTTTAATTAGATCCAGCTGAGTGTTTGTGAGATTTCCGGAGATTATTTCTCATGAGAGACATATGAGCAATAAGCCAAAGTAGAAAAGATTATAAATGCCTTGTAGAATTCAGTTTTTTTTTTTTTGTATGGAGAAATTGGAACAGAAAAATCTCAATCACTTTTTCTTTTCCCTTGGAATGTAATTTTTGAAAATTTCAGTTTTTTGTTACCATCCAAATTTCACAGAGCAGAAGATATCGTGTGACACGGTTCAGCTGTTTTGTTTTGTTTTGGGCAGGTCAGTGTAGCTTCTGTTCTAGGGACTCAGTGTCCATTTCAGCACCGAGTGCGTCACGGTTTACGGCCGGACGGAAGGTACACATTATTAGGATTTAATGACTTTATTGACCATAGGTACATGGCCCCAGAAATCCTGGACGACACGATCAATATGAGCAACTTTGAGCTGATCAAGCGAGCGGACATGTATTCCTTGGGTTTGGTGTTCTGGGAACTGACTCGGAGGTGTTCTGTGAGAGGTAATGACATCAGCGGGCAGCCTGGGTAAATGGGAACGTTAGCATTGGTTAGCACCGATTTCTGCAGGAAAATGTTGCAATGAAGCAAAAGGCAGAACAAAACAAACATAATGTGCAATAAAAATGCATTCGATTATTTTCATCTGCATTTGTCAATTACCTGTTTGATTTGACCTAAAAGTGCATACGTAATGCCGTGATGCGTCTTTTCTTTCATGTGGAAGCATTAAGAATCGAAAAAGTTTGTGAAAATGGCACTTGAGCCTCAGACGAAATAGCTTGTTATAGTGAGGATGTCGTTCCTGCCTTTATTTGTAGGAGTCTATGAAGACTATCAGATGCCTTATTATGATATCGTGCCTTCCGACCCATCTATAGAGGACATGAGAAAGGTCGTGTGTGACCAGAGACTGAGACCCAACATTCCAAACCAGTGGCAAAGCTGTGAGGTAAGGATGCTCTCTATAGGTTGAAGATTGACGGACGCTGAGCTTTAGACTGCCGTTGGGTGCGATTTGAAGACGTGTCTCTCTGCCAGGCACTGCGGGTGATGGGGAAAATCATGCGGGAATGCTGGTATACCAACTCTGCTGCCCGGCTCACCGCTCTGCGAGTCAAGAAGACGGTCTCCCAGGTGGCCAACGTCAAAGATGTCAAAGAATAACGGACCCTCGCCCAACGTTGACAATGTAGTTAATCGTAGCAAAACCCAGAAGAATGCCACCAATTGACTTTCATGAGCCCTCCCCCTTGTTTGTGTTTAGTCCAGCCCGAGTACTAACCTACCCACTGTGCCAATGGACCCAAGTGTCCAGCGGGACATTTCAAAGACAGTTACTGTCCTGCTGGCCCCAATGTCACTCGCCAATGGGTGACGATAATGTGAAACGACTAAATCAACCATTGTCAGAAGACGCCATACTACCTCAAAACAACAATTGTCCAAGGCTTGAATTGCTTCACACTGGACAAGGTGCACATCTGTGAATGTTACCGAGTAACAGCCCCCAACCCCCACCCACCCCTGCCCTAAACCATGCCTGATTGTACAAGATGCCCTTCCTCTGTCCAAAAAACCCATCAGCTACCAGGAACCTCTTCATGGCAGGGAGTAAGACCAGATGATCACGGCATAGATTAAGCTTAACTGCCAGGATTTAGTGTCTGCTGATAGCTAACCCCATATGCATGTGCCTTTAAAAAAAACAAAAACAAATCCAAACCGACCATCATTTGAAACATGTCAGTACTATGTTCATGTAGCTATTGTAAAGGCCATGCATCCAGCACTCTCGTGGATGTGTTCCTCTGGTACGTAACACTTTGACGGATGGAACAGAGCAGGCTTTAGGGAAAAAGCTTCACAGCCGAACACACGGGATAAAGTGATCTTGGCATCAGACTGATACAATAACAGACAAATACGGTGAAGCTGTAGAGGGCAGAGAATGAGCAAAAACCAGCATTTCCCGTTGCCTTCCCATGACTGCCTTTGTGCCCCGCTGCTACAAACAGGCAGCCATTGTTCATTTGCACCAGTCATTGATGCACAGGCCCAGCTTTAGTATTTAGCATGGAAGAAAGTTAGTGTTACAGGTTTTTATAACTGGGAAGCAGAAGCCTTATCGCCCACAGTGTTAAGTTTCAACAGCAACACATTTCTTTAGTATATATGTCTAACAAATGTGAAAAAAACTACTAGTTCCAAACATCCTTATTTAAACATTTTGGTTGGCTCCAGGCTAATATAAAATGTATTTATATTAATCTCTTTCTGGAACAATCAAACACAGGAACAGTCTACATGCTGACTGCCAATGATGACCTGTCTACGTCTTTTTAATTCATTGCTGCATCTTAGACACATGCCAATCTAACTTGTTGCATAGCTAGGATGTATAAGCTACGATAAAACTTTTTTGTTTAATGTTGAATTCCTTTATGTTGCACTTTAGTGTTGCTTTAAGCTATACAGTATATGAAACAGAATATATTTTAAGTGTACATTTCTGTATCTATATGAGATTGTCTATGGAATTTGTATCGGACGTCGGTCACGATTCACACCCAAAGAACAAGTTTGTGAATTCCCAGAATGCTGATTTTAGTCAGATATAAAATTGTTCATTTTGTATTATCTTTTAGTAGAATATCATCAGTTAATCCTTCACGGTGTCCATGAAATGTATATAACTCTGCATTGATTGCCGCTAACTTACTACTGTTGTAACTGTTTTGTTCTTTTACGCTTGTGACCCTTTTCATTTATGGCAAGGTTTTGCTCACAGGAGTTGAAACTGCAGTCTGGGTGACAGGTAGCAAATGTGGTTTTTAATAATCGTATCTGTATTCCAAATGCTGTTGGACGGTCCGTGGTGTGAGGACCATCATTAGCCTCTGCGATGGCTCACCATTCACCACGTACAGAAGCCTGCAAAGAGCCGCTTGGAATATGTCAGATCAATCCATGGGCTTGTATAGAAATGCCCTTTCCCACTGTTTATTTTTTTTTTTGCGATTTTAGCTTTGTCTATGTTCACACCCGGCTGCGGAGGGCTATTATCTTGAGGATAGCTTGCCCAGAAGTATGCCGTTATTACTGGAAAATGATGAGTGATGGTTAAGGAATGAGAGTCTCGTAAGACGTCATGGAGACCAGCTTGAGATAACGGGGAGATACTGGTGAGATCCATCCTGTACTCCATGTAACACTTAAAGCTGAAAGTCTCCTCTGTTGCCTGGGTCACCCCCATCTGGGCCTTGTGGACCAGCGTTTCCCACCCCGGTCTGTTGGGACCCCCAGATGGTCCACGTTGACCCTCCCAGTTCAAAAACATGTACTGGCCGGCAGTCCCAGCGGACCGGGTTGGAAAGCACTGTAATAGTTCTGCATCACTCCTGTACAAAGAAAACATGACTATTATCGGGGGTACGGTGGGGTCAAGGATACCCTGGCAGATTCAGGGGGCCCCTCTGCTTTACAGGGGCCTCTGATATGCAAAATTATGCATTTTATTTGGTGGGGGCCCCAAGGTGACATTTTGTTATAGGGCCCAGAATTTCTAGTCACACCCCTGACCGTCGCTACGAGACTCAAGGTTAATTCTCATCACAGCATTGACGCCGGGACCCTCCATACTAGCGGCCCCCTCTGCCACAAAGCCTGACTGTCCGTTTCTCAGTGACTGTAGCACAGGCTGCAGTGGAACAGTGTGAGTACAGTGTAGGGAATGAAATGAGGACATCACTGGTTACAAACAGGCTGGAAACTGCCGTAGATGGGAGCACAAACAGGCCTAACTCAGGCGAGCTGGTGAACACGATGTGCTTGAACTCACTGGGTACAGCCGTGGATGTCTGTTCATTCCATCCTCTTTCTTTCGTCGGAATGGTCTGTGAGTCTCCCAGTGTACCTTCAATGTGCTGCCAGACCAGAATGTTTTCCTGTGCTGTCAGTTCTGTGTTACCGTTTGTGATATGTGTGTGTTTTTTTAAAGTATCTGTAGTCTTGGTGAAAATAATAAATATGTGAACAAATTGTTTGGTTCCCTGAAATCACACCACCTGAGGAGGTCTGAGTGGGAACTTGGAAAGGCTGAGAGTGGCTGGTCACCCTTGGCTCCCCCCACGAGTGAAATAAATAGCTGTGGATCTGTGGAGACCTGGATGGGCAGCACCTGACATGCTCTGTTGTGGTGGGGTGGGGGGGGGTGCAGGGATCGGCAGATAAAGTGATGCAGTTGGGAGGCAACACAAAGATGAGGGTAGGAATTTATTCTTTTTTTAATGGCCACATGAAAGATTTTATGACGGAATAAAAATACGTGCTGTATGTACCCTGCATGCAGCCACTGAGACGCTGACTTATCCAGAAAGAAACTGGTGATACTGAAACTCAGTGGGGATGACGTTACATTTTTGCAACAGCAATAACACTATCACTGCATCAGTATGTCATGTTTAAAGTTGCGTGTAAACTTCCATGATATACTTCTTCATCAGTTCCTCAGACACATTTGTGTGTTAAGCTAGATCACTGAGAGCACAGTTTCATGGTACAGGGATGGCATATTTTAAAATGAGTCATTGCAGAATAGCTGGTTGACTATTACCCCTGTGGATTGCGGGTTCGAATCCAGCCTTTGCTCTATATTGGCAGTACATTCATTTCCTTGCGCTTGTGGGTTTCCTAGGAAAACTTTAGTTTCCTGCCCATAGTTCAGTTCATCAGGTTCTCTCTGGGGTGAATCTCCCCTATAGTCCCTGGGATAGGCTGCAGATTGCTGGGTCCTGATTGGATAAGTAGCTTTTATGGACAGTTATGTCAGCATGTTATATTTACATTATTTCAAATGCACAATTCAACTCATGGAACTGTGGTGCACCCTGCCCTGGATTCCCTGTACTAGGCTGTAGGTCACACAGCCCTGTTTGACCTTTTATATGCATATCAAGATGTTAGGGTTACGTTAGTTCAAATGACCTTTTGTTCCGAAGGATGGCTTGATGATGGTGACTTTCATCGCATCGTTTAAACTGTCATTTCCAAAAGTAGCCCTAGATACGTTTACTGGTCTTTGGTGACCCAGAGGATAATGTGTCAGTTAGACAGAGGAAGTCACCTACCCAGCGCTTACTGGTGACACTACAGCAATGACTCAGCGTGCATGTGGCCTTTTCACCAGGTCGCCGGCGAAAGTGGCGGAAAAAGAAGCGTTTGACAGTTATGTGTAGTTTCAGTATTGGTGCTTCTCTAAAGGCACGAGAAGGACTTCAGGGAGATAAGCATAATAGACAGGCAGGAGTCAAATTCTGCAGTGTTAATTAACTAACGGTTCCTTCCAATAACAGATTACAGCGCAACGTGCAAGAAGCCTTAGAGCTTCTGAAAAGTTTCACTTGGGAATTTCAGGTGTGCTGAGGTCAGATTCTGCTACAGTTCCGGCTGATTGGCCAAAAAAGGGTTATCTTACCACTCCAAGTTTAGCATTCAGTTATTACGCAACTTAAGGCATCACTTGCATGTAGGCAAACATCACGAATACATGCTTAACCAAAATGCAGAAGTAAGGGTGCGTGAAGCAACAGGTCATGACGCAGTAAAACAGCAGAGCTGCCAGCGCCATCACAACACCATCGAGCGATTGACGTGTTGGTGCCGCCACGGCAAGTTTAGCCTCGGACAGCTAATGCTAACTATAGCATATATTCAGACCAATGGCCACATATGGGTCTGTAGTGCATGCTCTTTTGAGTAGATCTGGTCTGAGTTTAAATAGCCTGTCACCACCTTCCCCACAGCCCAACCAAATGGAGAACTTTACCTCCTCCTGTGACAAACATTCAACAGTAGCTTTAGCGGTCTTGATTCACAAATTTACACATAACTACCGTATTATACATTCATGTCCTTGTTTTACGTGAAGCTACCCATTTTTAACGCATTTTCCAGCTTCCTTGACCCCCAAAATGAACCTTAGCCATTACTGATTAAAAATCAGGCACAGTTTTCCAACTTAACCATAAACCTTAACCAGTGATAAAGCATTTGGGATTTTACTGAATCACAAACACTCTGCAATTTTAGAAGAACACTACAATGACGCCATCTTGCAAGCCTAGGAGATTGTTAATTGATTCCAAAAGTGAGTATGATATTGAGGCTTTTCTAATACATCATAGTCACCAAGGACAAATGGCCGAATATCACGCCACCTTCCCACTGAGACTCTGCTTGATACAAACTATCAGTTTCAATCACACACCACTCTTTCCACAAACCTAACATAGCACCTGTCTGTCTAGATGCGGATTCTTTCCAAGCCAAAGAACCACGTCTAAAGTATTACAAAAAGAAACAGGTGTGGATTTGAAAATATTTGAGAAAAAAAAAAATGAAAACCACAAAAGCGGTTTTAAATACTTCTGAGTTTAGTCAAAACCCCAAACCCGAAACTTTCAAAGTGCACGAACAGAATCGTCCTGAAACAAAATGAAAAACCAAAAACCTGCATTCTAGCAGATTTCTGATCTTGCTAACTCAGATAAAACATTCACACAGAAATTTTTTCGTTGGGGGGGCAGTCATCAAACGCAGGTTCACAACAATCACGTGATCTGTACTTCCGTTTTGACTGCTTCATCCCCTCTTGCGAGACGAGGCGCTGCCTCACAAGTCAGACGGCACTCCTCTGTGACTCTCACAGCAGCTACACCGGTCACCGAAATGAACTTCAGGCAATCGTTCACGAACAACAACAACGCTGATTACAATACAGGTTCCATGAGGATCAAATCTAAACCATGGCTACGGCGATCCCTACGAAGCATGAGAAGACACCCCAGCAAAGAGATGACAGCACCTGACTCATTCAGGGGGACAAAACAGGTCGGTGAACTTAGTTGGAAAAACATACTTAGATGCTTGGTTAATATACCAGTAAGTTGCCTTCTAATGGCACTGGCTGATCATGGCAAAGTTAGGTCTTATACCTGTTATGCTGAAAATAATGGTGTGATCATCTGTAACTGGTGAATGAATCACCCACCCTATCATTGTAAATGACCTCAGTGGCATGTCTGTATGTTGTGATGTTTGTGCTAAGATCTACATTAGCTGTCGCTCTTGTTGTTATACCGTTGACCTGCCTAAGAGGAAATAAATGCATGTCATATAGTGTACAAAGTCTCATTGTCAACGTACATACATGTCATATCATAAAATTACTTTGCCGTGTTTAGAAAAATGCATGTACTGCAGTGATTCAGGAAAGCATATTCTGTTTTTGTACAGGTTAATTGCTCTCGATCGTATTGTTTTTTGGACTACGCAGACTCTAACAGGTAAGGATTCTCATTGACCGTTTAAAAATCAAATTAAAAAAATAAGTCAATCAACCAGCCACTCATGCTGATATCTGAGTACGCAAGAATTTACTCCTGTGAGCAAAATGAATGACCTGAACTGACTGACACTTTGCTTTACAGAAAATGTGTTACATTGGAAAAGCAAGAAAATGAAGTGTTTGGGTTTGAAGTTCAGGTAAGGTAACCCTCTCGGTCATTCATTTGTGTATCTTACATTTTATTCTTTGGATTAAATTTAATCGCTGGTGATTGGAGCTGAATAACGTCTATGATGATGTCTATGAGGAAATCAGCAAAGGACCGTTTATGCTGTGATGCTGATGTGGCTTTCACTCTCCCTGACCAGACTTACGGGTTACAACACAGGGACAGGACTGCAGTGGAGATGTGTACATATGTTTGTAAGGTACAGGAAGAGAGCCCAGCCCAAAAAGCCGGTCTGATCATAGGTGAGAGGTCTGCACTTCCTCCCGGGGGGCTTTCAGTAGGGGGTCTCCAACTCGCCTAAGATGCAGGTTCACTTCCTATTAGATCTTATCTACATTTCTCTAGATCCGGGCCCCTAACACCACCACCCCCACCCCACACTTTTTTTTTCAGGTGATGTTATCGTTGCAGTAAACGGAATCAACACAGAGGGCGCCAGTCATCAGTTCATCATCAAACTGATCCGGGAGTCCAGCCATGTTTTAAGGTCAGTCACTTGCCCCCCCCCCCCCAGCCCACACCACTGGTAAATGCAGAGCTACGCAGCGGGAGGTTAGTCTGCGGTGAAGCAAGATACTAGCCAGGTTCTGGACACAAGCTTCCAGCGGGGTCGAGGAATCGTCACTAGGGACCACTAAATGCTGAAAATTAAAGCTGTGAAATTACCCCACATTGCACAGCGAAGCCAGGAAGGTTACAGCAATAGTTCCCTCTTAGTGCTGACTGTTCCCAGGCCTGGACTTCAATGGCATATTGCTCAATGGCACATTTCAGACCTTCCACAAAAAAACAAAAAGGAGCAAACATATAAATCAGTGTTTATAATAAGTAAATGTGCACTAAGCTTCCAGACTGAGAAACGCCCAAATCACCAATGCGCTTCCTGGATCACATGGGGAATCCGGTGGTTCACTCACAGTATTCTGTAAGACAAAGGTTACACAAGGCTGTTTCTGCTGAATAAAACCCTGTCATTTATCTCATGGCTGAGATGGTGTAAAGCCCCATGCAGTCAAGCGTTCTGCTGCCAAATCGCTCATGTCCTGTCTCTGCCCTACAGGATGGAGACGGTGAGCAGGACAGTCATGAAGAAGATCGAGCTGGAGATGAAGTTGAGATCTCTGAAGGTATTTTTGCCTCTCTGCTGTCTTGTTTGAATGCTTCAGCATATGTCACATGAAAGTCAAGGATCTTATACAAAAGCCAGCCGGTCCCAGTTGACTCATGCACATGGCTAGCGGTCGTCCTATCGAAAATAAACAATCGCTGAACATTGGGTTTTGAAACGCCGGTAGCAGAGTTGCTGTGAAGGCACAACTCGACTGGCGGACTGACGCGGGCAGGGAATTACCCAAAGCTATCGAATCGGCTTGGAGATCGATCTGTGTATCCCCCTCGATTTCCGAAAAGCCGGCGCACTTTCAGACGCACCGTCAGGAACTCACCATGATTACTTAACACATTTTCTTACTCTGTCATTTCCCACCCATCATTTCCCCGTACAGCAAAGCTTGCGTGAGAAATGGGCGGAGCTCCAGGAACTGACATTACAGGAGCTGCGCTTTGCCGGGGGTAAGCGGATACTGGTCGCAAAGCCACAGACACCCACCATACATCCGTTTTCATTTTTTTTTTTTAATGTGGCGTTGCCAGCTATCTCACGGCCCAGATCTACCACCAGCATTTTAATGTGTTTATCAGAAGTTAAAAACAACCCAAAAAGCACACACTCAGTTTCTGATGTTCTCAGTGTTTTCTACAAGTTTAGGGCCCAGCATTGCTAGAGACGGTGTTACCCAACCCTCTGCTTGATATCCTATTAATTCATATTTATTTTTATGAAGGAATTACCCTCTTTGATAGTGAAAAAGGAAAGATTTTAAAGTTTTAAGGCTGCTGTTTAGTATAGCCCTACGACCCTGACCAAAATAAGCAGTTGGATGGATGGATGTTTAGTTTGGTCACCGTGATGCAAACTAAAGGACATGCCCTCTCCTGTTCACAGCCAATCAGAACGAGTGCCCTTCCTACCCATCTGTTGACTCCCCCATGTCCCTGGCATCCCCCGTGGAGCTGGACAGCTGCCGCTTATCCAGCGTCAGCAGTTGCTGGAGTATGATGACGGAGGACGGCGAGGACGGCGGTCAACTGACTTCCGACTTTGAGGACCGGAACCTCCAGAGGGGGCGCCGGATGAGTATTGAGAGTCGGGTCAGCAGTAGTGGCTCCTTATCACCCGCCTCCATGGACCTCCTGGGGGTCTCCATGCTCTTCGGAACTGTCCCCAGGCGAGCCAAAGCCGACCACATTCGCAAACGAATCTCAAAGCTGATTCCGGGACTCTCTAACTCACCGGAGGGGCAGGAGAACAGCTGAAGACCACGTCGACCTGTCGCTGCTTGTGTCTCAACTTTATTTATTATCCCGTTGCCCTGGTGACTCATTCAACCCAAGCTGACTTACAGTTGTAGTTACACAGTGTGTTATTTCACAGGAAGTAGTTCAGGTTGAGTGGTTGCTGTTACAGAGACACACGCATCCCTGAACGGACTCTGGCTAGTCAAAGCTGCGCACGTGAGAGCATTATAAAACAACAGATACTCAGTCTAACTTAACTTGCATCTAACTTAAGTATAAAAATGTCTTCGTTTTAATAAAGATTTTTTTTTAAGATTTCATGTGCCATTTGATTTAAATCGCCAATCAGTGTCTTATCTTGCCATGTTTCCGTTTCAACAAAGTTGATTATGGTCTTCGAATGCATGGGGGCATTGTCCTTACTATAGCACGCCGACCCCCTCACTCAACCCCCTCAAACCAATGTCACCCCCCTCTCCTCCCTACTGGCGGAAAACTTATTATGCCTCCTATGAGTATCGATTAAAAACAACAGTTAGCATACGTCCGGGATCATAAGTCAATAAACGTCATGAACATCTAATTCATCTTATACCGTGGTTAAATTAAACAAAGCATTTTGAAAGATTATAGCAATAGATGCTCACATCTGTTTTGCAACATTTTTATTAAACGTTTTTAAATCTTTATAATATTTGTAATAAACTCATAAATTGATTGCTTCTTTTTTGCAAAGGAAGAGGTTTAGTTTTGAAAGCTTGAAATCGCCTTTTTTAAGCCTATATATATTTTGTGGCTGTTTATATGTTCTCGGCAGCAATTTCCGTAATGGGCTTAGTTGTAAAAACATGAAGTCTCCGATTCCCTCGATCTTAACCCAGATCATCTTCTATCAGGAAAACTAGATAAAAGGCACGGATGATATGAAACCCAGGGTATTCAGACAGCAGACTTATCAGAACCGCAGGGCAAATGAAGCGATCGAAACAGGAAGTCCGTGGTGCGAAGACCTGACTACTTTTTTCCAAAACTCCCCGCTAAATTCTCTGCTCTCTGTGCTTTTCACGCTGCCCACCCTCAGCAGTCTAACAATAACCGGATCAAACACCGCGCTCATAAAGCTGATGCAGTAGCCATATTAAAATCAACTGGCTTTCTACTTGAGCACCTGCGTGTTCATCAGTTAATCAGACTGTTATCGCTATTCAATTAACTTTTCCGATGCATGTATTTGCGTTGCACCATCCTTTGCTATATTGCCGATAATGATTAATAAGCAAACCTGCACGCGCGCACACGGGCTACGCCGCAGAACGAAAAAGTATCGTTTTCAGTTATTTTGGTTACAACACAACAACAGGATAGAGAAGTGTGCAAAAAACATCCTTTATCAGTAGTTTTCATACAGCATATATGGAGTGAGAATACTATTAATATCGGGTAGTAAAAAGTGTACCACAATCTGGTTTTAAGTCTTTTTATATTATTGCATTTTTGCAGTGAATGATAGTAATGGTGTGCTAGTTTGTCAGCATTCGGTTTAGAGCGTATGTTTTATAATGCAATTTGTGCATTGAGTCCTGTATAATGACCACAGTGAGTCATGACTCCACTATAAACATTCTGAGCACCTAGTCCACCAGAGCTGTGTGTATTTTTGGTGTACCGAAGATGTTTCCAAGCAACAGAATGAAAGCAGCCCCGAGAGCACCGTATTTAAATATTGCAGGTATAGGTGAAACATTCTTCTTTCACAGGAGGACATTATTATGCTCTCGTTAAGCCATGATGCTTCCCTGAACTATAACTTCTGCTAAGTAGTATCTATCTGTCTAATTCGAAGTAATGCTTCTGCCCACAGGATCACGTGGTCGCTGATTGGAAGGTATTATTGCCTTACAGCTGTGGACTGTGCACCTCAGTCCGGCCCTTGTTACTCTGTGTGCCTTGGGAGGCTCCCCTACTTGTTAAATTGGCTTAATCACATACCTCAGTAACATTAGGTGAACCGATGACTGTAAATTCTCCAGGGTGTGAGTGTCTTGGTTTTGAACAATGTTCTGCAAATGGTGTATGCTGTGTTATGCTCTCTGTTCCCAAGGCTATGGATCATCCAATCAAAGGCTGTTTGTAGCTTCTTATGTATCAATATAGCTTTTGTCTTTTCAGAGGCATGGATATCCTGGCAGACTCAAAAGGCCCAGAACTTTAAAGGGGCCCCTAGATATGAAGAATTCTACACTCATAAAAAAGGGTAAAAATTTGTACCCTTGTACTTATACCTTTTAAGGTACAGAAACAGACGCGGTAGAACATTCCAAAGGTACAAACACCACTAATGTACCAATATTGGTACAGAAATGTTTCTCAGAGTCCATTTCCATATCTTAAAAGGTACAATTACCTACAGCTAGGGTACAATTGGCAGACCCTAGAGGGTACAGCTCTAGTGACAAGTAAAGGTACACATTTTTACCTTTTTCTCTGAGAGTGTACCACAGTGGAGCCCCCCTGCCACTAGCTAGAATTTCTAGCTTTCTAACTGCTTTCCGGCCATTGACTGGCATTACATAATGATCCTTGATTATATTAATTCCATTATTATGGTAGCCTAAAATAAAGTCCCCCCTCCCCAATACATAAAGATGGATGGGTGGGTGGATGGATGGATGGAACCTTAGTTTCACTGAGTACTCCAAATGATCCTGGGAAATTACTAGGAACTGCTACAAGCTGCCAGCCACATGGCGTAATACTCTTAAGTTAAGAAACGCGAGACATTACGCAAAGAGCGAATGCGTAGTTTAGCGCGCGTTCCCGCAGTGGTGACCTACAATAAACCAAAATGTAGAAGTAGCAACGTTTGAACAACATTACATAGCAGGGAATACACGCTTTAACGTGGATTTGAGGACATAACAGAACCCTATGTGTTTAAATGTGCAATTTAGTTAGATATCAGTGTTAAACTTGCCGATCATCATGCGCCAGAATGTGCGCTTTTTTATCTAGATAAGATCAAGCAGCCAGTACGTATGTCAGCGGATGCATGACGCGACTCACCCTCTGATCAGCAGTGCGTGTTTATCTGTGAAAGAGGCTGGCCCCTTATTTCTTTTCATTTATTGCTTGAAAAATGGTCATTACTCATCCCTGACTCTGTGGACGTTGTACCTCTTATGGTGTATTTCTGGAGAAATATCCTTTATTTTACCTCATGCCGTGCAATTTGCCGCTCGATAAAAACTAACGGTGCCTTCCTTAGCTGCGCGGTACACGTTGATATCTAGCAGGCCTATTAAGAAGGAGAAAAACACAATGACAGTGAAATTGATGGGAAAGTTGCGTAATAGTGGACGTTTATGTTATGATGGTTTTCTGGAGATCAAATGAGGTCAGTTCATACTTGAGCTTCGGTCTCTGTCGTCAAGCAGGGCTGAAAGATGTAAATATGCGATTAAGCATAATAATGCAACAAACATATAGATCTGCTTGTGTTTTGTTCCTCTAGAGGTCGTTGGAGTGTGGTGATCTTTCATTGAATCGTGTGTTACGCAAGCAAACTCTGTAACAGCACAGCGCGGACGGGCGTATCTGATTATCCCAAAAAGCTTACCGCTCTGACATTATCGTTAACTTTATTATAAGCCTTTTAATGCCACTTAACTTTCTCGAATCATTAGCCGTGCTGCGTCCCTAACGCGAGGGTCTGCCATCGCAGTGCCCGAAACGCCCATATTCACACGAATCGCAGGGAGGCGACCGCAAACCACGTGCCTGTGTTTTTAGCAGGCGGCACACCCTTCTGTGGAGGCGCAGACCCCCCGTGTTGTTTATTAAAAATAGCATTCTGTGCCTCCTATATGAAAACCTATTTGTGTACAAAGATAAAGCGTCTTTTTTATTTTCTTCTTTTTTTAAAAAAATAACCTTATTTATGCTTTTTCCTACATCCCAAATTAGTTTATGCAGATGCTTTTATCAGGGTATGGAAGTACATGTATACCTCTGGGGCGATGCGACACATCTCGATGCACTGCCGACGATCCGATACATTAAAGATTTATAAGAAGCAACCACCATTGCGATGTAACACGACGCACCCCAATTCCGATGCAGGGGCGCTTCTGGGTAGACCAGTGCCCCCGTGACCCCCCTAAATACGTATGCTTCATCGATCTGAAATAAATATATTATTACTACAACTATTATTATTCTTTTGTACGCTGGGAACAGGCTAAACACAAACGTAAGCACATTTTTTACGGACTCTTAACATGTGTGCGCCCAGTGGTTGAGTCTGTTAAGTTTGTGAAAAGCGAACTTAACGACAGAAAAAAATATCAAACTTTCGGTAGTAAGACACTTTAAACAATAAATCAGAGTGAGTTGCTTATTTATAAAAACTGTAAAATGTGGCGGCAAAGCAATGCATAAATAACATCGGTTTTCAGAATTGTCTGTTGGTTGTTATTGTTGGCAATATAGTGTAATACTTGGAGGACATTAAGGTGAAGTACATCTACCCCCCCCCCCAACAGAACAACTGGTCCCAGTCTGCCCCCCAGCTGAAATGGTCTATATCCGCTACTGTTAGGATGCAGTGAATCTGTTTAGCCTCGAGCAAAGGGCAATGGAAACTAAGGGGGGGACATAATCCAGGTATATAAGATTCTAACAGGTCTGGATGCTGTTCAACCAAATGGCCATTTCAATATTAGTTTAAATTAGTGCTGTCAAACGATTAAAATTTTTAATCAGATTAATCACATGGTTGCTGTGGATTAATTTCGATTAATCACGATTAAATATCATTCATTTTTAATTTATATTAATCGCCTGTCATTTTGCACGAGCAAACAGACTCAAGAAGAAAGGGAATATATATATGCACTTAACATGTTTATTGAACATCTTGAACACGAGTCGGATGCATTCCATCTGCTACAGAAGTGCAATACCATGGACCCATATCAAAAAACAAGATTTTTTGCTTAGCCGGACAACTTTTTAAAAAAAAAAAAAAAGTTTAAATGGTCTTTATCTTCGTTCACTTACAATTAGCCCGAACTACCATCAATCCAACAAATAATCAGACTAATCATTAAATCCAATTCTAGCCCGGTTAATTGCCATTGTTACCAATATCAGTTGATAACACATTACGCGCGGTGCTTTACATATAAAACTCCGTAGCAACACGTCCACAGATAAGTTGG
>JAODJU010000001.1:42402940-42430673 GCA_026776725.1 Gnathonemus echidnorhynchus
GGTGTGTGTAGTATAATAGTTACTTATTAACCCAGTGTTTCCCAATCCGGTCCTTGGGGATCCACAGACAGTCTGTGGGAGCTGGGAGGGAGCAAAAATGTGGACTGTCTGTGGGTCCCGAGGACCGGATTGGGAAACACTGCTATAACCAAATAGGTTTGTGGGGTCTGACAAAACAATATAAGCCATATTTTAGACTAGGGTTGGTCAATTAGCTGTCCCAGTGCTGGACCTGGCCGTCCAGGTGATTTTTTACAGGTCCTTTGTTTGGCTCTTACCAGCTAATTAAAAGAAAAATAAGTATGGATGATCAATTAGGTTATCAGGCTTGTATAATACATCAGTTATTCTGATCTGTTTCACCCTTTTGGCTGTTAACAGACAATCATAATTAGCGACCCAAAACGTAAATGTCCTCAGGCTCACGCTGGCTGTCATGCACTTTCCTGCTCTCTGGTCTCCAACACAAGTTACGTCTTTCTTAAACATGAGAAAAAAACATGTGGCTCCCACTTGGAATCAGTCGAGCAGCCCTGCTTTAGGCGGTATGGCAGCTCGTATCCACTCACAGTTGCAAACGAAAGGAAAGGCAAAAGACATTAATTTAGCTGAGTCGTATTTGTTGGAAGTCAAGGGCCACAAACAAATAACCTGAGAAACACGACAGAAGCAAACATTGTGTATATGTGTCTCTAGTGTATGTGATGCAGTTTCATTTCAAGAAGGAATAATGTTACGTTACTTGAGGATTTGATTGCCTCCCTGCCCCCATGTGTAGAGTCTCCAAGACTCTGTGAGCACAAACCTCCAACATGCAGAGGAAATTATCTAGAACGTTTTTACCTGGAAAAAGCCAGATGTTAGGTGATGCATATCTATCATAAATTATTTCAGCAAACCAAAATTGACTGAATGTCAAATGTAGTGCTGGTAGTTTTTTTTATGAGTCTGTTATTGCAGGAAGTGACTACAGGAAAACTCTATGCTTGAGCCAAAGGATTTTTGAAATCTGTGCTTCCAGTTTATCTGAAAAAGAAATGGAAATACTGATTTAATTCCTAAGTGACTTTTTTTTTTTTTTATTGGATTTTGTTACTGGGTGGCATAGTGTCTAGCACTGATAACTCACTCCTCATGGGTTGGTGGTTCAAATCCCACCAGTACCTCTTGTGTGCAGTTTGCATGCCCTCCCAATGCTGTGTAGGTTTCCTACAGTCCAAGGGCATTCAGTTAGGATAACTACTAACGGCAAATTGCCCATTTTGTGTGCCTGTGACGGAATGGCTTCTAGCCCAGAGTGTTTCCCTGCCTCGTGCCCCATGGGCCAGACTTCAGGACCCCCATTTTCCACGATAGGTCATTGGAAGATGGATGCATTATGTACTTACATCTTAAAATACACTATATTTAACAAAAAATATTATGGAAGAGGTTCTGCTAGGTGTTAACAGACTGTGTCTTCTAGTAGAGTATTTTGAAACTAAGAATTACTGTCTTTAGAATCCCATTATATGAATGATTATAAACTGCCATAAAAGTCAGAAGTGTTAAAGCACATAGCATTTTGGACAGTAGTGTCCAAAAGGGAAATAAATTAGGTTACCGAAAGATTTACACCTCAAGCAGTGGTATTTTTCTCCAGGGTGAGCAAGCACAGACCCGCAGCTGGGCTACTGCAGCAGCAAAGTGTGGACGCAGTGAAGGCCTAGTCACTGCTTACTTATTAAAACACTGGAATATTATTATACCATACAGAAGGTCTCTACCTGCTTTCAGTTTCAATTTGCCAGGTAATACAAATAGGTGAGAGCATCCTGCAGCTTCCAAATCTCCAGGAATCCCTGCTTAAGATTTAATTGACACACACAGGCTAAGGCTACAGTACTACACTGTTGTTATGAAGTATTAACCCCTCCCTTCCCTTTCAGAACAGAAACGTTTAGCGGTCTGTTTTGACATTTAATTAATCAGCAAGGCGTTTAATGTCATAATATTTAACAATAAGGATTACAAGTTTTTTTTCTCTGCCATTTCCCTATTATAGAACAAGCACACCTTATAAAACGTATCATTCTAAAATGCTGGCCGCCTTCTATTTGCATTTTAAAATTTATTTATTTATTTTTACTGATCCTCAGCTATTTTTTATGTGAGCTTCATGTCTGTGAACTTACACATAACTTCAGCACACACCCATCCATCTTCCCACTGCTTATCCAGCATAGGGTCGCGAAAAGCCTAGAGCCTGAACCAGGTTTCCCATAAATCTTGGTACTTTGATAACAGCACCCAGATGATACTGACGTGTCTGGGAATAATATTTAAAATGCTGTGACCCGAACATTTGGGGAAAGGTACATGAAAAATTTAACAAGAAAAAAAAACAATCATATCAAAGCATTTTAATAATACAATTACTGGGTTTATAACACGTTTAAACTTACTTTGGTTAAGAATTATTCAAGGTAGTACAACAGCTTCTTAATTATATACCAGACATATGCACCAGACATATGCAAACATATAGCACATTTTACCACTTAAAAAAGACAAAACTTGAAATGTGCTCCTACCGAATTTTAACTACATTTAACACAAAATATCTGTTTTAATCAACTTATCGTATAGTTAAATCTAGATGACCCACCCTTGTCCATCTAACGGGAGTGCAGGAAGTAGTGTAAACGTTTGTAATTTGGCTTGTTTTTAACTCTTGCTCGCAAAGAAACTACTGATTGAGCCTTGCTCTTCTTACTATACTTATTATAAAGGCTACAAAATCAGAAGCCACAAAGTTTCCTGAAACAGGCAGTAATGAAGAGCAAACTTTTCTCCATTTAAATAGATATGCTCCTGTTTTTAATGCAGCTGCATAAAGTGATTAAGAGTATAAACTCCTTAGTTAAAAGTGTTTTAGCGCGAATCAGATTGAACACGTACATTTTTTTGCTGTTACATTAGTATGAGGGGACTACAATGCAACCTGAGAGCGGCTCACCGGAGTCGCAGCTCCCTCGCTGGATCAGGATCACCCGGGGGGTCCCCTTCAGGTCAGCCCTCCTGTTTTCGGCTCTCAGGCGGCAGACACTGGGGTACGTCCTCCAGTCGCTCCCGCACACGGGTTCCTCGGACCTGCACACGCAGGATCCCCGGTGCTTTCGCCTGCTGCTCTTAGGGTACCGGCAGACCATGCCGTCGCCGCACTGCCCGGCTCCGCGATCGCCGCAAACGTCGCCCTCCCCGGACGCGCAGACCTGGCAGCAGCCGCAGTGGTCCTTCGCGACGCCGTAATAGCACGGCTCCGGGCTGGGAGGACAGGTAGAGGAGTCGCAGACCTCCGGGCAGTGCGTTTGCCTTTTTCGGATTAACCTCGAGTCAACCACGGAGAGGAAGAAAATACAAGCCGCAAACTTCAGCATTTCCACACTATCGAGAGAATGTAAAAAAAAAAGCAACGGGAGATAATGGACTAGCTCCGAGATCCCCTAAATATCAGTTTTGCGCAATTATCCTTTGTTAACGAGGATCATCATAGCAAACTGGATTTAAAAATACATGTTATATAACTCACTAGTAACATAAGTCTAGCTCACGTAATGTGACAAGGGAAAAACCAGCGCGCAGATAAACTAAGTAAACAGACGTTAATTAAGTATTAACAATTTACTCAAAATGTCAAATTGAATGCTGTTACTGTATTGTTGCTGAGTTATTCTAATCTCGTCCCAAAGCCTCTGAGTTGTTATGTCTCTAGGAGATTTTCTCAGGAATGCTTTATTTAATTCCCCGCGTTGACCGCTTAGGAGGAGGGCCCATTCAGCCCATGCAGTGTACAGCGCAATTAATCAAACTCTGTCCAATGCACTTTAATGAATACGCTTACTAATACATTTATACATCTATTAAACACACGCACACAATTATTTAAGTGGACAAAAGTTTTCCCTGAGTGAAATTTTCAACACGGTAATCCGACAAAAAACGTTTTGAGCAATTTGTGCCCAAGTTAATAGAGTGCATTTTTTAATTACCACAATACAGGATACTTGCTCTGTTGATGGAATTTTGCATTTCACTTTATGTGGTTTAACCTCTCAAAATTTAATTCAAACAATTAACAGAAGTAAAGATAAGAATGGCTGCCAGCCAGGCAAGCAGGGCTGAACCAGGGCTGCCAAGTCACACATTTGGAGTGACACTCACGCTATCAGGCTCATGCAAGAAATCTTATGGCATATTATCTATATTATCTATATTTTTCCATTATAAACTTAAAATTACCTACATCAAAAGTGTAGAGGGAGTATGCAAACCCATGGATTATTTGCAGGGTGATAAAACAGTTACATACATGTGAATGCGTGTGCATTGTCGCGAATTGAAAATCTCACGTCAGCCAGCAGACCAAAGCTGGCAACCCTGATGAACTCACGCCTCACGTCTTTATGTTTGATGACTAACATGTGGCCGTGTAAATGATCGCTGTGTCAACCTCAGTATTATTTAAATGTCTTTTATGACTATTTTCTTCCCATGTCCTCTGCAAACAGCTACATGTATTATTACACTGTAAAAGATTCCTCCTTTCTATTCTGAAGGCTGTGGTGAGGCTGAGGACAGTTCAGTCCCGCGTGCCAGCTTGTCTTGTCTTTGACTTGGCAGCTTCGGCGTAAGCAGGCTCTGTGGCGAACTCCAGCGCCAGAAATCCTCCCACACACCGTGCGCTAATGAGGCTAAACCCCGGGCCCTGCAGGTGGCACTGTTGCTGCAATGCAGCCAGCTGCAATTCAATGCTTCAGTCTCTCTGCTCTGGGCTTTGCCCAGGTTCTTGCTTGCGTTTTCCTGGGCTCTCTGGCCATTTCCACTGTCTCTCACCCAGCTGCAGGAGAGGGACAAACCCTTCAGTGAGGAGGTACAGTCACATTTGGCTCATCCTCCTAACTGTCCTGAGTTTGCTTTGTTTTACCTGAATATACCAACAAGACTCAGCTCATACCTGTAACCAGTGGATTACAGCAATAACCAGTGTTGGGCATTTCAGGTTCAGAAGCTACAAATCCAGACCAGGATTTTGTTTTTACCAACCAGTTCAGCATAAGGAGTCACAGTCACAGAGTACTCAGCTGCTGGGTAGAAACAAAATCATGGTCTGGATTTGTAGCTTCTGGACCTGAAATGCCCAACACTGGCAATAACAATGGTTTTCAATGATTTCAGTGGCTTGAGTCAATTGGCAAATACTTTATTCTGCTTTTATTCATCCTTTTATTACTCAAGGCCTTGTTTTAACCAGTATTCATAGCTACCATGCTTTGAAGCCTTTCTCATTCAGTGAGGCCCTTAGCAGCAGTCCCCCCACCCCCCAAATGTTTAACAATCTGCACCACCCGCTGGTGTCATTTTGGCAGGATTTGAGTGTAAAACTTGAAGTAAAACTTTAAATTATAGCACGATACCTACAGGTATTTCTTATAAGAGAAGGCTAATGAGGAGTTAGCTGTCATGAGCACAGTGTGACTCTGCAGGTTATGCCTCTGTGACTATGATCACTGGGTTGCTGGTTCAAATCCTCTGGACGACAGAGTAGACACGTCACCTTTGGGCCATCGAGCAAAGCCCTTGAACTCAAAAAAATGCTCCAGGGATGCCAGGTGTATGGCTGACCCTGCGATCTGCTCGTAAGCTGCATTCACATGTATATGTCTCATAGCAAGATGGGCTACACGGAGATTGAAGAATTCCTAAGTATGAATACTGTCATTATTTATTTCAGTTGTGAATGGATGAATGATGTGAACAGTTAAAAGTGTTCTCTCATGTTCCTATGTGTATGTTAGGAGTATACCGGTACATGTATTCGTCCTGAATTTTTTCAGTAAGGGTCTTTCTGTTAGGTACGCATGTGTACTGAACAAATGCAGCAAATGTGGAACCTTTGTGTGTTTCTGTGTTTCCCCCGAGCAACATTTGGAAAGGGACAGATGATGTCGCGCCACTATGCATGTGTGTGTACTGCCTAATACGAAGCTGCAAGCTATTAATGTGAATACAAGTATAGCACAGGTATTTTTTAAATAAGCTGCACCATAACGGATATTTATTTTGTTATGCTTTGTATTTTTTGTGACAATATTTGTGTTGCACAGTTTGAATATGAAGCTGTTCATGTGAATACAGCACATATCAGGTGCAGTTAATTTTCTAAACGTGTTTTTTTATTAGTAGGTAGCAGCAGTATTGACAGAGACTTTTTATTTAAGAAAGACAGTTGCACTGTTTAATAAAGAAAAAAAGAAGCAATTTATATATATATTAGTGCTGTCAAACGATTAATATTTTTAATCAGATTAATCACAGGGTTGCTGTGGATTAATTTAGATTAATCACGATTAAATATCATTCATTTTTAATCTATAATAATCGCATTTCATTTTGCATGAGCAAACAGACTCAAGAAAAAAGGGAATATATATGCACTTATATATGTTTATTGAACATCTTGAACATGAGTCGGATGCATTCCATCTGTCACAGAAATGCAATACCATGGACCCATATCAAAAAGCAAAATTTTTTGCTTAGCCGGACAACTTGTCGGATTTAAGGTACCTCAGTTTAAATTGTCTTTATTTTCATTCGCTTAGCCCGAACTACCATAAATCCAACAAATAAAATCCAACTTATCATGAAATCCAATTCTAGCCCGGTTAATTGCCATTGTTAGCAATATCAGTTGATAACACATTATGCATGGTGCTTTATGTATAAAACTCCATAGCAACACGTCCACAGCTAAGTTGGACGGTATAGTGTGTGCGACCGATTTAATGAGCCACAAATGAGAAGTAGTGCTTAAACAGCTTCAAAACTCGGAATCTGGGGCAAATGGAATGCACCAAAACTGCCCGAAATGGGTTGAGAGAGACATTTCATGGATTTTGAGTCATTCTCCGCTGCAGATGGGTTAATTGCGTTAAAATTTTTAATCAGATTAATCATGATGATGGATTAATCCGCGTTAACCCATTAATTTTGACAGCCCTAGTTTTAATACTAGAACTCATGGCCATAAGTGGAAATTAGCAGGAGAACATTTTAAAATGAATTTGAGGAAGCACTTCTAGTTAAAGTATGGAATAGTCTTCCTGCTTGTGTAGCACAAGCTAAAACCCTGGGTTCCTTTAAATCAGAGCTAGATAATATTTTAACAACTCTGAGCTATTAGTTAAGTTCTCCCCAAACAAGCTTGATAGGTCGAATGGCCTCCTCTCGTTTGTAAATTTCTTATATTCTTATGTTCTTATGGCTGGACACGCTGCACTTGCACGAGACTTGGCTGAAAGACTTGCAGAGAATTGGCTCCTAACATTGGAGAATTGGAGACAGGACATTAAGCAGCGAGCCTAAGAAACGGTTTAGGATATCAATGTAAATATAAAATTATTGGTCACATTTCTAAATAATAAAGTCATAAGGCTTGTATTAATTATTAAATATTTATGTAACCCTGGCCATGTGTTGCTTTCTGCTTGATAACTCCAGTGGACAGGGCAGACCAGGCCCGAGACCCCCCCGTCGTGGCACTCTGTGATGTTTTGGTATGTTGGTGGTGTGGTGTGGCGATGTGAGGGAGGTGCAGGCCCAGGGGCCATACCTCAGCAGTAATGGCGCTTTTCCACCGCACAAAGTACGATACTTTCGGTACTTTCGCTTTTCCATTGACTTCCGGTCGAGTACCAGTACTGAAAGTTCCAGTACCGAAAGTGCCAAACCAGCTGGGGTACTTCTTTGGTACTTCAGTACTTTGGGGTGGGACTTGCAAACGTATTTGCTGATGATTGGTTATGCAAATAGCCTGCTGCTGAAACACAAAATACAACCGCCATCTCTTGAAACACACAGTGAACAGCAAGAAACTAAATAAAAAGCAGGAGAAACAAAAATATAAAAAAATAAAATGGAAGGATGGACAAACAAGGAAACACGGGCTTTAATTGCCACTTGAAAATCATAAAACTTAAGCAGGACTACAGGAAAGTGAATATCATAATATCATAATAAGACGTTTGAATTCAGCGAAAGAAATACCATTTTGTGATGATGTCAGTCAGGGGTGATCACTGATGATGTCATTTAGCACCAGTACCAGTTTTTATGCCAGTGGAAAACCGACACAAAAGAAGTACCATACTTTTGGTACTTTATGGTAGTACCGAAAGTACGGTACCTGGTGCGGTGGAAAAGCGCCCTAAATGCGGTGACAGTCTGACTTAAGGTGTTCTGACCAGGCGGTGAGTACAATATGATAGAAGAGGTGGGTGATGGTGACTATAGTCTGGAAGTGAATATGACTTAACAAAATAAAACAAAAACACTTGCTTGTAGGCCTAAATCTTAAAAAAAAAATGTTTTTACTCAAAGAAAAAAATAGCAAAGCAAAAAAGAGACAAACTTTGGACTGTATTAAAGATCCTTCCTCCCTTTTTCATAAACATATTACTGAGTTGGGTGATTCTTCTCCCCTTACAGACACAAAAGAGAGCAACTTCAAGGCGTCAACCAGTAATGTGACACATACCAGACTGAAGTGTTTTTCCAGTGGCCCATATTCTGCATAGTTTGTATAATGCTATGCTGATGTTCCATCAGTTTAATTTGTCCCTTATAATGACCACTGAGTGAATGGGTGAATGTGAGGCAAAAATTGTAAAGCGCTTTGAGCGCTCGAAGGAGTAGAGAATGCACTATATAAATGCAATACATTTACCATTTTCCTTCCAGGTGCCTTTAGTTGTCCACTGTCAGGTTGTTCTTTAAGGAAATCTCGACCAAGCAGTGATTTCACTTTATTAGCCTTTAAATTAAATTAATGGCAAGTTGTTGACTTGCATTGTTGTTGACAAATGCAGCGAAATCGCTGATATTAACGTTGTTTTTTCAGACTTTCCCTTGCCCAGATTTTTAAGCACTTAAATAATCTTTCGTTGCTTTTTGTTTCCAAATTAATAGCTCTCTTACTGTTGTTTTTGTAACTAAAAATAATGTAGCCGACAAGCAAAATATCCCTCCCTCACTCCATCCTCCAACCGCTTATCCTGGTTGCGTCATGGGGGGGGGGGGGGGGGGGGGGGGGGCCTGGACCGTATCCCAGGCAAGTTAAGGTTGGGCTATGCCTTGCACAGGATGCCAGTCCATTCATTTTTTTCAGTATTTTTATATATTCAGTGAAATATATTTCCTTACAAGGATGACTTATTAGCCAATTCTTAGTAATAATTTTAATATAGATCTTAGTTATTAAACAAATTAATTCTAAGTGTATTTTAAGTATAACAATAGGATTCCATAATAGACTTCATACACTTTTCAGATTAGAAGTGTGCCTACAGTAATGCTATTCATAATCTTGGAATATTTCTCAGAATTGATTCATACAAAACAATGCATCAATCCCACAATTTGCTAGAGATTAAAAATACATTTTACAAGTGTAATAAACAAGGACACCAGGCACTGTATCTTAGAACATTTAACATGTGTAATTTATTAAAGGCACTTTGTCATTGTGCATGAACAGAGAGAGTTTACACATCGTGAGTCATGGAGCCAAATAAAACACGGTTGTGGGAATGTGACATACGTCAAGGGGACTGGTAAGCCAAAAGAAATCGTTAATCTCATTTCAGAACGTCCGGCCACTCAGGGAGGATTAAGGAATCGGGACAATCACTTCATTTGTTGAAGCCTGTGAACAAAGGCCTGCTTATTATCCCTACACACAACGGTCCGTTCATCATTTGGCCCAGCTCGTTTGTAGAATCACACAGCGGAGCTGCGTAAACGAGAGACAGCCTCTACGTATCTATTAAATAGGAGATGCTACCTTTGCTCATCACCCACTGGGACCGTTAGGATAATAACAGGCTTTTTCCATCGGAAACGCCGGCTGCTTTGCAACTGTTGCAACAAACGGTAAGCGGAACAGAAGTGAATATCAGAAGGGCAGTCGAAGCACTGCTAGTAATTTGTAACAATTGGAATAAAAAGACAAAAGTCAGGATTTAGGTATATACGATATTATAATGGCTGACAGTGCAGCTTCAGTGAAGTTGGATCTGGAAGAGAGGAGAGTATCGTCTGGAATGGCGGGTGTCAGTGGTGGTATCCGCGAAACCTCGTTACTGGTACCGACGATGCAAGTGGCCACTGAAGACGATGACAGTGTTTTTTACAGCGAGAAAGATTTTGTTCCAATCAGGGCTTGTCATGGTCCCGCTCTGACTTCGGCCGATCTAGCGGGGGTCGGCGGAGACCCCAACCATGTGCGCTTCACCGTAACCTCGGAGCCGTGGGAAAGCCGGGCCGAGCCTGTGATGAAGCTGCCCCCGGGGGGCTCCTCGACTCCGCTGGCTCCCCCGGCCCCAGGAGATCACAGAGATCTCATGCTGGAGAAAAACATGATCCATCCCGCAGTCAACTTCCCAACGGATTACGAGGATCTGATTCCAGTGGACCCCAGAACCAAAGGGTCAGAAAAAATATTAACCAATAGTCCTGCTGAAGTACCGAGAGGACTGAAAACGCAGAAGGAGGTGGAGGTCCAAACCCTGAAGGGTGAGGCAGACATAAATATTAAAGTAATATTAACCCTTTACTAATACAACAAATGAGTTGCTTATTTATTTACATACATCAGAGACAAACACTTTGTTTATACTAGTCATATAACCCTTTACGTCATGAAAAACAGTGTTTATCAGAAATAAACCTTCGTCTAATGAAACTGATTTGAAGAGTGGCTTTCATTCTGACTGTTCAGTGTACAATGGAAAATCATACTTCGTTTATTACAAGTGTGTGTAAACCTTGTTACTCGGGGGCCCAGTGTTGCTGCCTCACACCCCCACAACGGGGGGTTAGAAATTAGAATCACACCTCTGTTCTCTGTGTGAGTGTGTCATGTGAGTTTTAAAGCCACAGAGTTATTTTAGAGGATATTTTGTGTCTCTGTGTTGCTGACAGTGTGGGTGCGTTTGGAAATAGATCGATATCCCGTTCATGGTCTACTCTGTGCCCTGTGCTGCCTGGAATAGGGTCCAACCCCCCCCTCCCATGACCCTGACCAAGATAATATGGATGGATGGATTCGTATACATTCTCAGCTAAGATGAAGTCTTCTCTGTGATATTCCCGGTTTAAGCCCCATCCTAAATTCACCACTATGGCCGTCGGTTTTTAAATCCATCTTATATAACCACATTTATCCCATGCCAGGATTGATAATCGTGTGTGCTTTGGGAATCAAGTCTAGATATCTCTCGAATTAAATGTAATTAAAATTCCTCCAGCTGTACAGCTGAAGCTACAAAATGGACATCAGTCTATTCCAAAAAAAGGATTTGAAAACTGCTATGCATCTTGTCAGTTTGCATACTTTTTACTGATACTTCTTTCTATTTTAACTGAAATAAGGATGTTTTAAGTATGGGGATATGAGGTCAGTTACCGATGCTGTAACTGTTGTTCTTTTTTCCTGTTTAGACTTTGATCCGTGGAGGGAAACTGCTCTCTCACTGGGGCTGAAGCTGGAGGGCTTTGCCCCCCAGTCTGCACCCACCCCTTCTCCCGAGAAGGAGCCGAAACAGGAGAATGGAGAAGAGAGGATTCCCCTCGGACAACTGACCGAAAAGGAGATCCTGAATCAAGAGCAGGACGTGAAGGAAGGGGATGAACAGGAGGAAATTAGTGAAAGACATCAGAGCGGCTCTGAGCTTGGCGAAGAGTCGCCCTCTGCTGGCAGCAGGAAGAAGTCCACCGACCACGACTTAATGCCCAAATACAACACAGTCTCCTATCGAAAGATCCGCAAGGGAAACACCAGGCAGAAAATCAATGAATTTGAGTCCATGATGAACTAAACTAAAGACGCAAAGGCGGGGGCCGGACAATGAAAAGGCACAGACCGGAATAAACATTATAATGTTTAAAACATCTTGTTCCATATCCATTAATAAGGTTAATATTTGTGTTGTGTGCCAAGATAATGGACTCACTATGTTTTTATAGTTTATGATCTATTTAATGTTTTTAGTTTCAAAACAGACCATTCCATTTTCTTGGAAATATTACGCATTAATTGCTCTCAGAAATACGTAATTGATGGAGCGTTACTAATTACGGCCTGTAATTTTCAATACTGGTCTCTCACGAAACTAATTGGGATCCATTGTGTTCAACCCTGTTTTTAATGAGTATGTTTTTAATGGAAATTTGCCTAATTCCTTTTTAAATGTAGGTAGCTTTGGTAAAATAAAAAACTGTAACTCAAAGGGCATGTATCAAGATAAGAGGCTTAGTAGCTGTTAATCCTACTAGTGTATATGAACAACAATGCTAACTGCATCATTTGTAATGCTTATGTTTCTTATGGTTTTTATCATTTTTGTAATGATTTCTTATCTTGGTATCATTTTTATGCTGGCAGTTACATTAAGAAATACTTTAAACCGATGTTTGTCCCTTTTAGGTGATGAGTATTAATACTTTTAAACAACATAACAGCTCATGCAGAAAGGTCAACTGGAAAAATATTTCTTTTGGATACGAGTATGTATTCTCACCGGTCATATGCTTCTGTTGTGGCAGATACTACCTGCAAATAAAGGCTCTTTCCTTTCAGCACATCAGGATTTTGCAATTTTGTTTTGTATTTAATGAGCACATCAATTAATTGAAATTTATCAGTAATGATGTACGACCCTTTCTGCATGTTTGATTTTTTTTTAGCATAGCCAACTCTTTGCAGCTTTCGTTTTACATTTCTGGAAGAAAAAAAATCCAGTAGCAAGACGCATCCCAGTGATGAGGCCCAGCACACGTCATAATAATGCAGTTATTAAAGAATTAACTTAAACACATTCCAGATGGCAGTAAATGAGAAAATGCTTTTACACAAGAAACAAAATCATATTAATGTTTATGCATATAGAGCATGAAACACCCATTAACAGAAACATTTTAATGATGCTTTTAGGATTACAAGCGAAAACTTTCCCCTTCACAATATGAAACATTGCCCTCTAGTGGTAAATTAGACCTGTTTACACCTTTGATAACGTATAGTAACATTTACAAAAAAAGAACAAGTTCCTTGCTCTTATTAAGAGCACCTGTCAAATGACAAAACCAAGAGTTGTTAAATATCACATTGTTTCCATTGGACATGGACCCACTTCCCTCACTTATATAAGCCTGATTGTCATACGTTTTTTTTTTTTTTTAATCTGATTTTCAAATTCCCGTAAATTCACAGTATTTACAATGCACCAAATATAAAAATGCACATCCTATAGTGTTGCACTGGAAAAACATATTTACAACTCTGACAAAAGTCAATTCCCATGATGTATTTTGTACCCGCCCAAGATCTGACTTGACGTTTATTTCATCTTACTTTACAAAATTATAACCAAAGAAGCCATGTAGTGATTTAGAGGTAATAATGAACTGAAAGAACTTTTTGTTGCAAGTCTGAAATACTTTAGTGTCTACATTACATTATCATAATTAAATATACACACATATTTCTATATTTTAAAATATAATGTGACATATTCAACTAAAATACCAATGTGTACAGGCTTACAAATTTTGGAAAAAAGGTTCCTTTTCTGTTAGTGACTTATTTATTATGTTGAAAGTTTAATTGCCATCATCTCAGATTTGCAATATAGTTTGCCACAAACTCAAAGTCTACTCCTTATGTGGATTATGAAGAATAAAGAATGAGGGAGGCTGGAGTGTTTCCAAAGCACAGTAACCAATCCTGTTGCTGGGGCGGAGTCTCGGGACATAGTGCCCGCCTCCTGGATGTCGGTCACTGTGTATAGTAGTGTGTAAACTGCCACTTCTGTAATGGGCTTTCGGCATTGCACTCGCTGAGCCGCACCCCCAGGTGCTGAGTATCGGCCTCCAGGCAAAGGGGCCCAGGGCTGAGCTCCACCACCAGATGCTCTTTCTGCGGAGAACAGGCGGATGCCACAGGTAACGGGGATCAGCTCTAGTACCATTGTGTGCCACCAGAGGGCGATGTTCAGTTTGACAGACATCACCCAACCACTTTGAAAAGGGCCTAATTTGTCATTTTTTAATAAAATACTGAGGGGATTTTTTATAATCTATACATAAAATGCATATTAAGCAGATAACTGCAGTAAAAGCACTCAATTCAGGATAAATCTAATGATGATACTCGTAGGAATATGTAATAATACGCACACAGGATTTCACTTTTGACATGCAGCAATTTTACGACAGCAGAATCTCAAAACACAAAACCATTGATCAGATACCAGCCGAAACAGAGACACTGCGGGAAAGAAGCACAAGACGTCTCTCCCCAGACTCACCATGGCTGAATTCGGGATGATAGACTTGTGCATCCAGCGTAAGTTAGGCTTGCTGTTGTTACAGCGGCCCAGACCCACACCCCGACCCGGTGCCTGGGGCTCCAGGCAGGAGTCCTTCTGCTGGACATGCCTCATCCAGGTGTGGTTGAACTGCTGGCTCTGTGGAGGAGGACAGCACGCTTAAACGGTCACACAAAAATCGATCGTCTCTACTGCTGTGGAAATACACCGGAACTAAAAATACAACAAATATCAAAATAGACATATTAGCTTCCAGTATAATGACAGTTAAAATAGTGTCCTCTTTTTGCTCTCATACTGTACAGGCCACTCTGTTATGTGCTGTGGTTCCTTAAACAGGAGAGTTAGGGCTTTAAGATGACATCACACGTGTGGGGGTGTGACCTTGTATACTTCCTCTTCCTGTCAAATCATAATTATAATTAATATTAAAGAAAAGTTTTTGCCCTCGATCTCAGGAGGATGTATTGGAAAGACATTTATATATTGCACTCAGTTATTTAGCAGATCATTTTGTCAAAAGTAAGGAAAGTTTGGGGTCAGAGCGGGGTCAGCCAGCATCCCTGGGGTTAAGTGCAATTCTCAAGGGCGGTGATATTATTATTCTCCCTGTAAGGGATTTGAACCCACAACCACCCACTTAGCTACACACAAAGATATGATCTCGGCGGTTCTTTTCCTTCTGGGAAATACCATTTTTGTCTCTGGGAGCTCACACAAGCCCCAGCATGTCTGTAGGCTTCAAGCCCTACAAGTTTACCTGCTTGCTCAGATCACAGGTCTCAAACGTTAGTGAACCGTCCCACTGGGTGATGCACTTTCTCGTTCCGACATTGAAGATCTGGAAAAGAGGAGTTGGTTCCCTGTGAGAAGCTGTGGATGAGAATGTTTACACTCTGCAGGCCGGCAATGTCAACAGATCCCGAAGAAGAGCAGAAACAATCGCCATTATTATTCCGGGGAAGCACGGTACAAACAGACTCTGTGCTCCTCCGGCACAACAAAACGTCCCAGAGAAAGAGAATCATGACAGAAGGACAAAAGTAAACTACATAAGCCAAAGAAAGGATTTGCTTTGCCACTGAAAATAGAGAAATAATAAATTATATTTAAAAAGTGATACTCAGTCTGCATTTGAGTGGTGATTAAATACACAAACTTATATTATTATTATTATATCAATAATATAATATATAAAAAAACACATCTGCTAATAACTAAATATATGACAGAGAATCGTACATGAACTGCCACTCACTCGAAGGCCTGTTTTATTCGTTTATCTGGAGCTTTTATCCAAAGCAACTGACAGAGCAGTGCTCTACTTGTTGAGTGACAGTAGCTCGCGGAAGCTCACATACCAGCCCCTGGGCTCTGACGATCGGAGCGTCCAGCTCTGGGTAGACGTTCTCCAGGTACCACCTAAAGCTCTTGCAGCCGAGCTTCTTCCGGAGGACCTTCTGCTCTGTGAGGTCACCGATGTCAATGCTCTTGTCCAGGAGGTGGAGGTAGCCATGGCCGTAGAAGAGGTCCTTGTACTCGTCGAGCCAGACCTCAGCTACCCGAGCCAGGTTACGCTCCACCGTCTTCTGCCTGTCCTTGGGGAACTTGTAAGGGTTCTCGCTACGGAAGATGTGGCCGACCCGAGAACAAGGGATGATCTCGATCTCGCCGCCACACATCCAGATCTGCCGGAGGGGAGAGGGGGACCAGATATCAAAGAGGACAAGTAGACCCAGATATCAAAGAGGACAAGTAGACCCACTCAATGCCCATAGGGAGATGAGGTTTAGTCAAACACCACCAGCAACTTTAAGACCCCGATTACAAGGGGCGTAACAATTCATTGATTCTAAATGATACATTGATTGTTAAGGCCACAATACAATTTAATTGACTCAATTAACAAATACAGATTCATATCATTTAACCATCATGATACGCCAAAATCTCTCACACAAAGGAAAGACTCACCTTAGTAGAGAGCAGAGACCAAAACCTTACTGTACTTTTTATGTATTTAGGACACCTAAAGTATGTTTCCTTCATTTTCAGAGTAAGATATACATATCCAAAAATCGTGTCGTATCGCAGTAACATTTCAAATATTGCCAGATATCAAAATTCTGCCTTCACAAAATCGAATTGTATCGTGGCAAAGCTACACCCCTATCAATTACCGTAACAGCCTGTCTTCAGACTACTGAACGACAACCAGCAAACAGAGAGAACGCACAACCTCACACTCTTAACACAGAAGAGGTGGGATTAAAACCAACAACCTTTGAAGTCTGAGGGAGCAGTACTGCCCATTGAGCCACCATGCCGTTCAGTCTATTTTACACCAAGACAAAATCACAACACCATCGCAACTACCTTAAAAGAAATTTCCATGTTTTCACCACCCCACACATCGAGTCCAGGGTCGTAGGTTCCCAGTTCATAAAAGTACTTCCTGTCGATTGAGAACAGGCCTCCCGCCATGACTGGACATCTGCAAACACACATAGGATATATTTAGGGGCGACTCAATGCACCCAGGGTTAGTTCCTGCCTGCGCCCTTTGTTCCAGGGATTGGCTCCCCCCGCGACCCCATTTGGGATTAAGCAGTTACGGTGATGGATGGATGGATGGATGGATGGATAGATGGATATCGGTCATACGTGACCGATCCACGTCCGATACTTATTCATTTACTTTTTGGCAGTCTCTAAAAAGATAGATTTAACACGAAAAAGGAGCCATTTGTAAAATCAATTGCACGACAGCTCTTTCCCATTTTAGATGTGATTTTTGCGTCATTCAAGTACGAGTGTAAGAACATCAGATAAGAGGGTGATCTGAGTATTTCACACTTTTAACACCAATTAGCAGCTCAATGATTTGCAGTCTTTGTAAAAACAAGGTTTTGAGGGGTGGGAGTAGCGTTTAGTGGAAGATATTCAAATTGAACAGAAAAATGCCTCATAAACGCTTAAAACAAGATGTACAAACTAGATCTCTACATTTCTGTCCTGATAGACCTGCCCTGATTAAACGCAAGTGAAGTGATTGTGAAGCGGAAACATCTTGAAGCAAGTTCAGCTGGACACGACACAAGCTCACAGAAAGGGACCTGATCACCCAACATCGATACCCAACCTGAATGGCAGCAGATCCCACCTGCAATGTCCCAACATCTAGTGGAAAGCCTTCCCTGAAGAGCACAGGCTATTACAGCAACTAAGGGCTAGTGACCTTCGCATTAATACCCTTTGATTCAGAATGAGATGCTGGACAGGTTGATGACCCAACACTGTTGCCCTTATAGTGTATATGTAATGGGAAACATGAAATATCCAGTTCAAGTCAGTTTGGACTAAGACAGACCTTCTCCAAGTCTACAGGAGTATGGACCTGATTGTAGCTCTGATCCATAATCACCCAATCAAATCAATGGAGTTTTTAAAAGCTGGATAAAACCCAGATACATTAACCTGATATGTGCAACATGGTCAGACTGGCATAATTGAGCACAGAGCCATGATGAAAAGAGGCGTCCGTAAGCTTCACCTGATCGGATCTGAATCCTTTACTTGATCCTTCCTGATGACTTCTTCCGTCAGCGTGTTCCATCCGAAAACCAAGGGCCACTTAAATATGCCTCTTTGGAAGTTATCAACTAACATGTAGCTAAAAAACAATGGGGGGGTGGGGGGGGCGATACATTTACTGAGCGTTTTAAGGTTGACCTTTCAATGCGTAAGAAAAGGAAAGAGAAATATTACCGCGAAATAATAATAAAAATAATGACTTTTGATCAAATTCTGGAACACACAAAAGCATTTCCTGCCGAAGTGAAACTGCATTATTTTTGTGACTTGCTTAATGCCAGCCCACAGATTTCCTTATTGCATTTCTGGTCACTTAAGCTCACCCCCATACCTAAATCATCACAAGGGGGGAGAGCTGCTATTTCACAATGTTTCTAATGGGGCTGATCAATTCAGTCAAACTATTAGCATGAATCTGGAATACCTAGTGATTATGCATTATTGCATCCCTTTGTATAAATTATTGCATCCCTTTGTATACATTATTGCATCCCTTTGTATACAAAAAAACTACATCTTCCAATATTTATATTGTTTAGGACAGTAACCACACACACTTTAATTTCAGCATGACCTATACCTCATGTCCTTGTCGCTTATGACTTCGATTACAGGACACACAACTTTCTTCCTGTCCATGTGTACCCTCTGTAGGAGAGGCTCCAGCCAGCCGATGTTGCACTCGACATGCGAGTCGAGGAAGGTCAGCACTTCACCTGGACCAAGAGCAAAGAATTGTGTGTAACTAGTACCTACTTATGTGCACCACTAGGGGGCAAACAACAGAGTCATAATGCAGATGGTTCAAAAGCGCACCTTAACGCAGTGCTTCCTAACCTGGTCCTCAGGTTTTTGCCTGAGAGAGGAAAAATGTGGACTATCTTGCAGGGAGCTGGGACAGAGCAAAAACATGGACCATCTGAGGGTCTCCGAGGGTTGGGAAGCACTGTCTAAATGTTTATTAGGTGCTGAAAAGGAAACGACATGGGTGTCCTAAGTGAGAAGAAGGAGTCACGATTTACCGGTAGCAACAGCAGCCCCTGCGAGTCGAGCCCGGATCAGGCCCTGCCGCTCCTTCAGACGGACAATCCGCACTTTCGGAAACCTAGACATGTATTTTTCCAGCGGCTCTTTGAGGTAGTCTACAGTCGAAAAAAAAAAATAAATAAAAATAAAAAAAGGTGAACATCCGGCTTCACCAGGAGGCGCGGTCGATGATGTGGCGAATGAGCCCCTGCCTACCTTTGGAGCTGAAGTCATCCACGAGGATGATCTCCTTCAGCAAGTGTGGTGGTGACCGGTTGAGCACGCTGTGGACCGACCTCAAGAGGGTGGACCACACCTCGTCCACAAAGCAGAAGATCACGCTGGTGGTTGGCAGATCATCGTGCACCATCTTCCCAGAACATCTACGGAAAATATCATTTGAGCGTCAGAGGGGTTAAGCGATGCTCATCGACAGCATGCACTCTGTATCAACAAGCTCACTCACGCGTCTGGCCTGGTGTCTGGGATCGCCCTGTCCACGGGAATCTGCTCGCTCAGGTACACGTTGAAGTGACCCTCGTCCCAGCGATTCCTCGCTTCCAGCTCCTTCTCCTTGGGCACAACAGCAGGCTGTCCAAACTGTCCAATAGCACTAAAGTCCCTTGGGTACTGAGTGATGTCCAAAGACATCACTCTGTGGACACTTGACTTGTGCCCCACTGTCAAACTGGTCCCTTTTCCGAGCTCCTGAACAATGATCTCTGGCTTGGGAGTTGCCTGAGTCACGTGTTTCACAGTATCAGGGCCACTCTGATTTAGTGCACTGTTCGCTTTGCCATAGATATGGATTGCCTTATCTTTTATATCGAAACCTGTTTTGACTGTCTTTACAGTCTGTTCCTTTGGCATCTTCTCTTTGGGAGAAATTAGCTCCTTTTTATCTTGGGAAGCAGAACCGATTTTCTTTGGGATTTTACCGGAAATGTTTGCCAGCAGACTAGGATCATCAACAGGTTCATCCAGTTTATTTTCCCCTTTGTGTTCCAGATGCAGTTTATCCTCCTGCCTCCCAGGTGGCGCGTCAGTTAACTTTGGCGAGTCGCTCGGACCTTTCCCGGCGACAAAGTTCCTTCTTTCCTCAACTTTCGAAGTTGTCACTTTTCGCATAACGTGGGCGGTTGTGCGATCATCTGTATCCACCTTCCCGGATTTGGAGACGTTCATATGCACACCGAAGTTTCTGTTTACACCCATGTGTACCTCCGGCAACTTATTAAACTTTTCTCCTTCATGATTCACATCCACCACTTTTCCATCCACTAACTTTGCCTTATCTGCATTACTGTCATCTTTAATAGCTGGGGTTTCATTATTTCGCTTTCTGTACACGTCGGCTGCTTTCTTCCCCGCTCTGTTCGAAAACCTGACTTCAGTATCTAGATCAAAATCTACTCGCTTTTGCGGGTCCCTGAAAAGAGCCGCTTTTTCGGCCACATCAGTGCGTTTCGTGGCCTTGTGCCTGACAGTCTCTCTGTCTCTCCCGAAGCGCTCCTTCAGCAGGCGGCTGTTCACGTCGTCGATCGAGACCCTCAGCGCTGCCATGTCAAACAGCAGCCATATGACGGACGCCGCGAACACGAAGGCGAGCACCCGTCCGCTGCCTCGGAAATACTTCCTGAACTTCATCATGTCCTCCCGCTTGACCACCTGTTTAAAGCTTGAGAAACCGCGCGGAATGTGCAGACGCACTGGAGGTGCTGCATGCCTCTGCCCCGCGCCATGCACGACTGCTCGCGCCCCCTGCTCCCTCCTGCCTGCGTGGCATCGCCTGCACACAAGTTTAGGTCTCGATCAGGTTACAGCTCCAAAGTTAAGCCCCGCGGAAAAGAGCGCCTTACAAACGAAGCGATCATTGGATTGAGAACGTTTGGAGATGAAATAAACAAAAAGTTTCCCCCAAAGCTTTTACCTGCTCCCGATATCCCGCGTAGACCCCGTAATAAATCTCACCGCAGGCTTTTCCGAGTTGGCTACCTTACATACTCCAGGGACAACGATGCCTCAACTGCGCCGTTTGACGGCGCTCAGCCGAGCCCGATCCCCCGTGTTACCACTTATTTTTCTCCGATCTGAAGTTACACGTAGACTGGAACTACTGTGTTATTTGCATACTAAACATTTCAAGACGGAAAACCACCCAAGGGCGTGTTGCGGGGTGTTACCCGTCTGACAGCTGCTAAGACCAGAAGTTATAAATCGATTTAACTTTATTCCCCGTGCAGTGTTTGAATGGGAAAAGAGCCAGCGTTTTACCTTAGTTGCATATGTTTGCACGAGGAAAATATTCTTCTCATGCATATCACATAAAATTCATATTAACACTTTCATCGAACCCCTGTAACTTAAAGTTGTTTATATGTTGTTTAAAGTTGATTAACTCCTTTTTATGGCACGCATTTAGGCTAGGTGGTGTTTTATATCTCAATGAGGAGAACATTTAAATGTTTGTATGTAATGGGTAAGTCATAGAATGCGCGTATGTGTAATATTACAAAATTTCAAGACGCAGCCGAGACATTGGGCCGTGTTCCGGGGGGTGTTACACAAAGCAGGATTTCCCAGTTGGCATAACTTAAGGTAGTAGTCCATGATTATCCAAAAGGAATTCCCCTTACCCAAACTCTTATCGGACAATCAGAACTCCTAGCTTAAGTCAGATAACTGAGATATCCTGCTTTGTGGGACATCTCCCGCCCCATTGCGTATTTCTCCTTACTCCTTACGTGCAACAACTAAAAAAAATCTAACTATATAAATTTATCCAGTTGGTTATAATCCAGAGAGACTGGGGAGGGGGTTCGGCCTAAATTGTACAAGTTCTCCGATCTTTTACTAGACGAGTCCCAGGAGCCCCGCTGGCTCCATCCAGCTTATGAAGTGTCACTCATGCCGGGAGAGAGTCGCTGCAGAGCCGCGGAGCTTGGCTTCCCCTGACGGCGGTCCCTGGTGCCAGCCTCCCTGCTTTCATTAGTCCGTTCGCTAAGTGATTGGCCCCAGGAAAGCCCCGCAGCCAAGCATCAACACCTGGGGTATTTAGGCGTGAGTACGTCTCACTTACTGGTCAAAAGCCCCCCCAACCTTCATTAAAATATGCAAATCATCCTCTGCATATTAATGAAGACCTGCTTTTAAGAAATAGACGGTGAATGACTTCATGGTTAAATAGGAACGGGCACCATCAATAGTAACCTATACAGAACGGGAATATTATGTTATAAGCTTCCATTTACATTGGTTTGATACGGCCACTTTTCAGCTGTTCCTAAAACAAACAAAATGAACAAATTACATGATGTATTTTGACATTTAACTCATTGTATGGTTATTTTTCGTTTTGGATTCACAGAGAAAAATCTTGGAAGGAGATTAATAATGACAACACAGGATCTAGTTAAATTGACAGTGGCTTGTGTTAAAAAATAAATTAAAAAAAAACTTGCCTGAAAGACATCACAAGAACATGCTAATCAGGCCTTGGAATTAAAATTACAACAGTTGGTCCATGTAATTTGCATAGGGGTTATGTTTTGCCAGTATGTCTCTTGTTGAAACAGACAGCCTGCAAAAGACTATGGTAAAGTTTGACCCAGTGACATTTTCAGCTCCAAATTATGCACAATGTGTGAATTAAATTAATTAGAGAATTCATTAAGAAATATGGCTAGCGGAAGCGAGCGTAATATTTAGTTATGTGAAGTAATTTTCTTTCATTGTTAAAGCTAATTTGTTTCATAACATTTCCTGCGGTAATTTCTCCCCGTGTTAACTATGATGTATGTAACTTGTTAGCGGTTTAATTAATTATTATTAAAAGGTACTCAATGTGCTGCTTGTGTTTGGACAGATGGTTCCCATCAGGGAGACCTTTACAAATTAATTTAAATCAATTACTTCCTTTTTTGCTCTTTGAGATTTCTGCGGGCTTGTGAGGGGGAAATATGCATACAAAATGCATCTGCTCTGTGTCACTGTTCATGAATTTTGCAGCGGATCATCTCGGTAAACGTCGCTGAGCGCAGGCGAAGAATAGATTGACTTTTCATCACAGGGTACGGAGACCTGAAAGCTGGATTGTGTCACCATGAAAAGTCTGCGCGGTTATTAGTCTTATGGGCCTAATATATAGGCTTGGCTAACCTGTAAGCGTTATTTATAAATACTGACCAGGACAAATTCCGTTCAGTCTTCTGAGTTTAGCTGCATGTCAAAAACGCTTCGGTAGCTGGATGATATAAACGTTTCGCCGGTTTTACGAACTTTCTCATATTATTTAAAGGGCCGATGTTGCAGTCAATAACGCATGGAAATATGCGTCACGTCATTAACACAGGAGTCCTTAGGACTGTGGTTATGTTAGAGCAGCTATGCTGCTAATAAACTACACCGCTTTTGTTAGAGCTGGGATTAACCCTTTTATTAAAGCATAATTATATACCGAGGAAGCAGATGAGCGCTGAATACCGACTGTTTATCTCCAGTTACGTTTGGAAGCCACACGATGGCGCTTTTGGTCTTATGATTACGTTTTTAAATAATAAATCGCTTGATTAGAATAATCAACGTCTATAATATCCAGGATATCTTAAGGCTTTTATTTAAGGTGTGGGGCTTTTTTATGGTACATACCGTTATGGCTAAAATGTGAGCTAACGCAATATTATGCGAGCAATTTTTTCAGCGGGGATTTTTCTTAAATCGCCAGTTTAAATTAAATCTCAATGTATTTTGATTGTATTTCATTCAAATGTGAAACGGTTACATGTATGCGAAACTTGAGCGAAATGTGTCGAAAGGATGAATATGACAATTCTGACTGTTCACTAATAAAATTTTTCTTTTACCCCCCCCCCCCCCCTCCCCCGAAACAAAATACCCATAAATTATTTCTTTTCTTGACGTCAGCGATGGTAATTATGACGGTAGAATACATGCTATTGTGGTGTTTGTGAACATAATTTTATAGCCTAAGTATGTGACAATATGTCTCTGACGAGTGCCAAAAGTGTAAATGGTGAATTTTCTCATTCGAATTTTCTGTATCGATTTTGCAACAACTAGAAAACTAGAGTGTACTCTGACGTCAAACCCTAACTCATTATGCTTCCTGTTTGTGGCTGATTACAGCTGAGTACTTTTTGTTACTACTATCTTGCACAATGACTGCCTGAAATGTAGAAATTACATCATTTTGCCTCCATTATCCCTCCCTGTGGCAAACTATTTGTGCCCATGAATGAATATTATAAACCTAATAATGACTGGGTTGTATGCATGACTGTGTAAAAACCAAAGCCTTGATGAGCGTCCATAGATTAAAACCCTTTGGTAGATGTCACCTCGTAGCCGTATCCTACAGGCAACCAGACACAAAATTCTACTGGTCTGAGTTTGGGAGGCCTGTGGGCACAGTACAGATGCTAGAATCTTCCATAGTTATAAATCAGAAGCTATTTGTTGGTTCATGTTCTAAGATGGGCACTACTGCTGTACCTTTATGAAGTGTTTTTATAAACCGATTAATATCGTACAGATGTTCTAAATCTAAGTGATTCAGCAACAAGACAAAAGGCATGACAGAATGACTAACCATTACTACTGGAAGTAATGTATTGCATGCAATTAAGACACTTTAAAACAAAAAGGCTATCTGGAAAACTTAAGCTTTTAGTGTAAACACACAGCAGTTACTAACACACAAGCATTTATAAATTACTGCATCATTTGTAAAAAGTCACATTAGGTTATGCCAATGCATGTAAGAAATAAGGAAGAGCAAGTTTTTGCAGTTAGAATTGGATAAAAGAGAGAGATGAGATGTGCAGTTATGTCACATAGTAGCTAAGTGAGTAATGCTGTGAGGTCTAAGTCCTACCGCTGGTACGTGTGGAGTTTGCTCTCCCAGTGTTTGTTTTGGTTTTCTCAAGGTAATCCAGTTTCCTCCCTTAGTTCCTCCTGACGTCAACTCCTGGTGACCATATAGATGGCACTTTTCCAGAATGTTCCATCTTCTGTTTGATGTGTTGGTGACCCTAAATTGCTCTTGATGTGTCTTGCACTGTGATGGACTGGCATCCTGTTCAGGATGCTGCTGCAGTGGTACAGGTGAGCCGGGGGGGGGTCCTGGGCCCCCCCTGATGGAAGTCAGGCCCTCCTATCCAGCGTTCATGGTGAGTGATACAGTGCAATAAAACAATTGTCTGACAGGTATGTGTGTGGTTAGATCGATCGAGGAACTGTGCTTTTGGGTGGCAAATAGATTTTTCTTTGTTAGTTTAGTCTTAGTAATTCGACAGGGTTTTGAAATATAAAAAAATAAATATGTAGTGTCTGTAGTGTGAATTGTTATAGGACTGGGCCACCTGATTTTCTGTCGACCCACCCACGCTAAGATGGCTCTCCTGTGGCTTGGCTGTCGTCCTGCCTTGTACCCTTACCCCGACTCCGTACCAGATAAGCGGTTATGGAAGATGGATGGGCGTTTGCTCATAAACACATAGTATGGAGCACTTCACTATGTGCTAACAGCCACTTTTGAGGATGTATGTCAGTTTGTAGCTTTGACCGGGCTCCATAACCCATTAAAAATGAGTCCACTTGTCACCTGATTCACGGTTTTTCCCTATCCAGTTACTCTTCAGAGTGGCACCGTAAACAAGTACAGTAGTGGCCTCTGGAACTTTCTACCACCGACTGGAAGTTATGACACCCAAATAGTCCATAAACAAAAGCAGGAAGGTGCTCGGTTTTTAGAAACTTGACTCCTTTTGTTAATTTTGCATGAGGCGCATTGGAAAACACGCCTTTTTATTATCTCTCGGTAGCAAAGGAGATGAGAGAATATTGTATTTAAATTAACTTTTTGTATTCCCCAGCAATGAAATCAATTCCGCTCTTTATGTTACTTTTCATATGCCTTTTGTCTTGTTGCTGAATCATTCCTGTTTCCTTCCCATTCATCTGTTTTGCCCTTTCCTTGATCTGATAGCATTAAACATATAATTAAGTCATAAAGGAGGGAACTGATGAGTGTAGCAGATGGTAATTGCCTCCCACATTTCAATGAAATGATGTGCATTGCTACAATTTACAACCTCTGCCTCATATTTTATTCAGCAACCTTTTATCTCTTTTCTTGCAGAATTATTCTGCAATAAATTTAGACATCTTATCAATAGCCGGAATGATAGCGGCAGAAACATGGACAAAAAAAAAAAAATGGAACCTCCAACATTTCGCGCTGTTTAAAATAATTTTCCATAATAAAAGAGTTATCAGCTGAACTGTATCGCGGTCGGCGGGCTGAATGGACCTGTTTTTCCGAGAAGAGCACAAGCCACTGCTATTCTGGAGAGGTGTCAGAGAGGCGAGATTTTGGCCTGCGCTTCGCTCAGCCTTCATAGTCTAGAAGTCGATCAAGGCTTTCAGCTTCGAGGCACTCAGACCTCCGACAGAAACGTGCACCACCCACAGTCCGCCTGAAGGTCCACAATGCAACGACTTTGCCATATACACACCTTCAATCATTTGCCATAGCATTAGCTAATCAATTCATTTATTAGCTAAGGTACTTAATATCCAGTATCTACACTGAAAACCAACCCCCCCCCCCCTCCAGTTTGATAATGGCACCCTGCAAAATCTTAAAGAATTTCTTCTCCGCCACTCAAAAGGAATCCCAGGATCAATTTGCCAGGGGCCATAGCCAATAAAAATATATCCGATCTGGAATTAAGGCGTATGGTGCTGTTTCTTTGTATTTCATTAAAAAATGATACTTCATCTCAACTAACAGTGACTGAATAACTATAAAAATGTATATAATAATAATAATAACAGAATTATTTTATTATAATGATAATGTTATGATTGTATTATAATGATAATAATATTATTATTTCATTATAATTATGATATGTTCTATTTCTCCATAATAGCCCGTTTTGAGGCTGACCCACTTGTTCCAGAAAGGTAGCATGTCAGTATTAATTTACAATGTGCAGCTTATCAAATTAAAGGCTTTTACTGGCAGTCTTTTATGTGTTGTTTGTGGGCGAGTCGACGGCACAGTTAATAAAAACCGGCATGGTAACGAGGGCAATAAACAGCCTCTCCGCCAGGCGCGGTGCCACGTTGGCGTGGTTACGGTTGCTGGGCAGAGCAGTGCCCAGGTCCGAGTATGTACGTGTGGATCTGCCTGTAGGATACGGCGTGTTCGCGGTGCGACAGAGCTGGTCTGGCTGGTTCCCCTGAGCAGCGGTGCAGTCAGTATGTAATATGTCATGTCACTGTGGCTTCTCAGAAACCCCCCCCACCGCCGCCCCCTACACACTCACGGTCTGTGCAGATCCCGCTTCGTCTGACAGATACCAGCCGCCACTTCATTTCCAGTGCATTTCCCGCCCAGTATGTACCATTTCCAGTGGCTAAGGCCTGAAACGTCTCCTGTCTCCCGCCTGCAGTGTTTGGATCCAGCTCCTGCTTCCATGTTTGATGTTTCGCAGGAATCTCACTGGCCTGTTCATTCACGGCATTATTCCGAAAAGTCACATTTTTTCATCTTACTACACGAACAGACCCCCCCTCCCCCCAAAACATTAGTCCCCTGTGCCCTGTTGGTTTCGGCTGATATTTGAGAACCAGTTCTGTGGGACCCGGTGGGGGAG
>JAODJU010000001.1:42453205-42478986 GCA_026776725.1 Gnathonemus echidnorhynchus
TTGTGGGGGGGGGCATGCGGCCGGATGTCCGGTGTCAGCAGAACCGTGCATGACACACTTATGCGGGTCAGCTGTCATTTAGCTACTAGACAAATGACGATTTACACACACACACATTTATATATATATATATATATATATATAAGCCAAACCAAGCCATTACTGCCAACTGACTCGTCCTCTATTGCGGGGTTTGTAGATTCACAACGTCAACCGCCGGTAAACATGGATTTGAGGCCGAGATTTACTTGTAGATGCTGCAGAGCGCCATCTCGTGGATTTTTGCTCCAGTGTCGGCCGCTTGGTTCCCTTCTGCGGCTTGGGATACGCCACCCTCAGCTACGGCTGGGGGGTTTTCGAGAGCGGCGGCGGGGCGTCGGGTTACGGCACTCGCTGGGCCGCAAATCCCGTGCAGAGTGTACGCCGGGATCCGCCTCTGCTCCAATGGAAAATAATAACGTGGGTTACTGCCCCGCCGTCCCAGGCCTGCGGTTCCCTCTCCATTCGGAGTTGATTAAGAGCTTGTGCCGGTGCAGAACGAGGTCTGTTCCTGTGCCTGCCAGCCTCCACGGGGCTGAGGGGAGGCGTTGGTGCCTATCACTCCCAGGGACCGTTTCATATGCAGGATTCCCCCTTGGGTCTGGGTGGAGGTGGGTTGGGTCCACCCAGCCTCCTACCTTCATTAATCATCCACCCACCGTGGCTTACCAGCAAACCCCCCCTCCTCACACTCCGAGACACCCCCCCGGATTACAGAGAGCCGGTGAAATGTCAGCCCAAATCTGAGTCTTGATGCAGATAATCATTTCAATAATATTTCTCCATTTGTGCCCCAGACGCCGGGGGAGTAGAGCTTTTCCCGCTGTCAGGTACCGTAAGGCTGCGTCCGGATGGGAATACTTGACTCCGAGCCAGACGGCTTAGCCGCGCTCGCAGCATATGTTCAACAAGCCAGCCTTTCTGCGAGCGCGCAGCACACTTTTATTAATTTGAGCCGGCGGGGGATGCATATATGTTTACCTGACTGCCCCCCCCCCCCCCCACAACCTCACAGAGATCTGAGAACCAGAGGCTGAGACTGGGAGCAAGAAGACAGGCCGCCACAATCTGCAGTGTCCGACTTCGGACCTGAAACTGGAATCCGATAACACGCGACTGGACAGCTACGTTAGAAAAACGTCGGCGGAAGACACAACGCTTTTTCCCCAACTAGCTTAACCCAGTCCCCAAAATCAGATTCTCAAAGTCCTACCAACACATTATTGACGTTTCTAGAACGTAGTATACGCCACACCGCTAAGAGCCAGCGGCCATTACACGACCGTCCGAAACAACGTCTAAACAAAACATTTTTTTTTCTTTCCACGCGTCTGCAGAGAAACTCGTTAGCGCAGGATAGACTCTTCTGCATTGTTGGGGAAATTTATGCGTGGCCTCTGAGTTGAACTTCTCCATTAAAGCTGCGCTCTGCACGATCCTGGGAGTTCTTATCCTGGTGACTTATGATGCTAGAGTGGGGGTGGGGGGGTATATGGAAAATGTCAATAGAAAAAGTAAGTCTGAGGGGGAAGGCTAGCCTAATTAGCGCCCATTTAGATTTTATGATGGCTCTGAGATCTGCTCATCCTGATAGAGAGCACTACAGTTACATATTGTCCTAGCCTGAGGGAACCATAGGAAAATCCAGATTTATGGTACCTATCATACCAGCATATTTCATTTGCCATTATGAGATGCCAACTCACAATGATGCCAGGTTATTTATTATGGATTAAATTGCAGGACCTGGATGGTTGAGGAAGATTCTAGAGCATCTTTTACGTTATTAACTTGATCATTACGCCTGCCTTCCGAGGTCCCCTTTCTAGATTTCCATGGGATTGGTACAGGTTTTTCAGCCTTTGTATTTCCTCCAAAGAAGTGTAACTTTGTAACTTCACATACCTTCAGTAACGAAGATCATGTATCCTTTTTTGTGCTAGAACACAATGCTAATTGGCTGGTCGATTTTTTAAAAATACATGACTGAACCCTAGTTGAGTGCAACTGTATTTCTGTAAAGTATTATACTTTCCATACACTAAACCATCATGCCTACCTCAAAATACTACATACTTTAGTATTTGCTGGTGTTGCAAAATACACTTGTTTCTTTATGTAAAAAAAAAAAATCACACTTATTACACATTTATTACAGATTGCGTTTACAGATTTTCATATGTACACACACACACACACACATAGTATATATGTATATTATATATAAGCTGTGTTTCTCTTTTATACAGACAATGCAATACACCGCAGATGTACTTTATTAGTTTTTATAACGTACAGACAGCTGGAGGAAAAAAAGCAATTCACCTCTATGCTCTGACATTTTTCAAAAGTCGTCTGACAGTCTGGGTTAGAGATGGTTAAATCGCTTTCATTTTGAAGGAGAGCTAAAGAAGAGCTGTTTTTTGGAGTGGGGAGGGGGGCATGTCCCTTTTTACCCCATGTTGATTTTATATGTGTGTGTGTGTGTTTGTGTGTGTGCGTGAGTGTATGTCTGTATATGTATAAAGAAATATACATATATATGTGTTTGTGTGCGTGTGTGAGACAGAGAGAGAGAGAGAGAGAGAGAAACTATATATACATTATGAATGACTTACACTGCCTAATCATAAAAATCACCAGTAAGATAATGCTGAAACAATATTCACGTATCACTTTGTTTAAAATGCATCTTGATTTTTTGGGATTTTAGCAAAATTTAGAGTGTTTCTGGTAAGTTCACAATATAAAATTATATAAGCTAAGATTTATTCATTTAAGTCCAAGCCATGAGGAGAAAAAAAGACATGTTTTCCTTCCTTTGCCAGAACCACTGAGGTCAGTCTGCTGGTTTTATATCTTTTGTGCATTACGCGGTGTTTATTTACCATATCCTGTAAAGCCGCCCTTGTTGGTATTTACTCTGTTTACACGCCCATATTACTTTTCCATAAAGGACATAAGAGTGGCATTTAAGTAGTTGTGTCCTGCGGTATTAAAATGCACTCCGTACTGCAAGGGGAGCACATTGGGGAATAGAGCGGCCCCGGACTCCCATTACCCAGTATAAAAGTGTCAGCCGCTTTAATTACGTCCGCACCGCACCCTGTCGCCCCCCCCCCAATTTTTTTTACTGCATTGGCGATTGCATTTCCTGCACAGCTAAACTTTCCTTCGGAGATGTTTCAAAGCATACACGGGCCGCTCCGTTTGTGCTCCTGCCCCAAAGCAGTTGTTAATACGTGTTTCCTTATATTGCATTTATACCGTTTTACAGCGGCGCTTGTAAGGATGCCGGCGCGGCTCCGTAGCGGCTGCACCGCGGTCTCCTTCGGCACTTTAGAGAAGCCCTTATTTACTGGATGGAGTCAATGGCTTCTACATGAACGACTTTAAAATAATAAATAAAAATAAAAGTCAGAGATGTTTCAGGCTCTCCTTAATCGACCCTGGTGGCCAGCATTATGGGTGCTCTCTTGCGATTGCGTGGTTTAGGTTCTCGAGGTACGGAGGTAATGGATTTCAGGTTACCAACCTTCTACGTGAATTAACGGGTCTGCTCTGTCTCTCTAACTGCATTTTAGCAGTTTTAGTGCGTTTCATTATTTATTCAACATGAAATTTCCAGCCGATATAATGAATATTACTTTCAACTATTGGACTCTGGCGTCCAAATATATCACTAGGGAATTAATCTATTAAAATGTTATCATTACTCAACATCTGGGTCATAGGATGGTCATGTTCAGACTGGATGGTAGAACTTTGTGTAACTCCATTTTGACATAAAGCATAGAGGTGGGCATTTTCAGCCCATTTTTCCATAGTCCTGTTATAAGAATTAATAAATACATGTAAATAAGCTGTCCTATCATAACATCCTATTGTAACATATTTAGTAATAGGCTGGTTGTATCATGTAAAGCTGGTTGCTAATGCTACTGCGGTAGCCTTGTGTTTCACTGGTTTCTTTATAATTCACAATATAGCAGCTTAACGCAAAGATAATTGTTTTATGGCAACAGAAGTGAGATTTCATCACCCGGTACAGATGATTTGGTTGGCATGCTCTGTCCCCTCAAATATCAGTGTGCCTCAGCAATCAGAATCACATACAGGGAATCAGGGGTGGGTGGGACTTGACCGTCATGGGGTGGGGGAGGGTCAGCTTCTTGGGTCAAGTCCCAATGGACGCTCGCTGAACCTTCCCGATGGAGCCAGCATCCCTCATGGCTGCCGGAAGGTTCTAGAACAACCAAGGAGAGTAGCGTCGATCCTTCCCTGCTTATGCCCCTGCATGGATCAGTGCTTAGAATATGTCTACATCCCCTCAGCCAATTTCACAGGCAGGAGAGACGCCTTCCAGGGTCCATCTTTCATCCGTGTCCCGCTTGACTTTCCGTTACGTCGCTCAGTTCCTCCGCGTAACACCCGAGTCCCTCGGGAAGACCTGGTGGCCTGCATCTCCACAGCCCTCGTGACCTGGAACGAAGAAGCCTCCGTGAATCAACTGCTGTGGCTCCATCTTACCATCTACTGAGCATCTCGTCATAGCGGCTGGATCGCACCCTCTGTTAACGCAACACTAACCATCACCCTGAATCGCTGTAACACTCACCAAATCAAAACAAATTTCTCTTTATTGTACTCAACTTGTCCAAGGGGGTAGATGCTCATTCATTTTCTTCTGAAAGCAGGGCGTGGCTTAGACCTGGCCTGTTTTTTTTATTTATATTTTTATTTATATGTTTTATTTATACAATGTGATGTCACAGGTGACTTAGCAGGTGGGAGTGTTTTCTGATGCACATTTTGTGACTGCTACAAGGAAAAAAAAGAAACATATTGCTGAAATTTAATCAAATGATGCTGGATATTCAGCGGTTAGATTTTATTTAAGGTTTGCTTTAGCAGCCAAATTCTTCTTAAAAATCACCCTCCTAAATGCAACATGGGGCTAACAGACCTAACACTATTAAAATAATTCACTGCATGCTCAATTTACCAACTTACACTGATTTAATTTGCCCTCTGTGTTGGCTACACATTCAACTTATCCTCCACAGTTAATTGAATAAAAATTTCTAGACAAAGTTATAGACCCGTGAATATAATTGGAGGGTATATCTTTTGAGACCAGATACCTCAGCAATTACAGTTATGCTATATGGAATAGCAAGATCCCACTGGAATAGAATTATAGTAATATGTAAATTATTTCATATTATTTCTATATTTTCTAGACCTATATGGTTCACAGGAAATATGGAAATAGTCTATGATTTTATACTTCAATCAAGCAGACATAATCAATACAAAATACTGCATGTCACATATTTTTCAACATTTTACCATGAGTAATGGTAAAGCAAATTTTTATATATATTTAAAACAACATATAGGATAAATATACCACAGCTTAATCTAAAATGGCCTTTTATTTCCATGAAACTGTTCTTTAAATTCAAAAATTGCCGTTTCCCAGTTACATGGCCGAAAGTGAAATTTTTGATTACCATCTCGAAGAGCTTCCAGCACTGGCCTTTTCCAGAGATCCATAGGTGACTTAGGCTGCTTTGTTCTCCAGTGCTTTTTTTTTTCATTTTTAGAACCTTTATGAAGATCAAAATAAAAGAGGACAGGAAGAGCCAGGAGCAGCGGTGTTTGCTGTTATTTGGTACAGAGCAAAAACAATAGGCGGGAAGTCGGAGGTCAGTGGGAGCCGTTGTAGGGCACAAAGAAGCAAGAACTGGGAACATGGGAGATCGGGGTGCGTTGGTGAAAGGTCAGGGGTTCGAGGTCATCGGGTATCTACTTCGGGCAGAGGCAATCATGGTGGATTGGGTGACTCCTATACTAACGCCCAGCGGTGGCAGGAATGTCACATTACGCTGGATAAAACATAAGGTCCAAGGATTAATCAAGGACTGAAGAAGAGTGCCTGGGATTGCCAAGCCTACCCAGCGATGGTACAGGGCGTAAACAAGTGTTTAAGGATTGAAGGGTCACAACCCATCCAGAAGGAAGCAGCAGCAGAGGCAGCAGAAGGTCTAATAATTCTGGGATAGACATCAAGGCAGAGGCTTAAAATTTGCTCTCCGTCACAGAGGGGCTGACACTGCTATATGGGGGCTGCGGGACGCTTCCTTATTGGTCACCATGGTCCCTATTTGTTCCCCTCTGCTGCTATATATATATGAACTGGACTTGAGGTGAAGTGTATTTTTTGAATCATTTATTTCAGTTTTTAAAAACGCTTGACTGCTGATTAATCTCACACACAACCATGTGCTTAAATGCATGTACATAAAAAGGGAACCATCGCAGCAACAGCACGGGGATCCAGAAATTTAGTCACTGCACGGGACACTCTTCCCCTCAGTTTCAGTGCATTCTCATGTTCGATGGCTGGATGTCTTTATCATAAGCTAGAGCTGCACTTAAACTTGGCTCAGGTACAGTCTCGTTTTGAGGTCCGCTATAGTTGTAAACAGCATACAATGTACACAAAACAGGATTTAGCTGCACACAAGTAAGCAAAACAACATATGCTAGGTAGCGAAAATCCAGTACATCCTCCATGTTCACATGTGGCTTACTTTGTGAAAACAAACGCAAAGTGTTCTTTATTCCCGTGAAGAATAACCAATCAGGAAAAGAGACATCATTACGAAGAGAGCCAATCAGGAAAGGGTCACGAGCTAAGTACGAACCAATCAGAGTTCACTGATGTAGGTGTAACAAAATTTTTATGTTTAAGAGCGTCGGCACTAATGCATTTACAGAAAGATTAGTTGTGGGAGAGCAGTGAAATTTTTCTCCGCTTCTGGGAAAAAAAGATGCGTGGTAGTGCAGACGGACGGCTAAATCGTCAGAAAATTTTTGCGTTACTAAACAGAAACGTATTAGTGCAGACAAACCCTGAGAAATCTCTATATAGCGTTAATTCTCCGCCCCGCCCAGTCTCCACATGGTACCTCAGTTGAATACTCTTTTTGTTTGCACTGACTGCTCATTTTGCTCATGAGAGTTACACAAAAATGATGAGGACAGAACAAAAAAAAAAATGGCGCACAGAGATAACCAATCAGATTGTAGAGGAGGTGGGTCCAAGCAACTGGAGGAGGTAGGACCTAGACATTTGACTGGTTGGTCCCACCTCCTTTAGTTGCTTTGACCCACCTCCTCTAAAATCTGATTATGTCTCTGGACCAATCATTTTTCATTCTGCCCTCAGAACATTTTTGTGTAAGAAACTCCCACAAGTGCTCATTTTGCGTAATGTATATCTCCAGTTTGCACTTGTACCATTGCATTTTGTCAATCATTCTCTCTGTACTTCCTGTCTTCACCTTCAAGCTCTGATGTATTTCATGCATAATTTGCACATAACCATAATTTACACTTATAATTTATTTATAGTCAGTTGTATTTATTGTATATATCGCATATATTCACAGATTTCCCCCACTATCCGTAAATAGAGCATTCCTTCGTATGCCAAAATGGCATAAAACAAAGAACAATTACCGATAATTTATATGGGAAACATTTTTGAGCGTTCAAGATCAAAGAAAGATAACCTATCAGTCATAGCAAATAACACATAAAACTTAAAATAACATTAGCATATAGTAAAAGCAGGAATGATATGATAAATACAGCCTATATAAAGTAGAAATAATGTATATGCAGTGTAGCATCACTTACCAGAATCAATACAGTCATGCATCGCTTAATGACAGGGGTACTTTCTGGGAAATATGTACCACTTACTCTATGGTATAGTCTAAATAATGACAAAAAGTACAGTATACTAAATACGTAGCCCAGTAACACAATTGCTTGTTACCATTATCAAGTATTATGTACTGTACATAATTATATGTGCTATAGTTTTATATGACTGGCAGCACAAGTAACGCGTTGAGTAATACTTTGCGCTATGATTAGGATAGGACGATAGGAATTTTTCAGTTCCATTATAAACTTATGGGTCTACGGTCATATATGTGCAGTGCCTGACTCTATAATTGGCTCATCGATAAACGAATGCTAAATGTTATTTCCATTTTCCTCCTTTTATGGTAAAAGTGAAAATCCTCTTCAGATTTTCTTTGGTTAGTGAAAACAGATGTTTATGTAGGTCTTTTGTAAAAGTGAAGTGGCGTACAGCGAACATTCAGAGAGCAGGGGAAACCTGAATCATCACCTGGTTAGATGCTGATTGCATTTCATTGGCTCTGTATCTCTAACCTGGTCTAATCTAATCTATGGAATCTGTCTTCATGAAACTGTAAGGTGCGCCCAAGCAAATCGTGGGCCACACTCAGCCAGAGTAGATGTGGAGTAGAGTGCACAGGGGTTCCTGAGGGGAAGAGCATGAACACAGTTAGTGAGTGTTTAAAGTTTTTATTGCTAAGGTGCTCCTCAGACCCCTTTTAAACAACAAAACAGACATGGGATAATTGTGATAGCTAAATGTGTGACCCTACTCTGCTGAATAACCATCATTTCAGATACCATTATATTTCACACTGTCATTAAGTATCACACACTTTCCCATCAAATAGATAATTTGGTTTGTTTCATAAGTCGTTTATACCTGCTGATTCACACTCATCTAAAGTGGCAAAAAAGATTCTAAACTTGAAAAAAATATGTTTATTTTAATAGGTCCTTCTCAGCTAGATTTCCATCATTCTGTTGTATCCTCTTAGCAACAAAGAAACTTTACGTAAAATTATATTCAGCAAACTATATAAAACTATATATAAATAAATTATATTCATGCAATTGCTTAAAATGTGTTGCATTGAAACAGAGTTTAAAGATCAATGGTTTAGAACAAGGAGGTTAAATGTGGCTGTTAAATGATAAAATGGGCCATCAATTCTCTCAGCTCAAAACGTATTTTTTCTGAACAATTATGGTATAATTTCACGTCCTGATGATGACCCCTGAAAGGTAAAAACAACAAGCAGCCTTCCAGAACTGCTGTCTGTTTTTGGTACTTAACACAATTATTAATTGTGCTTCCTCCGAGAGCTGGAAAGGTGGCGATTGTATTTAGAGTTCCCATGGCAACATTGCATTTCTGTCGCCAATAAGACCCATGTTTGTCATTTTCAACTAAGTATAGCTGAGAATTTATACGGAATTTTTTCGAATGCACCGTGAAATATACTTCTTGTTTAATATATTTGCTAATATCATGAATTTTAGTTTGGAAGTTGGGGTGTTTTATACTTTTACTCGTTTTGCTAAGAAGTTTAATCATTTTTTTTTCAAGGGATAAATTATATCTGTGGTTTTTCTTCTTACTTTTTCTTGAAATTTTGATCAAATATTGACTGTACCTGGTGCAGTCGCGTCCTTCATTTTTTTTTTTTTGAAAAGTAATGAAATAGTTTGATTGTTATCTGCTTTTTTAATGACACTTGTGCAGTCTTATGTTTACATGATAAAGATTAAAATGATATGGACGTTTCTCTGAGGGTGATCAGGGAATGGATGTTTATACACTTGGAGCAGCACAGAGGCCATTGTTGGTTAATATATTCCTTCAGTCATGCAACCAGGCCATAACCCGTCTATGTGCACCTGGTTCTGAAGAGCCGCCATCTCCTCTGGACAGAGGAACTGCAACGGACAGATCTCAGGGTTTGTTTTTCCTACAGTAAATAAAATGTTCTGAATTTAAATCCTCAGCCCACATAGCTGTTATTAGCTTTCCAATGTAATTTGACTATGCTTGATTATAGCAAAATCAGTGATGCATCAGACTTTTACTGTGTCAAAAAAGCCAAAAATTTAAACGTGAATGATATGGTATTATTGCTTTGTATCTCATTTTTCAGTTTTTTGAGACTGACACCTCTGTCTCTGGACATTTTGGCACTAGTGTATGGGATGTGTGTATGACATTCGTACTGAACGCAACAAACGGCCGTCTCCCAGAGAAGCCAGTGACATCAGGCGGCTGGGGTCCAGCCAGCCGGCTGATTGGACAGTAGAAGCACCATGAGGTCGAAATAGTTTTTGCCTCAGAGACTGTGATTTTTGTTTTCCCCTTGCCCAGATATGTGAGGAGGAAGCCAGGAATGACCGGCGCAAAGAGGCTGGAGCAGAAAGTGCTGGAAGTAGCGGCCAAACTCCTGGTCAGCTGCTGGAGCTCCTCTCCAGCCGACCGGGCCAGGACTCTGATGGGCGGGGAGGAAAGTTGCTCCTTGGCGAGGAGAAGCTCGCACCTTCTGTCACAGCCTCCAGCCCTGGCCCCACGGCACCCTGCCGCCCCACTGCCGCTCTGCCAGTTGGAGGTTTTAATTGGCCATCTGGGGAAAGCGTGATCTAGCGGCTGGATATTAATCAGTAAATTAACCCAGCCATAATAAACGTCTCCCAGTGGAGGCCCAGCAGCTGTGGGCAGAGAAGAGAGCAGCACAGCATGCGGAGGACCTGAACAGGGAGTTAATACCCTGGCCACCACTCCATTGAACATCTCCTCTGTGCCCCCCGCTCCCCCCGCCCCCCTCCCCGCGGTTCCCGGGCACCGGCGCACTTGTGACCCCCAATTTGTTTAACAATCGCGAAGAGGATTATCTTGAACAGGGAGACCCAGATGTCACAGGTACTGCAGAGACAGAGCTGACCAGTGTAACGCTGGACGCCATTTTGGCCGAGTTCGAAAGCACCACGTGATGAATTGCACATGCCCAAGATACGTAGGGGAATAGTATAGCTTCAGACGGTGCCCCGTGGCTCTGGTGGATAGATGATGTTTATTCTGTGAGTCGCCACAGCTAATTAGCATCCATTGGCTAATTGCTTTAATTGTAACATATAGGAAAGCCATCGTCTGTTTTGTAATTGGTAGTTGACGTGGTTCTGCTTCTTGTGAGAACTGGAAACCTATGTATTGAATAATCGACAGGAAAACCGTCCGGAAAGGAGGATATATAATTTATAAGTGTTACAATTTATCAATATATCAATGTTACATTTTAAGAATCTTCAGGAGTCTACGGTTTGTAAATAAATCTTAAAACTGCATTTGTGAGCAGTTCATTCTAAAGAGCTCTTCAAATAGTTTAAAACAGGAACGACAGGAAGATAAAATGATGACAGTATTTTAATGTAAGACCAGTTAAAGCTCATTTCTGTGTATTGTAACAGTCTTTGATATAACACCCATATGATGACAGCAGATTTTTGGCCAACACCTAAATCTTGCCTTTGTTACAGCTGTTGTTGTTCAGTTTTTATGCATATAGACAAGCAGGGTATTAAGAAACAAAGCTCAACAGCCGAATTAGCTCATTCTGCATTTGATCCGGTTTAATCCACTTTCTCCTAGTGAATATTAGATAAACTAATGGCTTAATTGTTGGGCTGTGACAAGCTTGAACCCAAAGCGTAAAAGACTATGTAATACTTTTGATAATAAAGCCTGTTTAACTGCCGAATACACAATGCAGAGCATTATGAAAATATATTTACTTGCTAAGTCATTTTGAAAACGGATATATGGACACTGTAATGTTCTTATAAGGATAGTGTGTCCATGGCTGAATGATGTTCTGTGACCGATGTGTTGGTACCGTAGAGACCTGAAGCCTCCTCTGGCAGATCTGCTGTGTAGGTTCTGTAGCCCAAACGTCATGCCGTTCAACATTCAAGGAACAAATTGCTACCCATCTCTGTCCACATATCAATAAATTTTGAGGGCCCACACGTCTGCATTTTACATACATGTGAAATAAATGACATGCAAAGAGTTGCATGTTTGCCTTTCTAATTTTAAGGGTCAGCAGTATTTTAATACCATTTTAAACACATATTCGGTGTTTTCTTTTTTTATTGCACGTGTACAACTGGCTTTTGATGGCCAAACCAACGAAGCGTGGTTAAAGAGCCCCTCGCAGGCGGCCGCCTCTAAACCCGGTGTAATTGTATCATTTGACCTCAGCTCACCTGAGCCTGCATGGGAATCATAATGCAATCCAAGTGTGAAGAAAAATGATATACGGTGTCTTTCACCTAAATATTTATTCAGGTCCCACCGAATAGCTGTTTGTCCCTAATAAAAGGAGGGGGGGTTACTATAGGGGGTTGTAACCACACTGCCCCAGGGCCATTTGGGACGTTAGGGCCTTCATTGGCTTTGTTGGCCACTGCTACGTTTTTCCGTTAATAAAGCACGTGTAACGAAAAGCTAATAGGCAGCATGGTTTTCAGCAATATTTCCCTAAAAAATGTACTATATGAAAATATAACATATAAAATGTCGTACATTTTTCTTTGGAAAAAGCTAGAGTTAAGTGAAGATACGATAGTCGCTCCCGCTCGCATCTCCGATCGCCTTCCCTGCCGCTGTTCACCATATTGAGATGCAGCAGCCGTGAGATGCAGTGAAGCCCCATCTCCCCTTGTACCGGTTTCTGATGTTTCGTTATCCCCCCCCCCAACCCCCGAGTGTCCCGGCTAACGTAAAGTGACAGCTGCTGGGAGCTAAGTCCGATGTGTCTATTGCTCTACATCGCAGAATAATTTCTGACCTGAAGATGTCATCTCCTACCTTGGGGAAGTGGTGGAAATTGAGATGGGGCGGGATGGAGGGGTGGAGTCAGGCGTACCGTGAACTGACTATATAAAGAGGAGAAGGATCATCGTCGTAATTAGCGGGTTTGTCCTACATGCTCCTCCAAGGGCGTCAGAAGCAACACGGTCCTCCACTGAACCTTCAGCAATCCAGGGCAGTTTCTCATTCAGGAACATTCCGGTCGACATGCGAGATGAGGCTGGCCGGCCTCAGGCCCTCCTGGTACTGAGGCTCGCTGCTGGGGCAGGTCGGGAGGAGAGGCGCCCGTCTCCCCCCCCCCCCCCCCCGTCCGTGGGCAGGGCCTCCGTCCCGGGCCTGTCTCCCAGCCCCTAATGGCGACTGCGTGGAGCGCGCACAGCTGCTGGCAGGGAGAGTCTCTCCTGTGCCGCGCAGCCTGCTAATGAGATCTTCCTCCATTTAATTAATACCATAAGAATTTTAATTCTGACTGAATCAATTTAATGTGATGTGATTTTGTCAGCTCTATTCCCCAAGTAAAAAAAAAAAAAAGAGTGAGCCTGATGCTTATTACATACATCATTTCACAGTCTCTGCCTTCCCTGCTGACTTAAACAAATTCTAATTAAGACTAATTAAAGCATCATTTATGAAAATGCTTGTGATAGTTATGCAAACATTCGAGGTGGGTATGCCTTGCATGATAATTACCCCTGGTTTAAATTAAGACCTGTTCCTTGACAATTAGGTCCGCTAGACACCAGTACCTTGTGGAAAACCAGTCTTTATTCAATTCTTGCAATTAAATATGAGATCCACTTATGAACTGTCTATTCAGAATTCATTTTTAGAAGTGAGGGAGGATTAGAACTCGAGATAATAATTATAGGGCCGGTGACGATCTCATTTGTTTGCCGTGATTTGCAGGGACGGAAGCTCTCTGTTTTGGTAAAATGGCTAATGGTGTTGACCAGTGATCTGTTTGGCTTGCATAGGATGATTTCTGCTATGCTATAGGATGGGGTTTAATGTTCTTTCTGTGTTAGGCCCAGTCAAGACCTCTGTTTTTCAAGCCCTACCTCTTTAACGTCTCCTTGGCATTCTGTCTCATCCTTTTCCTATCACATGTAACATTTTTAATTGCATTAAATTCCAGGGTAATTGGGTGGCTTTGGCGTTCATTAATTCAGTGGGATGCACAATAAGTCAAAAGCAAAACTCTCATCAGTTCTTTACCTAATATGCCAAGATGTACTTGATGCAGTTGGTGTCTACTTACTGATACAGTCTAATGTTGCTTCACGAGATTTGAATGTAGGTATGAATAAGTAGGATCGTTGGTATTCCGAATGATACTGGAAACATATGAATCCAGTAGTAGATGTTGGTGTGTTCACCTGTTGATGTTCATGTATGTAGCCATTCCCCCCCCCCGCCCCCCCAGCTAAATGAGTAATAGCTGGCCATTAAATCCCAGCGTGATGCATTTTGGCCACACAGATGTGGAAAGTTGGAGGCCCAAATATGGACAGGCAAAGAGGTCAACGGAATGACACAGGAGAATGGAATAATGGATCAAACCTTGTCTCTTCGTAGACTTTAACGTGACACGTCAGACAATGTCGGACAAATTTACTTTCCAGGAGCAGCCAAAAGATATGTGATAATAGGAAACTCTGGCAGCTGTGGGACTTCATCATTGTGATAAGCGCAGATTTCATGGAATGAAGTCAAGAGAGTCTTTCTGAAGGAATAACGAAGCATAAAGCATAAAGACTGCGACATTCTCAACCGAGTAAGCGATGAGGGTTTGTTGACGTATTTGTACAACACTCATTATTCTGTCCAAGTTTGTTTAGCTTGCACTTCCATTCGATTTTGGACACGCTCTGGCCAGGCCTTACGCTATAGGGCGATATTGCTTTTTTTCCCGACAGGCAGCTGGTTCAATATTTAGAAAAAAAGGAGAATTCCCTAATCTGTTGCTGAAGCTTGAGGGAGGCAGTATGAACACAACAGAAATCTACCCGCTCCCTGTTTAACGTGTTCCTGTCGTCCCCAGACACGCAGATGGCACGGTGCTCCCTCATTTCATTTGAGCTAATCTAATCCCCCTCCGCTCCCACTAGAAAGGAGGAGAATTACCGGCCATATGTCAACGAGATTTGTCAGATTATTCATTACAATTAATTGCTGTTCTCACTTAAGGCCTTTAAAGCTGTGAATTGCCCGGAATTCTATTGCAAACACAAAAATTATGAGTAAAAGACTTTAGCCCTGTCATTCAAATTTCAGGCTGACCTTTAGTGGAGACTAGCTTTCGGTGGGTGCAGCAGCGAGAGACTTTCTAATTGGTGTTTCTTCTTCCCTTTTTTTTCAAACTACAGGTAGGCTGTCGGCCTAGTCAGTCATCTCGACAGTGTAGACAAGGGATAGGGCGTCAGCGGTCCCTGCGGACAGAATTTTAGCGGCACGTCGAGAGTGCATTATACCAAGCGAGGCTGCAAACTGACTGCTTTTTTCTTTCTTTTTTTTTTTTGGCCAGGGCGCATTACGGCAGAAGGTGTGGGATTTGCGAGAGCATAACATTTAGGGCGTACGACGTCAACGATTCGAGCGCAATTTTACTTCGGATTTTTCGGTGAGTGTATTTAAACGCTAATAACATTGTTTAGCATTTTATTTTGAAATCAGGACTTAAGTTTGTACGAATTCAGTAGGAACTTATAGTGCCAGGAAACCCTCATATGGGTTAACGTGCTGCTAGCGTAAAGGCCTTAATATTTTGGTGAATGCTTATTTCAGAATTCCATGCTTTTATTCCAGCTAGTAGTGACACTGGAACAGCTTGAATTGTTGGCCCTTTTTTTTAATTAAGTCAAAGCTGCACACATAGACATCCTCCTCTCAAATTCACATGCAGGTGCAATATGAACTTAGACACCTGAGCTGCCCACACTTCCACGCAAGGTGCTTTGTGTCCTCACGGCCTGCCGTAGTTTTTCCCATTAACAGCACCGTTGTTGACTCCTGGTTGCAAGTCACATTGCATTCTACTTCATTTTGAGGTAATAAAAATATTAGAGTACAAATTGAAAACAGTGTGCATTATAAATGGTAGTGATAGTCATTACTGGGATTTTTGGGTTTACAACAAACAAATACAATTAACAAGTAATCATGAGTTTATAACATTGCTTGAAATATAATAACTAATATTATTAGCAACTATTTACTATTATATATCTATCATATGTCCAGCTTCCAACCACTTTCCCACTGCAGGATTCTGGTGTAATTGCTATTTTAACTATTGAAATTAGGACGATTTTTTCTAGTTTAAGTGAACAGCAATAACAGGAGACAGACTAAAGATTTAGGCGTGAAATGAATTCCCTACCGCTTCTTCTGAACGGACCCCTCCAAATTCCCCCGAGCTGAACTTTTCAGCGGCGCCGGTCGTTGACGGTTCAGAAGCGTTTCCGATGCCTCGCCACGCGTGCGGCTCTGGATCAATCGCGGCCGATAGCCGCGGCTCTTTACTGTATCCCCGCGATCTGACACGTCCTCATTATATTACACTACTGTAGCTGCCACTAAAGGTCACCCTCCTCGAACACAATCACCCACAATCAAAACCACAAACTTCATACATCAAGGAGACAGTAAATAGCTTGAAGGTCTATTTCCTCCTGCCAGATAAGGGCTCCTGGTCCATGCTTAATCTTGGGATACGGTCACGTTATTATAGCCATTATTTAAGATCTGAGTTGGTGCACCAGACTCTCAATAAATTAATTATGTAAGGATAGAAGAATGGATTGATATTTACTCATATTCATATGTACTGTATGTACATTAGTACCTTCATACAGCATTCATAGAACATTCATGTAAGTACTTTAATAAACTTGTATGATTATACGATTATAATGTTTTTTATTAATATATAATGTTTGTTATTAATGTATAATAATCTTTGGTTGTTAAGGTACACTTACATGCTGCTTATGAATGTTCTATGAATGCATTAAGAAGGTGCACTGAATGTTCTGATCATAAAGTGTTACCACATGTCCATCCATCCATCCATCCCTGTGTGTGTGTGTGTTTATATTACATTGTGATAAAAACCTGTCATTTTGACCTTCTGGGGACCATTTTTCAGGTCCCCATAAAGATCTCTGAATGCAATCAAACAACTAAAAACGCAAAAGTGTTTTTTTTTTTGGTTACTTATGGTTAAGGTTGTCATTGTTGGGATTAGGGTTAAGCCCATAGAAAAGAATGGTGAGTCCCCATAAAGACAGAAATACAGCGACTATGTATATGAATGGAAAACCCTTTAAATTTAACCATATAGTATTTCTATGAAAATTGTCAAATATTGTCTGTCCCCCCGCCCCCCCCCCATATTTAAAGAAGGAACCCATTTTTTTAAAACTTGACGGCAGGTTGACATGACGGGAGTATTAAAAGAAAGGAAAGTGCAAAACGTGTCTCTCTCCGGCATATTAACATAATGAGCAAAGCACGCTTAGTGGGCCACGACCCCGTGTCATGTGATTATCCTCATGATTGATGATATCCCTTAACCGTAACATGCCGATAGCACCCTATGCTTCCAACTATGTTTTTAAAAAATATTATTTATTTAATTTTTTAATTTATTTTACGTTTTTCTTCTGATGCCCCAGTACTTGGTGCTGTTTCCTCGGCGTGTGAAAAACTCAAATCACAGGTGGAAATGGAATATCAACGTTGTGGTTTTTTTGCATTATTTAGTTGATGGAAAGATATCGCATGTGCCTGCATCCGTGTTTTCCATCATTCTAACGGAGCAGCCATTTCCAGGATGGTGCCCGGTCATTAACGTCTTCTGGAAGAGAGACGGCTCAGAGGCTCCTTTCACCCGGGCCACTAGGAGACAGACCTAGATATGGAGATGTCTGACGATTGACCTTTAGTGATTCCAGAATGATTTCAGTCCCAGGGTGAGTAATATCCACCTTTCTTGTTTAGATGCCAAGCTCAACGACGGCCTGAGCCATATGTGGGAAAATCAGTTGGGGAATCAGCTGTTACATCTTTGTCACTTGGCTATAAAGCGAATAGCACAAATCGTGAACAGCTCTAAAGGGACGTTGATTAGCCTTATGAATGTGATGGGGATTGTCAGTGTAGATTCTCAACTTCAGAAAACGTACAAACTCCAAACTAAACAATGAAACATGGGTTACGCCCTGAATTTCGTAACAACGGCAATTTGCCAAGCGAAGCGTTTCACGCCTTGTCAGTAATACAATGTGCTCTGGCTTGTACTTTACCTGAATCTTAAATAATCAACTTATTTAAGACATTATCTCGATACTGAGGTTACTCAGAAAAAGTAAAAAGAAAAAAACAAACATGTAGATGTTGTGGAACATCATGACTGAGGTTTCAGATCTCAAAACCAATCCTTTTACAAACAGTTTTCGATTCTTTTCCCCCCTCAGTCATTTTTTCCGGCATTTTTCAGTAGTGATTTTCCTCGGCATTCATCTGACGGTTCGAGTCCCGTGCTGTCAGCCAAGGTGACCTGAAAACAATGCTGAACCCAGTGACTCAGCTCAAAATACTTTCCCTCCTGCCGCCACTGTCTCCCAGGCGCCCCTTGGCCCACAAAGGCCTCAGTGTGGCCATAATGAAGGATACAAAGGCAGCCTCTGTTGCCAGTTAGCAAGTGGGATGAGCAATAAAAATACAAGAGCTGTCCTTCACTGCAGCATTTGTTATTTTTTTTTTGCAGGCCTGCAATTCATATTTATATTTGAGGGACAGTATTTTGGGCTCCTTAAAGGGACGTCGGGCAAAGACAACCTACATTCCTCCTACTTCCAACTGCATATTTTTCCTTTGTCTTGGGTCACCTCTCTGTCTGGTCACCCGGCTCAGTGCCTTCGTAAGCGCGACAGCGAGGCTTGGTGACCCGCTCGGTGAACTTGGGCACCTGCATGCTCGGAAGCTCGTAAACACAGACCAGAGAAAGGCATGAGTGTTCCAACTGTATCCTCAGTAGTGTAAAATAATCAAACACATTACAATTGGTTTTATGATTGCAGGACAGATATGAGACTGAATGCACTGCAGAGGCATACAGTGAAATGTTTAGGTTTGTAGGTTTTTTTTTTTACTAGAAAATCAAGAATTATTCATAGCCAGTTTTTCCTCTGTGACATATGGTTTTTTTATTACACACACACAGACATGTCCATTCATTTCTATGGCCACAACCCTAATCCCAACAATGAAATCTTAACTCCTACCCAGCCCTAACCTTAACCATAAATAACCAAACAAAATACAAATCTTTTGGCATTTTTAGTTTTTTGAATGCAGTCACAGATTTTAATAAAGCTGAATTTCCCCTTACGGAGACTGAAAAAATGATCCCCACAACATCAAAATAGCTGGTTTTTATCACATTGGGAGGACATTTGGTCCCCACAATGTAATGCATATCTAACCCACACACACGCGCGCACACACACATACACGCACACCTTGGCTGACCTCATTAGCCCTCTGTCATAATGTGGTAAAGAGATACGCGTCACACTGTGGATCTGCGTTCCTTATGGCCCTAAATCCAACGGCTTAGGTGGGCTCAGGACCCCAGCCCTGTCGGTCACAGAGGCGGGGCTGTCTGTTGTCTGCCTGCCATACGGTGAACAGTGATGAGGCTTTTAGAAGAGTGTGGGGGGAGAAGGGCTCATTTTGTACCCTCGTTTGACCTTAGCATGAAGCACCGCGGGATGTGATAAATGGTTACCTTGAAAATCAGAAATGTCATGTGACTGGTGCCAAAGCATCGTGCTGAAATGGACATTCATCACCTGTATTATAGTATCATGTATTTCAGAAGTGAGAATATTAAGTTTTAGGCTCCCATTTTTGTCTTGTTAAGATCTGATCAGAGAATGTAAAGAAGGAAACGATTTGTTGGACCATTCTAAAGAAAACCGTTGCACGTTCTGAAACAACATTCTCATTCACTATTCTAATACTTCATACATCAGCAGAAAAATGTATTTTTTTTCATTAAAAAAGGATATGTTTTATTCATAATCATGTAACTTGTTATTGGGGAGGTACCATAAAGCTCATGTTCACAGTGTTAAGTTTGCTCTGTGCATGAAAAGAATCGCATTGTTCAATTAAAGGGAATGTGAGCAGAGCCCTCCGGGAATTGTGCTCGGAATTTGCCGGAAAGGTTCCCTGTGCACCGTACATGTCCCCCCTCAAATTCACCGTGAATCTGCGTATTGGGCTGTCAAAAAATTAAATGGAAAAATCCTTCTAATGGGTGACCCTTGACGTGCCTCATATTTCCTGTCAATTATGAAGGTGTAAAGTAATGCATAATTATGAGACTCAGCAGCCCATATTAAAATGCACAAATAATTTGTGTTTATATAGAGGTAACCATGGATCCCCTCAGTTCTGTCATTGGGAGCCTCACATAATTACTGGTCTTATAACACAAAACTGGCCACTTCGTTGTGTTGGCCGTGAGAAAAGTCAGCTAGAAGGTTATTATAAATAATTTCATAATTATACAAACTTTTAAATAAGCAATAATATACTCAGAGTGTAATAGTCATTTATTTAAACTGTCACGGCTTGTGGGACAAAGGACTCGAAAGCGGGCGTTTGGTAAAAAAGGGGTTTTATTAGTTGAATGGGAGCAGGGAAACAAATGAGACTGTGAGGGGTCAAAACAAGAAGGCGAGTATGGGGAGGTACACAGGCAGACAGGAGGAGTGACATCACTGAGGCTGATGAGATAAACAGGTACAGGAACTTAAATACAAAGACTAACAAGGGGTAACAAGTACCAGGTGTGGCTCATCAGGGCCGCGTTAGGGGGGAGACAGAAGGGTCAGGCAGACATGATGGGCCGGATGTAACAATACCCCCCAAAAGCAGAAAAGAACTGGGGAGGGGACCAAGGGGACTGAACGTGAGGATGGACATACAGGGCTGGGGACACACAGGACAACGGATGGGACAGGGCATGCCAGGACCGACCCAGGACACCACACAAGACCAGAGGGGCTGAGCCACTGGACAGGACAGGACACATGGCACAACAATAGACAAGGAACAGGCAGGGACTACCCCAGGGACCAAGAGGACAACAGGAAAGACCAACACCGAACAAGTCCACACTGATGAAACAGACTAAACACGGGATGGAACCAGGCACCATGGACAATGGACCAGGGACCAGAGGGACAAACACCAGACATCAACGGAAGCAGGAGAGACAGACTGAGACAAACTGAACACCACAATAGGGAACACCACAGATGAACAAAACCCAGGAGACAGTACAAGACACATGACATGACTAGGAGCATGGCACAGACCAAGGCAAAATGACGGACAGAAGAGAGGACAGGGTGGACAGGTAGAGGATCCGTGGGGACAGGGGTGGACCCTGGACCCTGGGTAACTGGGCAGTGATCCTGGGACAGCCACCCTCCTGGGCCTGTTCACTGGCAACGCAGGGTCCATGAAAACTGCAGGATCTAAGGACCTTGGAGAGCCAGCAGGACCAGAGAGCTTGGAGGGGCCAGCGGAGACAGAGCAGGAGGTCACCGCGGGATCTGCAGGGCAGGAGCAGGATGGCACAGGACAGTTGCCCAGGCGGATAGACAGGTGAACAGGAGTCTGGGCTGCTGGCACAGATATTGGCCCCCCATCTCCCCCTTCTGGGCCCCAGCTGACACTACTGACTGTACCGGGACTTAGGAGCACCGGTCCAGACTTCAGCCATGGAGCGTGTTTTAGCGCAAGGCCCAAAGGGTCCCACACTAAGTCCTCTGGTGGGGTGTCTTCCAGGTCGACCCAACCCGGCTGTGGCTGGGCAGCGACAATGGAGTCAGTAAGCATCAAACCTTCTCCGCTTGCTGCGGATCCATGTCCAGGGTGAGTCTCGCTGGCACCTTCCCTGCAACCTGGAAGAGAGCCTCAGCCTCCGGGATCCTCCAGACCACAGATTTACTCCTCCACTCCAGGTGAGTATCCAGGAGGGAGAAGAAGTCCTCCGCTTGAAGGCAGTCATTCTGTCATGGCATGCGGGATGAAGGACTTGGAGGCAGACATTAAACAAAAAAGGGGTTTATTTACTGAACGGGAGCAGCAAAGTGGTGAGAGGTCAAAACAAGAATGCTAGTATGGGGAAGGACACGAGCAGACAGGAGGAGTAACATCAGTGATCAGACTTGGGCCGACAAGACAAACAGGAACTTAAATACAAAGACTAATGAGGGGCAACAAGCAAAACGCATGGCTGATCAGGGCCAAGTTAGGGAAGAGACAGTAGGGTCAGGTGGACATGACGGGCAAAGGTAAGGAGCATGCGGTGATACAGCACGTTGCCACACCCACCCCATGACAAGCCACCTCAGGGATGAGAACCCAAATGCAGCCGTGCAGCAGGTGATACCTCAGCACAACACTAGTGTGAATGGAATGGAAAAGTGTGAAGTCTTTTTCTGGTGGCTGAAAGATGGTGGACCTGCTTACATGGCTGGATGTAGGTAAATATCATACCCAGGATGATGCAATGGCAGATTAAGCACATTGCTCAAGGGCCCAATGGAGTAGAAGCATTCCTGGCATTCACGGGATTCAAACTGGCAACCTTCTGATTGCCAGCACAGATCCGGAGTCGCGGAGCCACCACTCTGCCCCTGATGGGCTGCATGTAACAAACTGTGTTCATCGGAATTAGCTAGTCGCAATCCATTGTTTGCAGCATTACTCATAATGATGTTTCTTATGAATTAAAAGTGTTTTTTTTTGTTAATGATCCTTCATTCATATAAACGTTTAGCGATCCTCTTGGGCCCAGTGTGTAACTCAGGTGTGCATAATTATAATTTTTAAGGTCAAACTCTCAGCAGGATGAATTAGTAAAATTACATAGTTGACCACTCCGGGGCTCGGATGTAGATGCAATTAGCTCTAGTTGGTAGGCTTGCAGTGGAGAGAACGAGACAGGAACCAAAAGCTTGGGAAGTCTGTGACTCAACAAACTGGGGAAGATTCCGGAATATTTCCAAGGTGAATAAGCATGCTGAATCTCAGGCACTGCTCTTATTTATTTTTTTCATATTCATAGGAAGTTTATTTTCTTGAGCTGTAAAAGCTGGGCTTTTACTTATTGGTCCCAGGTTCCACCACCTAACTTCCTTCCTGCTGTCTTCCTTCCTAGTTTGGCTAAAATACTTGGGTCCAGCCAAGAGACACTGAGGTGCTCCTGGTCCTGAATTGGGTCCCCAAAGCTCACAAATAGCACTGCAAATTCATAATAAGCAGAGCATAATCTGGTGTGTGTCTTTCAATCACAGAGGAGCAATAGTTTAACCCTCCCGTCCATGCATTTTCCAGGCCTAACACCCCAGGGATTCAGTGTCTCAATGGCACAGAGATATTAGATAGCCATATGTAGATTCATAAGGTAAGCAGGTCCCCATTGTGCTCCAGTATAACCAAAATGTAACCGAAATCCTACCTCCTGTCTAAAATGGAACAGCTAGGCTGTGAACTATTTTTTTCCAAGGGGTACCTGAAATCGAAGGCTTGACTTTCAGCTCCTTAAGTCTGATACCTTCTTGTTTAACATGCGTGGACCTGTGTCCATTTTCTAAAATTGAGGCTGGTGGCATCTGTGTGAAGCCTCTGTGCTGACTGACGTGTCGACAGATAGGAGGTACTCCAAAATGGCCAGTTTGTAACTGCCGGTGTGTGTTGGGAAGGGACAGGCCAAACCTTCGTTAAATAACCCCATGAACTCATCAGCGCAGTCAATGAAAGCAAGAATGGAAAAAGCTAAGCCTTCTTTGGTCTTCTCTTATCAAATGCTAAATGTGTTCAATGATAATAATCATTGTTGCCATTTTCTTTGGGCTGCATATGGAGCCAACATGGCGAGTTTAACGGAAAATGGATGAACACGTGGATTGTTCAATAAGGGTTTCGCTAAATTTTAAACAAACATACTCTGTACATCTGAGTAGTGAAATATCTTTACTTGCTTCATGGATTGTACCCAAAGGGGAAAAGATAACAGAAAGAAAAATAGTATTAAAATATAAAATATTTGCATAACAAAAATTAAATTAAAAGGTAAAAAAGACAATAACAGCAGCAGCTGCAACAACAACAATAATAATAAAATAATAATAATAATAATAAAAACGGGAGGGGGGGGGCGCCAGCATGCAGTGTCCACCCATAATTCTCAGCTCTCAGCGGGATCCTGGCGGACAGCAGGGGGCGGCCTGGGAGGGGGCCGGACGTGCCCCTGCGGGCCATCTCCGCATACACCCGGTCAAATTAGACAAACGACAGGACGCGGCCGGTGACTGTGTGACACTGATATTCCAGCACGTCCATTATTCAAGACGGCATGGAGTGAAGGGAGAGTCGCGCGCACGGGATGGGGGGGGGGAGGCGGCCTCGTGTTTTTGTTTGTGGCAAATGTAGCAGAAACAGCCGCATGATGCCCAGGAACGGGAGACGTGCCTGTTATACTCCATCACCGCCCTCATTTAAATCTTAAAAGGGAATTTTACGCTGAAAATATTCTCAATTAAAGTAAAATAATTGAAAGGAATTTTTAAATGCTTTAAATTGGGCTTAAAATGCACATTGAGCTGGATTTCAGTACACGCATGCTAAAATAAGGAGACAGAAATGCTGGGTGACCATAACGTGACGGATGGACACTTAAACCATAATCATTAAATTGATCGGACGGCACTAATTCATCGAGAGCGCGACGAGTCCGTAGCAATGGAGCAACCTGTGCTTTGCAGATGCACGTCTCTAAACGGTGACATGAACCATCTAATCGTCTCCTGGCATCTGGGAATTCCCCTGCAAGGCAGGAATATTTGATTATGACATTAGGCATTCGAAAGTATCTGATGATCCGGCTCACCAAGTTAAAGGCAACGTTTAGGCTCGCAAACGAACGAAAGGGTAAGCTTGTTAAGCCGGCAGCCTGATTATTAACTTCCAGTTCATTTAGTCATCCTAATGCTAATTTCAACTTTGTAAATTAAAATAAATAAGGTCATTATCGTTTGTAATGCATTTACATATTTCACAGGTGTAATTCTCCAGGCTTTTTACAGTGAGCCTTGTTTCTTTAGAGTAATTCATTCAGTGCCATAACCAACAAAGATGGGAGTCGGGCTAATTTATCTCGGAATTTGCGCAAAGTATAAAATCATGCAAATGAACCCGGGTTGAAAGACATAGCATTTAGCTGACAGTAATCAAAGAAAAAATATGCCCGGGAAAGTTGACGAAACTTGCGCGCAAATGGCAAGCTGGTCAGAGCGCTGATCCTGCACGTGGCCTGAGAGTGACGTCGGCGCGAGGAGAGAGCACGCGCTCAGGTCCCCTACCGATATTTAAAGCAGGAAACACGTGCTGGAATCGCTATGGATCAGCCACAGGGGCTCGCTGCTTTTCCCGGGATGCTGGTAATTAGTCACTCACATCATGACCATGCAGCTGGCGCTTTCAGCCTTTGCTGGGGCGGCGCCGTTATTCCTCGTGAATAAATTATTTTTTTCCCGCGTGCCGTGTTTTTGTGTGAAATACCTGGATCGATGAGTTTTGCGGAATATGCATGAAGCGGTAAGTCCGCGAAGGAAATCCTTCCGCGAATCAGAATACTAATGACAATTAAACGTTATCGCGAGGGTTAAATGAATCTTATGAAAGAAATCCCCGGTATCGGAAGACGGCGGCCTGAATACAGAGATCACATCAACCAGCAGTAAATACCACAGGGTCCATACTGGAGAATTGAATTCCCAGATAAAAGACCAGGGGTCAGACAGCACCGAGACCAGCATTCAGCCTGTTCACTGATAACAAAATAATCACAGTTATATACAATTACAGTACACAATTATATATTTATCAGTCCAAGCAGCATTAGCTGCTGGATTCCTATACTTTTTATGTTTTTCCTCCCCAAAAATTTGAACCCAAAGTAAATGCAGAAGAGGGTGTTACATGGCAAACATCATAAAAACACTTTATATATATATATATATATATATATATATATATATATATATAAAAATATATACACATATACATATACACA
>JAODJU010000001.1:42506138-42545830 GCA_026776725.1 Gnathonemus echidnorhynchus
AAGTTGGGGGGGGGGGGGGAATGCAAGGGGGTGTCCAAGTCCCCGCTGTTTCAACATTAGACAGTTGAACTGGATAAAAGGAAAAACAGATTAAAGAACTCTCTAACCAGCAGCATGCATAATTGATTTAGGATGTAATGGAGGCAGTGGGAAGGAAACTGTCTTTGCGGGGAACAACTCTGTGAGTTGGAGACCGGGCTCTGCTCCGGCTCACTCTTCCGCCGGATAAATCCTCCAAGTCCGATGCCTCCCTCTCCGGCTCTCCAGAGCTCCCTCCTGCCTCTTCCTGCCAGCGAGGCCCCCCAGGGGTGGGAGGGAGTATACGCGGCTTGGAAGCTGATGAGGTTACGCAACGTAGAGGCGAGGGATGGGCCGTCAGAATCCGCGACAGGGACATGGAACAAAAGGCACGCCGCTGGAAAATCCCGCTGAAGGGCTCGTGAGCTAGCGGGCCACCGCGCCGGCGGGATAAGGGGGATCTACGCGCGAGGGGTGCCTTGGAAAACCGGGCCGCAACCCGATCTGCTGACGGGCACGTTTCCGCTGTTTATCCGACTTGTGTGAGAAGCTTTGCAGGCTCTCTGTGAACCATAAAGCCGCTTTCTGAGCCACTCTGCAAAAGCACACTCATTTATTTACAGTACTCCAGTACGGAAACACTTATTTAGAAGTCAATTAACAGACTCCTGTGAGTCCATTAACCTGGAAAACAGTAAAACATACAAGAACATCTGCAGGTGCGTCAAACTGAAGAATGCGAGACGTCAAGAATATCTGCAGGTAAAGTACAGTGCAAAAGTCTTAGGCAGTCAGAGGAAATGTTTGAAGCTTTTTATCTGGGTTGTAAGTGTGTACAAAAACACAATTTAACATTAGAATGTATGCAACTTAACAGGAACACAACAACGAGAATTTCTTCTGTTGTCCAAAAAGTCACTGATATCTTGTTGGATGGCTAGATGAACACAGCTTCGGTTCACAAACCTCTCCTCAGGGGCACCTCAGCCATTCTTTGTGTTCATTAAATTTCACCACCAGCTCACTTGATTTGATTTAATTCGTTTAAAAAGTCATTGAGGTATTGATTGGCTGTATGAGGTCTGCTAGTGGTCGAGTCAAGTTGCTGAAAATACTGGGGTGACTTTAGGAGAGGTTTTGATGTGGCAAAGTTAACACACTTTATAGACAATATCATAGTTTTACACCAACATGAAGCTCATTTAAACATCATGTTCTTTGACTGCCTAAAATTTGTGTACAGTACAGGTCGACCTAAAGATAGAAGTCTGTGTGAATAAATTATTATTATATATATATAATAAATATATAAAAATATATATATATATAATAAATTACTTTTGTATTATAGATTTTTTGTCATACACACTATTGTGCCATGTGACTAATCAATGTTCTGTAGGGTTAACAGTGCTCTTCCTCTTTTTTTTAACGGAGAAAAAATAAGCATTTGGAAACCATCTGATTAGAAAAAATATACAGAAAGAAAAATGCAGTTATGTGCAGAATACATTTTTAATAACTCAGAAAAAGAGAAGGGGAATTTAAGCGTTTTAACCAAGGTGGAGCCAGACCATATGCTAAGCTATGCATGATCCATGAGTAAACGGAGAGGGAAGTGTGCAGGAGCCAGCAGGGCAAATGAGCTGCCCCACAGTTCAACTTCAGTTGGCTTGACAGATATTCTCTACCAGCTGCAGGTGCACACTATAAGCTAGGGACCCTACAATGCTCACTACAAGCTAGGGACCCTACAATGCTCACTATAAGCTAGGGACCCTACAATGCTCACTACAAGCTAAGGACCCTACAATGCTCACTACAAGTTAGGGACCCTACAATGCTCACTATAAGCTAGGGACCCTACAATGCTCACTACAAGTTAGGGACTCTACAATGCTCACTACAAGCTAGGGACCCAACAATGCTCACTACAAGCTAGGGACTCTACAATGCTCACTACAAGCTAAGGACCCTACAATGCTCACTACAAGCTAGGGACCCTACAATGCTCACTACAAGCTAAGGACCCTACAATGCTCACTACAAGCTAGGGACCCTACAATGCTCACTACAAGCTAGGGACCCAACAATATTGTTTACAAACTATGGACCCTACAATGCTCACTACAAGCTGAGGACTCTAAAATGCTCACTACAAGCTAGGGGCCCTACAATGCTCACTACTAGCTATGGACCCAACAATGCTCCTCACAAACAATGGACCCAATAATACTCAGTACAAGCTAGAGACCCTACAAAACTCGTTAAAAGCTAAAGGTCCCAGAATATTTACTACAAGCTAGGGACTCTACAATGCCCACTACAAGCCACAGGCTGCAGAATATTCAGTACAAGCTAGGGACCCTTCAACAATGTGATTAAGTCGCTTACTCAGAATACTTTGAAATAAGGAATTGAATTGTATATAAAGATGTTTTGTTGAGTGTGGTTTTAATAACAGACAATGACTTACTCCGTGTGACAGCCTCTAAGGCACATCCCGACCCCGTGGCCCCTCCCCCGATGACAAGCACGTCAAACTCGTCGGTGTTCTTTAACGTGCTGAGCTGGGCCTGTCGCGATGGCAGCTCTTCCTGGAAGGCCATCTGCACTTGTTCTGCCGCCTCCACCTGTGCCAGGCGGGCCTGTGGTGCCCATGCAAACATGCCAGTTACCCATTCCGTCATCGTACATGTCATCGGGGGAGGAAAGGCTCGTGTAGCAAGCATGTGCTAGAACGCAAACACCATGTCCACAGATTTTAATTAGTGGATTTTGAAATCCTGCGTTTTTTGTGGACATATTGTCCAAATAAGAAAACAGCAACAAAAGACCACATGTCATTGTACTGTTATTTTATGTTAATCAAAAAAGTACACATGTATTTAAAAAAAATGTAGTAAAATTCATGCAATGCATCACACATTCTGGCAAGGTTACAAGCCTTATCAACAAGAATTATCAATCTTACCAATCAGTGTTTCTGGGGCTTCTGGTGAGTCATAAGTTATAAAATCACTGGATTTTTGTAGCAGGGTGTAACTGGATAACTGGACTGCATCCCTTCTGACCTACACAGGATACCAGACTCAGGGGCTGCATATTAGTTAAAGCCATTTCTTATGACACCAACTGTCTGGCGATAAACTTAATTTATTTAGCAGGCTGTTTTATCCAAATCAAAGAACAACTCAGATAGCTGGGTCAGACAGTCCCTGGAGCAACTGGGATTAAGAGCCTTACTGAAGGACCCAATAGTGACATCACTCCACTGGCCGGCAGGATTTGACCCAGCGACCTTCCAGTCACAAGCACAACATTCTAACCCAATGAGCCACACACTGCCCCAATAACAGCCATACCCAGGATATGGGCAATGGCCAGATGGATGATGCACAGTAACTTGGAGGGGAAAATAAATAAATAAAACACCAGAACCACGACTGAAAAATCAACCAAGATAAAATATAAAGATCATCCGCAAATTAGACAAGACGGCAAGGAAAAAAAACTCCTTAAGAATTTCAAAAATAATGAAACGCTTTATTCATTCTGCATTTAGCACCCCCCCCCCCCCCATAAATGATTACATCCATCTTCTCCAAGCCTGCGCTCCATTAGACTTGCAAATCTGTGAATGAACCTAGACATTTGCAATTTTGACAGTAACAGCAAACAAGATCTAATAATTAGGGTCTATTTCTAAGAACGTGCATATCTAAACACGACAGACAATTAAGAGCCAGGTTTGTCCTGCAATCAAGTAAGACGCGCGAGAGAAGGCGCTGAATTTCATGCAAATGACGGCTCCGCCACGAAACTTTGCCGCGCCTCCACCTTGCTGGGGCCTTAAGGATCCACACGTGAGATTATGGGTGGATTGTTTATGCGAAGGCCGCTGTCCGTTTGCTTATCCATTTAGGCTGGCATGGGGAGGGGCACAGGGAACCGGGGGGGGGGGGGGGAGCAGAGCTAACATGATTCAGAAGCTGTCTGGTTGGTTAGTGTCTGTAAACTGGCAGTATTTAAAGGGATCTTCTGCATAAGCCTTTTCATTCTGTTTATTTGACCAACCTCCCTGTAACAAAAGGGGGACAGCAGGCTACCTCGTAAAATCTTTCATACTACTTCGCCTTCACTGAGTATTAAGTCCTAGAAATGGCATCTATGGTTGTCAAGTTCTAGGATAAAGGCTTATATTAATGAATTTGATGCTTTTAATGTGATTGAAGATTTCCTCCAGTTTCGGCCAATAGCTGACAGATTTAAGGGTTTAACACTGTTTCTCTGTCTGCTGCCAATGCTGCAAAAGAACCGTTTATCCAGTGCAGCCTGGAGCCTGTCTCAGGAAGAACAGGGCAGGAACTCCCTGGACCTGTGTTTCCCAAGCCTGTGTGACCCCCAGACAGCCCACAGATTTGCTCTCTCCCGGCTCCCAGCCAATGAAGAACACCGAAGACCTGGTACATGTGTGTTTGGGAGCTGGGAGAGAGCAAAACATGGACTGTCTGAGGGTCCCCTAGGACTGGTTTGAGAAACACAGCTCTGGACGAAATGCCAGTTCGTCGCAGGGTACATGCACACTCTTTTGGCAACTGGCTTAAAGCGCGTGTTTTTGGAGTGTTGAAAGACACTCGTACAAAAACGGTTAGATCATGCAAACTCCACACACAGAGCTGGGGTTTAGATATTGAACAACTTCAGAGGTGTGAGTGTTAACCATTGAGCCTCTGTACCACCCAGGACAGCTGCTAATGCAGTGGTAAAGCGGTTATAGGCGTCTCTTAGTGGACTGCACAGTTGTCTCTGGCCACCGGGGTTGGGTATGCGTGCAGTTTGCATGTTCTCCCTGTGTCACACAGCTTTCCAAACTCTGCTTTCCTGCTGCAGTTCAAAGACATGCAGTTAAGCTAAACAGAATCAGTAAGTGGATCACAGTCTCAGTGTGTATGTGCCCTACAATGGACTGACATCCCACTCAGGGTGTACCCCAGCCCCGTGGACACTGGAATAGGGCCCTGTGCCGTTGACCAGGATAAGATGTTAGAGGATGGATAGATGCTTACTAGGGATGTCACAATCCACTATTTTGGTACCCTGATCTATTTAATATTTATATATGACAATTACAAGTCATGATCCAATGACAGCAATGATTAGTTAAATATTCTTACACATACAGTACACATTGCTGCATTATTCATCTGAGTAAGCCTCACGATTTCACGGTATTCTTCCTTATGATGTTTCTTTAAGTGCCTAATGCATTAAATGACGCTCTGTTGCTACCTCCTCTCGAAAGGGTGGCATCGCAAACATCGCAGGTAGCTGCTAGGCTACTCAGAGTTTCCAATTTAAAGAATTTCCACATGGCTGACATCTTGATAGTTTGTAGTTTCGAGCCACGTGCCTCAGGCTCACTGCAGCGTGCGACGGAACGTTAAAATCTGCGCAACTGACGTAAATCGAGTAGACGTGGAAAATTAAATAGATCGGGCGTTGGATGGGCTGCAGTAGCTGATACAATCAACTAAAAATTGCCTGGATCGGCCCAGATTCTGCTCTTTGATATTAGCTCAGGACATTCCTGATGCTTACACAATGCAAGGCCACAACGAGTCTGGAACCTACCCAGACACAAGTTAGAAGGTTCTAGATCTAGATTCAGCTATCACAGGGTACACATTCACACGCTATGGACACTTAGAGACATTAGTCCAATTAACCTTCTGTTCATGGACCATGGGAGGAACTCATACAGTGATACCAAATGAGCCACTCAAAGAAACCTGAAAATCATTACAAACTTAAAAATGAATGTGCTAATTTCAAATGCGTAGTCTCAGGTTCCCCATAGTAGGAAAACGACACCAAACAAAACATTTGCTTCTGCAAGCAATGAAATGTGAATTTCTGCACTTTGTTTCCTGAAACATGGATGACTGCCCGTAGTCACAGCTTAAACAATGTAGCAGGAGCATTATCATAATCTACAATGTAGGGATGTTCTTTCCAAAGCTGAAGACACTGATTAAAAGAAGGCAATCAGCAATCTGTGCTTTGAGCCTGAGACGAGGGGGGGAAAAAAAGATTTGTAGAGCACATACCATTTTACTCTCCATTGACTCTCAATGAAAATGTTACCTGGTGTCAGAAGATGAATTTTTTCTGAAGAATAATTTGATCCCAGCTCAAGATGCATGTAACAATATTTTTTGTGATACTATTGGGCAGTGAATACACATCCACATACACACACACACACACACACACACACAGGTTTGTAAATATATCTTTGTGGGGACTCTCCATTCATTTCTATGGGGATAACACTAATCCCAACATCACAACCTTAACCCCAACCCAGCCCTAACCTTAACCATAAGTAACCAAACAAAACACAAGGCATTTTTAATTTTTATGATGTTTTATAAAATTGAGTTTCCTGAAAAATAACAGGTTTTTATCACACACACATCCACACAGTCGCATACATTTTGATACTTTTCTCTTTTAAGCTGATGTTGTTTGGTGCCCCTGTTTCCAAATAGCTTTGATTCTGAAGTTTCACTCAACTGCTGGCCCATCTAAGCAGTTACAGTGTAGCTGTGACACGGGATCTAAGTACAGACCCACCCAAGTAGTTATAGTGTGGCTGTAAAACGGAAGCTAAGTAAAAACCCATTTAAGCTGTTACAGTGCAGCTGTGATGTGGGGCTGAGTACAAACCCATTTAGGAAGTTATAGTGCAGCTGTGACATGGGACTGAGTACAGACTTACAGAAGCAGTTACAGACCTGAGTATAGACCCGTCCGAGAAGTTATGATGCAACTTTAACACTGAGTACCAACCTAATTTGACCTCTTGGAATTTAATTTTATTCAATGTTTCATTGAAAATATCCGTCCGTCCGTCCGTCCATCCATCCATCCATTCCATCCATCCATCCATTCCATCCATCCATCCATTTCCAACCATTAATCATAATTTCTTTAACAAAAAAAAATACATTAAAATTTAAAACTACTGCAAAAAACTGATGGAAAATACTAATTCAGTCACTACATTCACAAGATTCAATTAACCAATTAACATTTCAAATTGCTTCCAGCCTCCTAAATACACTGTCAATACTACCAGAGGTAATTGCCTAATTCAAGCCATTAAATATACACCATAGGTGTGAGTAATAGCTAATATCTAAATGTAATTCTTTGTTCGGCCACTTTCTTAAAGTGGCAGTGTTTAAAAAATTAATTATTAGCATGCTCGCTCAGTTCAAGTAACGCGATTCTCCCATAAGGATGACGAACACCTTAAACGGCTCAGGGATGACAGCCAAAAGCCTGTGTGAATTTATCAGCTGGACGTTCCTGGTTTAAAAAGCAGAGCCCCCAAGAACTGGCAGAACTCCAGTTAAAATGGTGAAAGGCTGCCTTTCAAATTGTAGATGCAGGTAAATATGTAAACCACCTGAAAGTTTGGTGTATTTCTTACCATATTCCATTTTTTTTTTACATTTACTCCGCAGTTAAACATATCCTGATTACAGAAGCCTTTAACACAGAAGTACTACCCCTGTGAACCAAACTCACCAAGATCAAATAAGAAACTATATCAAAGCTCAATGAAATCAAATCAGAAATTATGTTAATGAGAGTGTTCTTAATCACAATAGCTTACCTCACTGAATCAAGGTCCCACGTACTGTACCTTGAATGGACCGTAGGAAAAAATGTTGGAAACTTGAATTGCTTCAAAGAAGGCCAACGTGGTACAAACCCGTATTTTTCTACCACTCTGCAGCAAAATGTAGCCATAAATAATATCTCACCTCTGTGAGTTTTAGGAAGCCTGAGGCGCCAAATGGGTGCAGTAATGTCACCACGGTGTTCTGCCATCTCCGGTATATGTGTGTATTCATCAACCTGCCAGGCACAAAGGGTGACGGGATGTTTTTCAGGAAAACCTACCTGCTTTTTCCTGTATTCCGAAAGCTGTGAGTAACCATAGAGAGCGGCAAGGACCCCTCCGCCAACGAGGGAGGTCCCCTTGGCGGCTTTCCGGAAGGCCATGACTGCCTACAACACAAGAAAGAGCAGTGAGTGAGGCGATGGCTCACAGCATTAGGAGGGATCCTACGGAACCCTTAAGCAAGGCATTTAACCCCAATTAGAGTTCAAGCGGTGCAAGGCACTACTGCAGAGCCGGTTCTGAACAGAGACACCAAACAGCTGACTGAAAAATAATGCCTCTACTTTCTGGCCCTCAAAGGCAACAGCTAAACTTTTACAAATTGATACTACCTTGGAAAAAGTTGAAAAGTACAAACACATCATTTGTGGTCTATGAACCATACAAACAGAGAATCATTTATAATAATTTTCTACTGGATTTTTGACAACAGACCTATATCTTTTTCCTGGTCATACATAACAGAATCTAAACTGGATAATTCCCTAGAGAATATTCCTATTTCCCTTTTCCATAAAAAGAAAACCCACAAATAATCCTCTCTATGAATAAAACTTACTGGTTTGCCTGATTTCCAATCTGTAAAACATTCTAATGGGCAATTGATTGCATCTACGTGGCAATGGGCCACCTGCAGCTTTTGAATACATTTCCAAGAAAAAAGAGGGAGATGAAACAACTTGGAAATATCCCCTTTTCTACATGAATATGCAGGCACCCTGAGATGCCCGTGGAATTATTACTAATGTTGGTGCCAATTACGAACCGTGTCATGACACTATGATTCATGAATATTCCCTGCTGACTGATATACAGCCCCCCCCCCCCCCCCATTCCATGAAAGCCCACGTGCCCCTTTTACTGTCTTGCCGTGAGCCCATGACGACGTATCTCCATCATCCCGTGCGAGCGCGGCTAAGCCACGGACGAGCCGTCCCATAAGGCGCACCTAGTTAACTGTGCCTTATATAAAGGTGCATTAAAGTGATGAAGTGCTCCTTGCCTCAGAAGAGTGGGCATTAAAGCATATTAAGTAGACATTTAAGCTTGTAAAGTAGAAACCTAGAAATGGAGAAAAAGACAAGAGGCAAAGCCTTGAGGGAAAGAGTGTTTTTAGGGTTCCAAGAATTAAAATTCAAGTAGTAATGTATTCAGCTGTAATGCAGTCTAAGCTTCCATCAGATCATAATAATTCCGTCTGTTCCTGTCAATCAGTCATAAAATGAGCAAAATATGATGCTTTTGCTGTTATTTCCTGTTCAGTTTCTCAGCTACGGGACACAGAATAACTTGATGACCTGTTGCGGTATTTGTTTGCATTTTCCTTTTAATTTAATTCAGCACTGTCAGGTGGAAAATATACCCTGGAGCTTATAGCAATACTTAGGAAAAAATGGAAAGAGTGATCCGTGTAATCAGGATAAACGCTTGGAAGATGGAGTGATGGATGGATGGATGGATGGAAAGAATGATGTTTGTACATCAGACCCCTAAAATTTAGTACATACAGATCAATAATATGATAGTGACAGCAAAAATTCCTAAAATTCCTAGTAAAATCAGGTCAGAATTGTGTTACATTTTGAAGAATAGTTTAAGCTCTGGTGAAGGGCAATAGGCTATTAAGTAACCTTACACTGTGCAGTGACTGACATTCATTCATCCTTCATATATTAATTCGTCAGGATGTTTAATGATTAACTTTAAGTTTGCACTGTGTGTTCAAAGATAAATACTGAAGCACGTGGTGAATGAATTTTTTAATTGCTTGAGATACTGGGAAACTCATTGGCAATATGCAGGTACACAGCTAGGAAATCAAAGTCAAAGGGACCCTTGACGATGATGTATCTCAATAAAGCTGTAAGTCTATAGCTGTGCTATGAATCGGCTTCTTTCAATATATTCTAATAACATTCGCATTAATATTTCTTAGAAAACCGAGATGTGACGTGCCTTGTTAATGCAGCACATACCAGACTGAACTTACCGAGTTAGAATACGTTTTAATGGTTTTTAAATAAAAAGCTATTGGTTAACACATGGTGATATATCCTAGTTATTAAATAACTATTTACCCCACAGAAAATTAATTCCAAATATTGCTCAATGTGTAGTAACTGCATGCCAAAACTTATGTTATATATATATTTAAAATCATATAATTCAACTCTGATATCAGCTGTTATTATTAAACACCGCCAGCTAGCTTGGCAAGCACAGCTAATCAGCTGTCATCTTCATTATTTTAAATGCAAAAAAATAATAAATGAAATAAAATCGGTATTTCTGTTAACTTACAGCTGTTCCAGGTGTTTTGGCGAGCACTCAAATAGGTATGCTGTAAGGATGCCCCTACGTATTCACAGCTCTTATGAGCAGGTAGTTAGCTAATATCGTTACGGAAGAGAACCAGGAAACATTCCTCTTGATTGACAACACAGCAATCCAATCAATTTAAAGAACAACGAGTCTCGGCCAATGAAGTGAATGGGGCGTTCTTTTAGTATTTCCTTGTGTAAAGAAGCGCTCCATGGAGTACTGAAAGTGTATAATGATCTAAATAACATCTTTTGTTTGAACCTTGACCAGGATACGTGGTTAGAAGACGAGTGTCTAGGTGGAAAATCTTAATGTGCATCCGAGAATTCATCAAGTAAATACACTGTACCCGATGTCAGACCAGCAATATTAGATCAAACAATGAAATAAGCTTGCTGTAGGCTCCGCATCATTAGTCCACAGTACGTGCACAGGGATTTATATCAAGTTTGATTTATACATATAGTAAGAATTCAAGCAAGATTCAATCTATAATTTCCCATGTAGTGCTACACAATCGTAAAGCGAAACATATTTTACTTGTTGCTGCCTGAAAGCACATATTAGCGTACATAACGTGCAGAAAATGACTTCTCTTATTCACTGAATACATGCACTTAAGAAACTCTGCTGACTGCACTTCTAAATTGTTATGTTTACTGTAATACAACAGTTTACATGAGCACACACACGGCCTCCCGTTTGCTTGCCGTATTTTCAGTTTAGGTTTCATTCTAGTCAAGCGAATTTTTTCAATATACAATTTCCACTATACAATATGAAAAAAAAAAACTTTACAGAACAACAACCATATCAATATTGTGTAGGATAATTTTGAAGCAATTTAGAGTGTCCTGGGGATGTAGCTCAGTGGTAGAGCGCACGCTTCGCATGTGTGAGGTCCCGGGTTCAATCCCCGGCATCTCCACGAGGGCGTTCTTTTTTCTTAAAATAAACTTTATGAAAAGCTACACAAATTGTTGAATCAAACAGAAACTCTGTTCAATTTTTAAATTATGAAGATAATGCTATCTTTCCAAAAAGTAATATGTGTATTGCACGCTAAAAATAAAATAAAAAACTTAAAGCGGCTTAATTAGAAACTTGGATATTAGGAAAGATTTAAATGTGGCTGTACATTATGCACTCTGTGGTGTAAATGCTATCTCGAAGAAATAGTTCGCACGGAGTCTGACGTTCATATATAGGCCTACGTATACATTTCGGACTGAGGGACTGACGCACTACGCTGTTGCGTTTGTTTTTCTGCCGGCACATGGACCGTGTCCTTAAGCATGATTTGTGGCGTGTCTGTTTTTCATGAAATGTAAGAAAGTATCTCATCTTTTAAAAATGGAAAAAATTATTTATTGTTCTCTGAAAAAAAAATATATATATTATGTCATACAGGATAATACATTACCTGGCTGACCTTTTTCCAGGGGATCCAAATATGTAATGTAAGTATTATATTCGGAGGAAAAGCTTATAACGGTGTAATTCTATTTAGATCTTACATGAAAACAAAATTTAATTGGCAAATACGTATAAATGAATTACTCCTGAGTAATTCATTTATAAGCGGAAAATGTAACGTCTCATTTAATCGATCTGCGGTTGTCATTTAGCTACATATGCAGTTAATAATAGTTCATTGAGTGTTGTCATTATGTTTATAACAAGGTAACATGTAACCGGCATATTGCTAGCTTCATTGGATTATTAGCCTGCATTTTCAGACTACACGAGGGTTTGTCTCCATCATAGTTTGGTAAGTGATGGGCAAACGGCGTAATATAAACAATTTTATAAAATAAATGAATTAATAAACAGGCAAGCTATACTGAAATGGTACTGAGAATTATTATTTCAAACTCCGGGTGCCAAGAAAGTTACATTTTAAAAGGGAGATTAATCAATAGTTTATGCTACACATATCGCATTATATTAAGTGTTATCCTGAGTTTTAACTATATATTAATCATATATTGCGTTCTTTACTTTTGGTGGTCCGTTTAGCTATAAATGAGCCCAGTTTTTAAGGGGACGACAAAGTTATCTCTCTGTCGTCATCATCACGATGTAAAATCTTACATTTAAGAAGCACAGGTATCCTGTGACGGTAGGTAGATTTTCTCACTCTCTAATTACCTGTGTCTGTACACTGATATGTTGCCTAGTAGATCCAGCATGTCTTTCTTGTGAAATCACTGCTCTGATTTGATTGCACTTGATTAGCTCCCACCCCAAAGATGATTGGCAATTAAAATATGCATATAAATAAGGTACTTAGTACTTCAACTCTGCAATGGACAATTAAAAAGCTTAATTATATTTTAAACTCTTAACTGTAATTAGTAAATGAATAACAGTAGATTAAGGATATTATATAAATACTTTAATAAATTGCACATTCAGAATTAATCAATTAATATGGCTGATCATTGAGGAAGGAAGTGTAAAAACAGAGAGTTAATGGCTCTGTGTAATTACAGGGACGGTGATTCAATGTTCTGGAAACCACAGCAGGTCTCAGTGGGATTAGGCAGAAGTATAATGAGTAAACTCATCTGTACAGCACATGGTATAAAAAATATACATTAGTAAGATCATTTTTACAGATGTCAAGCAATGCAAGTGGGAAATTGTTACATATAGCCTATTTTAATATTTAACTAATTACTTAAGAATTATATATCACTCATGATTAGTATTCTTGTAGTCTAGAAACTTCCTGTAATTCAGTAGTGTGTAAACCTTCAAGGACTGATGCAACAAGAATTACGTTCCCTAAATAACAAATGGCTGAATTTGATTAGTATTTCTAAAATGTTATGACATGTCTATCAGTTCATATAATTGATCAGTCTGCAAGTTAGTAATGCACTGGGGTTAAACCTATGGGGTAATGATATAGTGTTTGCATTACATTGTAAGAGTTTGACACCTGACACTCTTTCCCAGTAGTTGCAATGGATGATGGGAAATTGCTTATTACTGAATCTGTTCTTTCCTGGATTTACAGTTTTCACTTTTGTGATTACAACTTATAAAGGAATGGAGTTGGGCCACGACATCAATTTATTAATCTACAACATACATACGCACCACAGACAACAAAAGAATGGAAATATAAGAATGCTACAACACAAGAGCTCTGGAAGTTAAACATCACACAGTCTCCAGATAATGTTGGCTGTTGTGAAGTTTTCGCTTTCTGTTAGGTGTGGCACGTCATGTTTTGGCTGACAAATTTAAGCATGCCTCGCCACGCTACAAAGAATATCGCACTTCGCTCTCTCCAGTATGTGTGTATGTCCCATAGGAGAGCAAGATGTGATTGGGAAAAGGAGCATTGAAATTGATCTGTACTCATACATGCACAAATGGCAAGTTTTGAGCTTTGTTGGCTGTCAGCATCTGAAACGGCAATCCAGCATTCATACAGTGATCATCTATGTGTATGTAGTAAATGTTTTCATGTTAACACAGAAAGGCTTGAGCATACAGGCTTGAGCATACGTAACACCCATGGTATGGATAGTATATGCCAGACAATATGCCAGTCAATCAAGGGGTGCTAACGTGCATGATCACACACAAAGAATCCAGTTAGCCTGACTGCAACTTACTGGACTATACAAGGAAAGCTGACAATAATGGTTTATAACATGGTTTAAAACTCCTAACCATGCAGAATTCAAACCCCTAACCATGGAGGTGTGAGATAGCAGTGCCACCCACTGCACCTCTGTGCCACCCACTGCATCTCTGTGCCACCCACTGCATCTCTGTGCCACCCACTGCACCTCTGTGCCACCCACTGCACATGCGAATAAGTTCAAATTTAATAAGCAATTACCCAAAACTATGTAGTATATATGAATAAATGTTATAATAACTAATTAGTACCACAGCAGCATGTATACTGTATATCAGTTTCCCAGTTTTGTTGTGTTAAGTGATTATATTTGGATATAAAATTTTATATGATAAAGCCAAATATATATAGTTAAACATACAGATAAACAGTTAGTAACATTGTCCTCTTGGGTATTAATATAAACATTGTTTTTTTTTCTTCACTTGTTTGTGATCCACTACAGTTTAAACTTCGCTTCAAAATGTATCATGTGGTCCATTTAATAAGATGTGCAGGATCTTGAACAATAAATAAACGTTTCTTTTAAAGACGTGTGTGTTTAATACTTATTTAATGTATCACCTTACACCTGTCATGGCTGGCAGCTGAAAACACAATGGCTTAGACATGACTGACACATTCCTTTTGTCACATAACTGAAATGACAGCTTTGGGAATGGCGCTAATCTGCTGTCAACAGCGATCAAACGTATATGCACAGTATTTAGGGCTGCATACCATGTAGCTATAAGGCAGAGTTATTACAAAATCGCAGCAGTTTTTGAAGTTATTGTTTGAGACACCAAAGTATTTCGTTTGGCTATCATATGCGGAAGGGGCTTGATTTTTGAATTATCCTTTGATTCTGTAATAAATATAATATTAAATATAGTAAGTGAGCAGGGTAATAAACTAATACCTGCGCTTTATCACCAGATGCGTGTGTGTGAGGGGGCGGGAGGGAGTTGCTGCCAGTCAGTATCGACTAGTAATTGGCGCAGTACACTACAAATAAAGTTCTGGGTAAAAATAAAAGAAAGCTTTGTAAAACAAAAGAAAGGACTCTAATAGTTATTTTTGGCAGGTTCTGTTGGTTGCGTCAAAGCCCGTGTGCCTTGCGTCACGCGCAATCCGTCTATCGCTCATTCTTTCTTCCTCGCCCACGACAATCGACGCTGCTCCGCAGCTAATGGGCGCTCGGGATTTGCACTTACTGCACAGACGCCTAGAAAAATTGCCATTCTCACGCAAAGAACACACCCACTTGCTTCCGACACCTGATTTTGGTAACTGATAAATCGGTGCCCTGTTGGAGCATACTACACGCAAAGACACAAGTTCCGTAGTGTTTTCACTACAATTTCGTACTCAGCACCATTAATTCGTGCAGCCTACGTTCATTTAAGTTATCAGCTTTATAGGTGAATCTAGATGCTGACCATTAATGCACTGGAAGAATAAAACACGTCCAGTAGATTTGAGTTTATTTGGAAATATGCCCAGAAATAATTTGAATATTCAACACAACATACTGTTAGCTACTTCCTTCTAAATTATGGACCATCCCTAGTTTAAAAAACATCTCAATTGATTTCACAGAGCTGAGAACTGGATGCATAAATTACTTTCCACAACTCCTGTCTCTAAATAGGCGAATCGCCGGGTAAACGGTGACCACACACATAACAAGTGCATCAGAGTAACTAGAAAATGAGTCAGTCTTCAGTCGCGCTTTATAAAGTCAACGTCAGTAGAGAATGTGAATGTTCTGTTAACCAATACTCCTGTTGCTGTGATTTTAAGTATGAAGGTTTCCCGTCCGCGACAGCTGGCTACCTGAAAGCATTGCTCAGCTCCAGCCGTGCGCCAATAGCGCAGAGAAGAACGGCCCCCGCGAGGAAGGGATTGGTGCTTGTCAGTGACGCTGCGCGTGACGTGCAGATTTTAGACACGTGGGCTTTGGTATTCGAAGCTCACATAAACAAAGGCACATTGAGGAGAAGGGTCAGTCTCTGCTGTTATCCCTGCAGTACTGAATGAAAGCCGCACTCCTTTACAACTGAAACGTCGCCTGTGGTTTTTGGCTTTATTCTTCATCTAAATTACAGAAAACTGCACGCGCTCCATCTGCATGGATAAGCAGCATCATCTTTGATGACGGTGTAAGGTACGGCATAAATTTATTTATAATTCTTCGGTGATACATTTGTTAATGTATGACTATAACTCACAAAGTTCATCTAAGGCTTTGATACATATTTTTTTTATTTTGTTCCATTGAGTATCACTGATTTGCTGTAGAATTGTAAACATCTTGTATAACATTGTAAGAATCGCCGTTGTTGTCCGTATACGGAATATAAGAAAATTTGGCAAACTTATCTCAAATACTGATGGAAATGACTTATTTAAATTGGGATTGTCTGCGACTGTCATTCACATTTTCATGGGAAAGTGATTATGTATTTAGGGACTTTAAATATACTTATCACTACCAAAAACTGGGATTTTTGAAAAATACGTCTTTGTTAAAGAATTTGGACCGAGCGAAAACTCACGAAATACTCGAACCAGGTGTACTCCTAGAGATTTTTGTACACTGTCTGCTTGCTATCTGTATATTTTCGTGTCTTTTATACGTCTCAGAATTTTCCATGTTTCATTTGATCAGACCTGTTAAGTACATCATGTGTTCTATTTGTGTTTAATGTAATGATTTCACGAAAAAAATAACAACATCAAACATGATGGCATGTTCATCACTAGGCTACCTTAAAAAGGCCGGTACAACTATCTACCAGATGTCAACCGAATAACACTACTGAGTGTAGTAAATTCTCAGTGTGTTTTTTAAATATGCAGTTCTAAATAAAAAATAATTATAACATTTAAAAATCGAGACACACAATTTAATGAGTCTATTTGGTCTTTATTTTCTAGGGGAGGATTCCAGAAGAAAGCTGCTTTCTTGAAAATTGCTCATCAGAACAACAAATAGTATTGTTCATTTTAAGTGTCGTAGAAAAACAGTCACTCGACTGAAGGTATGGCAAACTAATCTCGTAGCTTATGTCTTCTGTGAGCGTGACCGAACGAAACTTGGTGATCGGTACATCAAACCATCACCCAGAAAACTTTGGCACTGTCCAAACAAGCGGCAATGAGTAAAAAATGCATTTGTTTCGCAGTGACCCAAACCATTACGTGACGAAGACTGTTATTTATTAGAAAACACAAAAATTTACATCACATTTATTTGTGAATATATCCGATTGTATGAGTATGTTAACTGATGTGTGTTCTGCTCAGAAACAGCTACCGTATTGCTCTGTGAAACTTCCTAACTTTGTAGTTAGCAGGCAGATCGCTTTATTTATTATGAGTTTGTGAGCATTTTGACACTTTTGTTTACAGCCATGCCCTGCGTTCAGGCTCAGTATGGGACATCGCCTCAAGGAGCCAGTCCCGCTTCCCAGAGTTACAGCTACCACGCCGCTGGAGAGTACAGCTGCGATTTCCTAACACCCGAGTTCGTTAAGTTTAGCATGGACCTGACCAACACCGAGATCACGGCCACCACTTCTCTCCCCAGCTTCAGCACATTCATGGACAACTACAACACCAGTTACGACGTCAAGCCGCCCTGTATATACCAAATGCCCCATTCTGGAGAGCAGTCCTCCATCAAGGTGGAGGACATCCAGATGCACGGCTACCATCAACAGAGCCACATTCCACCTCAATCTGAAGAGATGATACCCCACTCCGGGTCTATGTATTACAAGCCCTCCTCTCCTCACACACCGAGCGCACCAAACTTCCCGGTGCAGCCTAATCATATGTGGGATGAGACCGGATCGCTCCACAGTTTTCACCAGAACTACGTGGCGACCACTCACATGATAGATCAGCGCAAGAACCCAGTCTCGAGGCTATCCTTGTTTTCGTTCAAACAGTCCCCACCCGGTACTCCCGTGTCCAGCTGCCAAATGAGATTCGACGGTCCCCTTCACGTGCCCATGAACCCCGACACCCCTGGAGCTCACCGTGCGTTAGAGAGCCAGAGCTTCGCCGTTCCCAGTGCTATCAGGAAGCAGGCAGCCATAGGCTTCCCCCATTCGCTTCAGCTTGGCCACGCGCACCAGCTGATGGACAGCCAAGTCCCGTCGCCGCCGTCGAGGGGATCTCCGTCTAACGAAGGTCTGTGCGCCGTTTGCGGGGACAACGCCGCCTGTCAGCATTACGGAGTGCGCACTTGCGAAGGCTGCAAAGGATTCTTTAAGGTAGGCCTGGAAACTAGCTGTAATTTCTAACGCATTTTCCCAACTAATATTAAACAAGTATAACACAAGTTTTTACCAGTTTGAACTTAGATGGATTTATAAGCATAATGACATCACCGTTTTTATGGAGACGTGCGACCGGACCTAACTTTCTCTATTAGGCCTATCCACATGACATTGTCTCGTTAACGGTCAGTCAGTGCTTATTGTGTTTTTGAAGCAACAAAACAAAGTAGACTTTAGTTAGTATAACGATCACATAAACATTTTTCTGACTCTCTTACATTGAACTATTAAAATTGAACTGAACGTATATATGTGTGTAAGTATATGTGTGTGTGTATGTGCGTATGTGTGTGGGTATATATATATTATTTTAATTTTTTTTTTTCAATCTTACTCGAAAATTAGAAATCACTGTGTGAGTGTATGCTCTGGTGCATTTTAAGTCAGCCCTTTCCCCCAGAATTAAATTGGTTTGGACAGAGAACCGTGTCTGGGGTAACCAAGTGGAACAGAATTCCCAGTGGTAAAATTAAGTGGTCTCCTTATTTCACCATCCTGATTGAATAATCTTATCACTTTCAATGGAGAGGGTCTCGGAGGGACGTAAAAATATGAATGCCCACGGATTTGTGTTTACCGAAAGTCTCCTCCTGCTCCTTGCATATAAAACGTAGCCATAAAGCGATGGGGTCGCGCCTGCAGTTTCCAACTGTGTCAGTTCGACTTCCATTAATTTCGCCAAAAAATGTCAGTCGAATGTCACTTTTATCCGGGACCAAATGTGTGACACGCTCGTCACGAACAAAATTTAATTTCTTTTCTTTTTTGCCTTTTCAGCGCACTGTTCAGAAAAATGCGAAATATGTGTGTTTAGCCAACAAAAATTGCCCGGTAGATAAGCGTCGCAGAAACAGATGCCAATACTGTCGTTTTCAGAAGTGCCTTGTTGTCGGCATGGTCAAAGAAGGTAAGACGCTTTACTTTTTCTGTCATTTTTTATGTTCATATATTAATAACCGGTGATATTTAAAATGAACTGTGACTGGCGTTTCTGACCCTTTTTGATGTGGAAAGCGAAGCATTTAGTATTGGGTTCGTAAAACGGCTGTATAGTAAACATCGCTGCTTCATTAAATCTTGAGTCCGACACAAAACAATAATATTCAGCTTTGAAATTCTGTGTTTTTTTTTTTTTTTTAGTGGTTCGGACTGCTAGTCTGAAGGGTCGCAGGGGCCGTCTACCGTCCAAACCCAAAAGTCCTCAGGATCCGTCACCACCCTCGCCCCCAGTGAGTCTCATAAGTGCCCTAGTACGGGCTCATGTGGACTCAAACCCGTCCATGTCCAGCTTGGACTACTCAAGAGTAAGTCAGATTATTAACACGCTTTTAATTTCCAGTCAGGCAAGCGCTATAATGAGGAGATGAACGAGTGGGTATGGCGCTAATCGAAATGACTCTGTGATCATTTAAGACTCAGCGAAAGTCTCTGGACTTAATAAAGTATACGAGAACCATGAAAAACACATTAATATCTAATCTCATTGGAACAACGTATTACCATGCCTAACCAATACTTAGGGAGATACCGATGCTCAGTTACCTCGTCGCAAAACGGATTGTCGTGCGTCGATTAAAACTACGTTCTCCTTTGCTCTAAATGTCTGTATCGTTGCGTATTTAATTTAACATACCTTACTTGAGTGAATTGCTTTGAAACATAGAACCCAATAATGGCCAGAGAGAGGTTTAATTGTTATGAAAACCCAACTGTCCTGCTTGGAATGGGCTTTGCAATTTCACGGGTTATATATTTTAAACGACCTCATTAAGCACTTTCTAAATTAAATTCCAGTTTCAGGCTAACCCTGACTACCAAATGACCGGAGACGACACGCAGCACATCCAGCAATTCTATGATCTCCTGACCGGCTCCATGGAGATCATCAGAGGCTGGGCGGAGAAGATCCCGGGGTTCGCTGATCTCCCCAAACAGGATCAAGATCTCCTCTTTGAATCAGCCTTCCTGGAACTTTTTGTCTTGCGACTGGCTTACAGGTAACTCATTGCAATTAAGATCTCCTGAGCTCTTACACATTCGGCTGTCCTGCGTTTTATCATTTAATTATTAGCTGACTGTTAATTCTCTCCCCCCCCCCCGCCGCCCCCCATTTTTAACTGCAGGTCTAATCCGATGGAGGGGAAACTGATTTTTTGTAACGGGGTGGTCTTGCACAGACTACAGTGTGTTCGCGGATTTGGAGAATGGATTGACTCTATTGTGGAGTTTTCTTCCAACCTCCAGAGCATGAATATCGATATATCAGCCTTCTCCTGCATAGCTGCGCTTGCCATGGTGACAGGTGCGTGAAACGAGACCCGTGAAATGTTCGCTTTTATGTTCAGTTATTTATTTTCCGGTTGCACGTCACATAGCAGCGACTTAATTTAATCCGTAATATACTTTGATAATAACCTTTGTAAATGTTCTTATTGCAGAGCGACACGGACTAAAAGAACCCAAGAGAGTGGAGGAACTTCAAAACAAGATTGTAAATTGTCTTAAAGACCAAGTGACATTTAATGGCGGCGGTTTAAATCGTCCCAACTACTTATCAAAACTTTTGGGAAAACTACCGGAACTTCGCACACTTTGTACGCAAGGTCTGCAACGCATCTTCTACTTAAAACTTGAAGACTTGGTTCCTCCGCCAGCAATAATTGACAAATTGTTTCTAGACACGCTACCTTTTTAAAACACCCGGCCTTTCTGTCGACGTCAACTTCCAGAGACTTTGTGCGCGACGAGGACATTTTTAGATCAGCGCAATTTTTTTTCATGATACATTTTCAGGCGCGGTTCTTTTAAAATGTCCAAATAAATGGCCAAGGATCCTCAGAAACTATCAAAGCAAAGTAACACGAAGAACATAAAGGAAATGAACTGGCGTTTTCGTTTTAGTTTCCCTTGCATTATTACGAGAAAATAAACGACCTCTTTTCGGGAGAAACTGTTCGCCAAGGCTATATACTCATCTGGGACTTTTCTTCCCCAAGTTAACCATCTCCCCACTAACTGTATTCTTTGCTGTCATTGAAAGTATCTGTTGTATGGAGAACACGCCCTATAATGTAATATATTCAATTTATATATACATATATAATAAATTATTGTGATGCGTCCAAATGCGTCAGTTTATAAGAGGTATATGAAGCTCGATTCCGTTACGCTTTTTATATTTTCTGCCTATGTGTTTCTGTCAGAATTACAGGAGGGTGAGAGTATTTCAACAAAGGAACGCATGTTGTAGGATTTCTATAGGCCCTTGCTATCGAGGTCATGTCTATATTATACATTATAATCTGGACACTATGTAGTCTGATAGATTTTATAAAGATTCGTAGTTCTGGGACAACTTTTATGTATGAAACATGTGTGGACAACGACGTATCTCATCTGTATAGGTAAAAGGGACTCATGGTGTTTGTAAAACTGTCCAATATTCCTTGTTTGTAAGTGTTGTATGTACCGTTGTTGTTGAATATAAAAGTTTCTATATTTATTATTATTTTTTGTTGTCAAAAAACTACATTTTGCATGCCGCAGTTTAATCACCTTAGGATTTCACAATCCATTCAGAGGTTTCGAACACTATGTCTGTTTTATGTTATAAAAATACTGAGTAGTTATAATATAATAATTACACATTTAATTTGTTTGGTTTATTTTTTGAAATTACGTCTTAAATGTATATTTCAAATAGATGTGTGCGCCGCAACGCGATCCACTGCCTTTTTCTATGGTGTATTTCAGTATTGCAATGCATTCCGTGCCGATTCCGAAATATCTCTCCTTGAGAAAAACATATTTAATGTTTTCAAATAAAATTGTTAACTTAATTTTGATTTGTTTCCTCCTCGCGGATACTTTGTAACGAAATTAATGAATAGATATTAATGAAAGTATCAGCAAAAGACCACAAGCGATAGAAGAGTGTTTCCTGACTTTTTACCTTCAAAACAATGTGCTTTTGTTCTCTAACGTCAAATAAGTAAATCGAACGTGTTCAGATATTTAAACCACATGATTCAATCGATTTTTAAAACCAAAATCGTCAATCATACGTAAGAAATTTTAATAAACGTTATAATAAATAAATGTTGATGGGCTCTAAATGAAGGTGAGGATTCAAACTGCTAAAAGTTATCACTGCTTTATAACAAAAACTGAATTTGCATTATTGCTTTTACATGAACTTATGGTATCAAATAAATAGTACTGTCTGGACAGCAGTATCAGCACTAAACGACATAAAACGGCAGCATCATTTAATCGAACGTCTTAAGTTAGATGTTTTAACAGCCGTACCTTAAAGTTGTGCCTTTTCTACTTGGCTTTTCACGTAGGTTTCGTAATCCGTTGCATTATTTTAGACAAACGGTAATACTCGGGTCGCTAACAGCATTAAATCACTCAAGTGTAACAGATTAAATATATGCCTTAATAGAATGCATATGCTAGGTTTATTACTGGTATTCTTCAACTCATTGGGTTATTTTACTATAAGTTAAATAATGATGTGCACCTAACGGAAATCTACGTCACAACAGCAATAATAAAGACATTAGTACATTATTTTAAAAAAGGAACAAAACGTATAACGATAACCACAAAGCATTACTAAAATAACTAATTCCATTTATCTTGATCGAATAATATCGATGCTGGTAGTTGCTTAATATTATAATATGATAATCTCGTGATGAATCTCTATTTAACTACATATTTGTCAGAGACATTCAAGACCCACTTTTAAACTACAGCTAGGGCTACAGTCACAATTCTTAACCAATAAGAAAGTTCATAGCTACAATGCAATATTCAACCTCTGAGGAAAAAGCGTCATTTGTCCTTCTTGCCGTCTGTATACCGCAAGAAAATCACAGCCGCATATTAATAAAATGACTGACGGCATATTTTCGTCCATTGATTGTAAACTTTCAACGTAAAACTCAACAAATGTCTGTCTTGAGGGGGTGACTGCAAGGTCAAATGTGTGGCATCATAACGGGCAAGCGTCAAATTTTTAAAATGTATAATTACTTCCATTGATGGGCTATTTTTTTCATACCATGATGTCGGTAATTTCGCCCATTATCAAAAAAAAAATCACTAAGAACAACTACCGACCTTTATTTCTTGTCTTTGCACAAGCCTGATACTTTCAGAAACCTAATTGCGAATCATTTTTGATAGCAAAGACATGAGTAAACCTAAAGCACAGCAAGAGAAAAATGTTCTGGCTTAAAAATGAGCATCAACTGACACCGTTAGGAAAAAAGATTAGTGACTTAAGCTATAACACGACAACGAGATGAAGAGGAAACGAAACCTAAAGAGAGAACGCAAAATTACACACTGAGCTGTCCCTCCACCGGTTATATGGCCTATAATCTGAAGGATTAGGAATCATAGAAGGAAAAACCTCCATCAAGAGGTACGTGGTTTTTAAAGGGTAAAACTATGCTTTTATCAAGTGCTAGGAGTGCCTGACTTAAATCGCATTGGAAAACACAGGACTGAGGGCTCACGTTTGAAAAAACTTTTTGTGCCAAGTTTTATTTAAATAATGTAATAAATACAAGACTATTACAAGATTGTTACTGAGAACCTTAATTTTCATTAAATTAAGCATTGGGCATTATACTGTTCACAAAAAAAAACATTGGCTACTTTATAAACAGTGATCGAAATAATGTCATATTTCTAATACTGTTTAAAAACTGTACATAAAATGATTAAGTATTACGTTGCACTTTACAACGAAGTTCTCTTGGTCAACTACCTTTTATATTCCATATGTGCCATCTACATAGTTATTTTCCAGTTGTAGTTCCCTGTTATTCAGTTTATCAGTTAAAAATAACCATTTTTAAAAATTTAATAACTTTGGAATTTTGGGAGTCTATAGTTGTATTGCAGCGCGTTGTCTCTAAAATTGGTATTACAATATCGACTTTAGATCTGTAAGCAAAGCGTCGGCTTTGACCCAACACAAAGCACAGAAGATTCCGTTAAAATGAAGCATGCAGAAGACGTTCGTAACGTATGCAAGACGATCAAATTATATCAGGAAGATGCTATAGAGTAAATTTATTTATAACCGTTTCTGGATAAAACACGGTCTCCTATATTTTCAAGGTCGTAGTCACTTTAAAAGTTTATTTTAATCTGATATGAAATATGTCATTAAATAAATCGTCTTTTAAATGAAAAATTAAATATCTAGAACACAATAATAACGATAAATGTACCTATCCTCTGTTCCGTTGCAGTTATTTGCAGAAATGTGTATTACTAATTCATCGGAAAATCTAAGAAGGTACAGAACTACGGTTTTATAGCGAAGGTGGGAGGTGCGCTGGACACTTGAAAAATACACATATCAAGCAACTACATTTTCATATGCGCGTATTTACATACATCTACGACGCTGCGATGCATGCCCACAAAAACGTTTTAATATTCCGATAAATCTCTGATCGACTCATCAAATTCCCTGCTGCCTGATGTCTCTCTCGCTTTAAGCTATGGCCCTAAGATCTGTAAGCAAAGCGTCCATTGAAGTGTTACCGATTATGAATAGTATAGCCTACTCCTGTTTGGTCCTGGCTGTGTAAGAAGCTGAGCTTTCAAGTCGGCCCTTGAATTAAATGTTTCCACATCAGAACATTCTCACTTTGCCACACTTGAAACGAAACTTCCTTTGAATGCACCCACCCCTGCTGCATAGACGATGCCGGTCTTTGACAGTTACTAAGAAAAGTCCCAGAAAAGCATTTCACACAACAGAAATAACTTCGTTAATTGGGCTTGTTTCTTAATTAGGCATTTACATGTGTAGCAGAGATATTTTATGTTGTTATCTATTGACATAGTGAACTGATGTAAAATAATGTTATTTTATTTTTTCTGAAATATACTTATTTATGAATTTGTGACAAAAAATGCTCTGTCTTATTAGAGAGGAAAAACAGCTTGTCTGAAGTTCAGTTTAGCTAAGTGCTGGGACCTATAGAGCAGTATAGAGAATTTAGCATTGGAACGTCACCTTGGGGTCTAGCAGCAATTCCAGGGAGACTTTCTGGAAAAGATGGACAAGCCAAATTCCTCCCTACAGCAACATTTAGCATCTCCCACAACTACTGTCTTCACATGGTAGCACTGCTTAAGTGATCCAAGCTGGACCATGGAACAACGCAGGGAAAGATGAAGAAGAAAAAATCGACAGAAATACTCAGTCTCGTGCCGTAAATATCAAAAATCCTGGGGTGAATTTCCTAGCAATCACGACAACAACGGTAATGAAGGAAATCCACAGTTAGAACAACAAATGATTTTTCCTTCTTAATTAGGCAATAATATGGACTACAGATTCAGTTGTACTAATAAGGCAAATAGTCCCCTTAGATAATTTAGCGGTTACTGGGGACTGACCCCATCTAACCTTTCAATTGCTATGAGAGGTGAAGTCTGAGCAGCTGCAGTTATGCTCTTATGGAAAAACACATCACTCCATTGCCATGGGCTGATTTTTCTAAAGATTCAATAAATATGTATTGAACCATCATGTTCATTTTAATGTCTTTTAAATAATTCAGAGTGCGGCAGCCAAACTTCAAGGGAAAGTCAAATTTATCATAAAAAGGAAAAAAAAACATAGGGACATGTTCATTGCAACTGTCTAATAACACTTGGAATCAATTGAGTCCATGTTTTCTGATTATTTATCCCCCCAGCTTGTAATGTCCCAGGGTGAGTTATCTGGTATTCAGAGAATTATTTTCCTCATACATGAAATGATTCTTACTGCATGTCATGTTCCCTGGGGGGCTGTCCATGCTCTGTCCCAAAGCAGCTTGTTGGCTATAAGCCCCAAGTCTGTCTATAAAACCCCCTTTTAGAAGGTGGGCTACTGTATGATATACTGGATGTGGATTTAGACATCATGTTAAGTTTATGATACATGGAATTCGCACATTTCTTGATTCCCCAGTTGTGCTGTGTGTATGTATTTATTTCTTCAGATCTCGGCGAATCACATCTCGGCGAATAAGCTTCAATGTGGGAGGCAGTGAGCCAGGAACTGGGGCGCCTGCAGCTGAAAGGCACGAGCGACCCACTGCGGAGTGGCTAACGTTTTGTTTGTGGAGATACAGACACGGATCTTAACAAGACGTCGGCTAATCTCGCGCGATTAGGAGCAATGCCTGAAGTAGCTGTTTCCGCAACATTGTTGCACGGTGCTGGATCCTTGGACGTGCCCACGTGCTGCTCTCATACACCTCCATCCCAAAACGAGGAATGGCTTCATCCTCCGAGGCTACACCTGGGTCTCATCTGCAACGATAACTCCCACCATCGTTTAACAATGGTCGCAAAAGTTGCCATGATGAATCTATACGGTGTCTGGACAATCAGATCGCTGCCAGAACTCCTTCATTCCGGATCGGTGGAGAAACTCATTCAGAAGTGATTTGCTAGCCTTTAGCAGATCAGCCACCAGAAAGTTGGACGGCGTCACGCGGGAGATCGCGCCAACCGACGCCAAAGGCTCGTTCAGATATCGGAGTCGATTTGGCATTTGCAGAGGAAGGATGTTCAAGATCATAGGGCTGAGTATCTTGTACGCATTTTTGACATGGGTTATGGATGTTACAGCATCTGCGAGCAGAGCTGCATTCAGCTCTGGCAGCATAATTGTCCCTCTCACGTCGATGCAAATTCAACGTTACACAGGGCAATAAGGAAAAGGAATCATTTAGGATTTAGGGTACTCTACCCAATGGCAATTTTCCCTGGGATAGATTCAACTCGTACGATAAACCATTCCGGTTCTCCCCAGCGATACATGATGGCCAGTCTCACAGCTATAGAATGGGAGGGGGGGGGGGCGGCATTAAACAGCACAGGACTTAATGCAGCAGCTGTCTCTCATAAGTGCTTCGGCCGATGGGGGGGGGGGGAAGACTCATAAATATAAGGTTGCCAAGCCATCGGCCGGGGGAGGGGGGCACAGCTTCCCCGGGAGAATGGGAGCGGGCGTGAGGCCTTCCATCCGGCAAGCCAGGCTTTTACCACTCAGAGGTGCACCAGCGCACCCTTCAATAACAATATACCAAAAAAAGCACAGGAAGTGAAATGTTAATACGCTGAAACTTGGGGAAAAACCACGGACAAGCAGGGGAGAGGGAGAAATATCACCAATGCTAGATACGGTCACGTCTACAAGAAGTGAATATCCACAAAGGTGGACATCAACTCTCCATTCATATAGAGGTTTAATAGCCATGTATGCAAAGGATGCTCCCTGTTAATGTCTGCAGAAAGTAAGATTATTCAAGATACCAGGACAATTTCAAAGGCCCCTGAGGGCCAGGGGCCCTAAAAAAATTAAAACATAATTGGATTGGTTTGGGTTGGGGGCCCATTATGATATGCATAGATGGGGCTCAAGATCTCTAGCAGCGACCCTGCGATATACTAGCAGAAGAAGGGGAATCGCTTTATGCTTTTCAGTTTGGTACTCCTGGTCTCCTTCGTGCGCTAGCTGGCATGGTCTTTGCTGTGACCTCTGACCTTCATGACCAATGCACAACAATCAAGACCCCGCACTTGACTGTCAGACATGGACCCTGTATGAAACAGAGAACGCCTGTGTTATGATTCTGCAGGTCTGGTGGGGGGGACCAGACCTTTGCCCTTATTAATAGCCCTGCCCTCCCCAAGAGAATTACATACACAATAGATGGAGTTAATAAATTGGTTACAGTGGCTCCGCCCTTTTTTATGTGCATGAGGAGACAGTGAGACACACGCATGTGTCTGATCACTTCTGTAACCCTACTGCCTGATTACTATGACCATATACATGCATATACTATGAATAAACTGCAATTCCAAACATTACCAGACAAATATTAATCAGCATTTCACAGACACTTTGTTTTCACACATATCAGACACATATCAGGGACTAATGGGAATTAAAGTTTACATATAGCAAAAAACTTCCCAAGCATAATTATTTTTTGATATAAAGGTGGCAATTGTAATCTAGGATATAATATATTTATCTAGCAGAAATATGGAACCTGATTACAGTGGCTTGTGAAATCATTGCATAGTAAATCATTGTCATGTAGCTTGTACCGTCATAGTAGGTCGGACAAAATCATTTCACCGAGTCTTTGCATTACAAAACAATTCAATTATTTGCATGTGCAGGCGACTGTAATTTATAAACAAATTTCAATATTCCCGCATAGCTCCGATAAAAGTGGACGAACGACAAAATGGTTGAACTGTTTGTCTGAACACGTCTTAACGTCTACCTACTATTTAGGTAACCTGCCTCATCATAATATTTGCTTACTGTAGTTTTTTTTTGTGAAAGCAACATGAAAGTTTATAGATTCAGTTACATGGGTTACATACATGAAGGGCAGCAAAATCTTAGAAAAACTTGTTCTACAATAGCTAGTCAAATTTCTAGGAAATTTCATCGACAAGCTCTTCATTTGTGTTGGTCAAAGTTACGGTGAAATGCAATGTTCTTCGCATATGAGAGTTGTTTAAAAGGATTCTGATTATTTACTTTTTCTTCACGTTTTCTTCCCCGTTTGCAAAATAGGTGTAAATGCAGGTATCGAGCGATTTAATACGACAGGCAATGCTTACCCTTAATTGGCTTACCGAGTTTTGACAAATACGCTCTTTTCTGTTGTAATTCATGCACAGATTTTGTCCAGGAGACGAGTAAACAGGCTTTTAATTAGCTCTAAAGCCACGACTGCGAATGGAACCCCAGAGACTCGGCATCGTTATCACCGTCCGCGCCGTCTCATTATTGCTTAAGCTCGCGAGGGGAATAATTTCAAAACTGGAAGGAGATGTGGTAAGAAGTTACATGAAAAGTAGGGGGGAAAACCTGCAATCATCGGTGCCATGCACTCACCTCCGATTGATTACTTTAAAAATATGTATTAATATTTATATTAATATAATTAACAAAATATTAACATATCTTTGTACTCTTGACCTTATTCTGAACTTCTTATAAATTGCCTTAAACATTTATTTACACATGCACGTATACACACTGCTTCTGCAGGATCCCATGTTACACAGGTATATACAGCACACAGGTATATACAGCAACTTTGTTTGTAGTATGTGGCTCAGTTTTAAGAAGCCTGCTGATGTCATTGAAAACGATTGGCTGCTTTCAACGCAATGGGCAACACCAGTCAGTATTAATATACAGTCAAAAGTCAGGTAGCAGATTGGAGGAAGTGGGCAAAATTAGCCCCAAGAAATGAATACCCAATCCTCCCCTGGTCCATTAGCGATTACCATCTGGGACAGAACTGCAGGGGAAGGTTAATGATTTGTTTTAAGGGCCAATCGACTGGTATGGAAGTTCAGTGAAATCAGTCTTAAAAATACAGTATATACTTAGAGCAGTTGCGGGGGGCATGCGGACACGCGAACATCTGATGGATGAGTCAAAGTCATTATTTAATCCTGCAGTTTATGGCTCTTATCTTATTTCAGGCTAAGGGTTTAATTTTGTTGCTAAAACGAAATTATACCTACCATCACATTCAATCACCGTAATGCCAAGAACAGATTAAGAGGAATTTCTGCGCTGCACAGATTCGTGACAGATTGGCCAAAAGCTGAAGACATATCCTTTAGGAGAATTATTTCAATTAAGATTGAAGCCTACCACAGATACTCCTTTCGACGTTGTCATGTACTTACTGTATGAATTAATATTCAATATTTAAGAAAGTAACAGAACATGTGAAGGACCATTAGACACCTCATTGCTTCAAAGTCAGCTTTAAAGAGGATCGTCTCAGTTTGAGGTGGCACGTGGCCCTGTGCCACGCATATTAGCTTTGTACTTTGACCTTATCTCCGACACAAAGGCGAGCTTCCGCCTTTTGCCAAGACAAACAAAGAGTTAACATTTCCCAAGGCAGACATGTTTCCGATTCAATTAGTTTTAATGAAGCCTCTGCTCTTTGGTTGCTGAACTAGAAGGAGCCCCGACAAATGGCCAGCGCTAGAAGAGGAGACATTAAAGAACGCGGGGCTTAGGATCCGGAGTGTTTATTGGTAAGTGTTTGGAAAATGCTTTTGTTGGGCCAGTCAGGGCAGTTTCCAAATATGCACTGCGTTACATAAGGATTCGAAAAGGTTGGAACCCAAAGGTTGGGGCTTTTCTGAAGAAGCATTCAAAATAGTAAGGCTTGTGCAAAATGTAACACAAATGCAATAAGTAAATCTTAAATTATAAAACGCGTGTCTAACGCATACAATTAAAATACATGTTTAGCATAAGCCAGACTAAAGCGTGTTCTTTGTGGAATTTCAAAAAGGCTGAGCTAATCACCAAACATTATAACGCTCTTTCAAAAAAAGCAAGGAACGATGACTGGCATGTATGAAAACGGCGTTTAGTTAGTTTGTTTTCTTAGATCAAAGGGTCCCGATGTGTGGAAGGATTTCTGTGGAAGGCAGACTAGAATTTGTTGCAGTTCCTGCTTTTCTTCCTAAACGAGATGACAACCCAAACAGAGTCTCATCATGTCATCACTCTCGCCACGGTGTGTGGACGCACTCCTACCCCATCCCCATTCAGTCGTGTCTTATCTGTCCTGTTCTCAGTGACGTCGTCTGAAAGTTCCCCACGCAGACATTCTTGAAGAATGCTTATGTTTGTATAGGACAGGTGCTTCAAAATGAAAATAGACCAGAGCTTGTGATCCCCTACTACTACTACTGTGTGATTAAATAATCTACACTCGACTCCGGACCAGTCCCTGCTTTTTGAGAGATGGGGGGTCTCCACATGATAATATTAACATTTCATCAATTTGAAACTGAACTGGTTTAAGAAATCTTTATATATGATAGAATACAGCTGAACTTACTAGAAAACTGGGCTGACATTGACCAGAATCCATATTATTAGACGCCTTTTTGCTTCAGCTGTTTTAAATGAATTAACTTTCTAACACTTCAAGTTTCAAGTGATATCACACACTGAGTCATATTCCCGATAGACATTCCATTCTGTATGTGGCGTATAGACATTCCATCATGTATACAATATACATACATTCCATTATGTTAATAGTGTACAAGCATTCCATTCTGTATATAGTGTATGTTCATTCCATTCTGTATATCGTGTTTGCATATTCTGTTCTTTATATAGTGTAATTATGTAATGATTATATACTGTCTTCCTTGTTATACCTTTGTCCTCTTTAAGGGCTGTATACACTTAGTGCGTACTACATGGAAAAGTGCCAAAACAAAAGCAGATTCTGCCACGTAAAGGATTCAGGTGTCGCTTATCAGCCAGCAACCTGTGTGTTTTGTAGAATTTTCTACCAAAATAGAACTCATGAAAACCACAACCCTGTAGGGTGACATGTCCATCTGAATGTCAGGCCCAAAACAAAACAAAACAAAACACAAAACAAAACAAAACAAAACAAAACAAAACAAAACAAAACAAAACAAAGGAAAACAGAAAAGGAAAAGAAATGACTCATTTCTGACGTGACAGTTTTGGAAAGTTCAAGCAGAAAACCAACTGTAATGATCAACGCAAGGCTTCCAGTCTGTCTGCTGAAAATGCAGGAAAAAATACAAGGAGGCTGAGCTTACGGGCACAGAGAGACCACCTGCCCCACACCGCGAACTGAGATTATATAAATATTTGTCTTTATTTGCTGGTGAGTTTCCTAGCAGCTGTATTCGAGTATAAATCAAATCAAGTTCGGATTATAAAGTAAAAGAGCATGGTTTAAGGTAATCTATCCCACAGGAACTGTGCTCAGGTTAATCAAATAGAGCTTAAAACTACAGTATATGTTATACCCATGTGGGCAGAGGTCTGGTCGATATTTTTATGCTTAATGAATCATGCCTGTAGAGAAAACGCGAGTGTCTGTTTATATAAAGACAGAAAAAGAAACTGGAAAAAAGTGTGGGAGAGTTACAGTAGTCAAACAGTTTTTTCTATTCTTGTATTAAAATGAAATATTCTACACTAACTATGTTAATGTAGTTATATTGGCATATATGTAATTGGTTATAGCCCATCTGTTATAACCTTTGTGACAGAAATATGCTAAATAATATGCCTGAGGAAACCATCTTCCTGTTGTGATGTAGTTCTTGTTCTTGTTGCTGTCTGAAATCACCCCCTGCGTCTGGGGAAGACGGGGAACTGAACCAACTCACTCCTGCCCACAGAAGGCTTTGCACGAGAGGGTAGTCAGCTCAGCGTTTTCTGAAAAACCTGTTCTACTGCCTTCATTCCAGTTCTTTGGGTATCAGACAGCCAGTAGCAGATCTAAGGGGTGGCGATGGACCCCCCAGCAAACATGTGGCCACTTCTGTTACCAGCCCACATGAAAATAGTAAAAGTTTATTTTCTAAATGTAACAATAGAAAACACATGCTGTGGTATTGACACACCTCTTAATCATTGAATTCAGGTATTTCATTCAGACCCATTGCCACAGGTGTATCAAATCAAGCACCTAGACATGCAGTCAGGTTTACAAACATTTGTGAAAGAATTGGTTGTTCTGAAGGACTCAGGAAGTGTGGTGCTGTCATAGGATGCCACCTCTGTGATAAGTCAGTTTGTGAAATTTCTTCCCTGCTAGATATTTCACCATCAGTTGTAAGTGGTAATATTGCAATGTGGAAGCGTTTAGGAACAACAGAAATTAGAAAACTAGCAAAGTAACAGAGCGAGGTCACTGAGTACTGAGGCGCATAATGCATAAAAGTCGCCAACGCTCTGTTGACTCAATAACTGCAGAGTTCCAAACTTCCTCTGGCATTAACTCCAGCACAAAAACTGTCTGCCGGCAGCTTCATGGAATGGGCTTCCATGGCCGAGCAGCTGCATGCAAGCTTCACATCATAAAGCATAGTGACAAGCATCGGATGCCGTGGTGTAAAGCACGCTGCCACTGGACACTGGAGCAGTGGAAACATGTAGTGTACAGTGACGAATCACGCTTCTCAGTCTGGCGGTCTGATGGAGGAGTCTGGGTTTGGCAGATGCCAGGAGAATGTCAGGTGTCTGACTGCATTGTGCCAACTGTAATGTTTGGTGGAGGAGGGATAATGGTATGGGGTTGTTTTTCAGGGGTTTGGTTAGGCCTCTTAGTTACAGTGAAGGGAACTCTTAATGCTTCAGTGTACTAAGACATTTTGGACAATTGTATACTTCCAGCTTTGTGGGGACAGTTTGGGGGAGGCCCTTTTCTGCTCCAGCATGACTGTGCCCCAGCGTACAAAGCAAGGTCCATAAAGACATTGTTGGGTGAGTTTGATGTGGAAGAACTGGACTGGCCTGCACAGAGACCTGACCTCAGCCCCACTGAACAACTATGGGATGAACTAGAACAGAAATTGTGAGCCAGGCCTTCACGTCCAACATCAGTGCCTGACCTCGCAAACGCTCCTCTGGATCAATGGCCAAAAATTCCACCAGACACACTCCAAAATCTTGTGGAAAGCCTTCCCAGAAGAGTGCTGTCACACCTGCAAAGAGGGGGCCAATACCATATTAATGCCTATGGATTTAGAATGTGATGTCATAAAAGTTCCTGTGGGTGTAACAGCCAGGTGTCCCAATACTTGTTTCCATATAGTGCATCTGGACCCTGATGGCCAATCCAATCAGGATTTTCTGCAGGCGCCACTGCAGACAGCACACTGGAGCATATTCGTTTGGGACATACACTGACATTGATAACCTACTTTTATTTGCCAATTAATCACAGTTGTGTAAGTACTAATACTAGTGATTGACAGTGGCCCATAATGGGCCAGCATCCCATCCAGGGTGTCCCCCTGCCTTGTGCCCTGACCTTCCACAGAGAGGCTTCCAAGATTGTACCAGAGGTCATGGAAACTGCTCAGTATCCCATTTCCCACAATCCCTTTCTCTGCTCACTCAATAATGTGGGCGTTCATTAAAGCACAAGCACTGCTAATGCAGATAATGTCAGTGTAAGGCAGCCCACTGGAAAAAAATAAATATTACTCCATCGCTGTATTATTGTGCTGCGTGTTAGTGATTATGAAGCATTTAGTGGGTATTATGCTCTTAGAAGCCATTATAAGCATGTATGTGCTTCATAAAAAGTGTAAACATTTGAGTTTAATATCAGTTTAATTGAAGTTTAACTTCTCATTGGGCTACTGAATATTGCACTGGAGATTATGTCTGTATTAATTAAAAATTGGGAGGGAGCAGAACTGAGGTGGGGGGAAGGAGTTGAAAGTATTAGTAGATGGGAAAATATATCATTTTAAAGCTGTTTTATATATACATCATGCTCTTCTATGTCATTACACAGTAGATCATATAAAGGATGGTAGACATTTGAAGAAAGAACTTTCATTTTAATGTTCAAAGTCATTTTTTTGGGTTAGAAAAAAATGTATCTTTTATGCCTTGGAAACAGGGAAACAGTAGATACCTGACAGCCAAGCTTCAGAGAATCTTTCATCCATACAGGAAGCACAAGGGGCGACACAGGTATGTTTTAAATGCTTAAAATCCTAGTACACATCCGATTTCCGGTCTGAGACATAATGAAGCCCTGTACTACACCTGCCGAAGTTACTGAATTCATACTTAGGTTGATTCTATTTCTTTGTTTATAATTACTTATGAGTGAAGACTTTCTATCTAATTAAAAATATTTACTGATTTGTGTGTTTAAATCTAATTTCCAATGAGGCCTATAGTAAGTAAGTGTTAACATCTCATATTATTAACATTTAACTATTCCGGCAAAATATTTGTGTTTCTCTTTCCATTGTGTGTTTATTGTATATTGCATGCAGCAAAATGGCGACATATTGGTGTAATTCTGGCCATTAACAGTTAAAAAAGTTTTTCAAGCTGAATGACTTACTGAATATAGATAATAATTATAATTTAGTTTTCCTTTTAAAATAATTTTAATAATCATAATAGTTTGAATAAGTATTCCATTATTACCAATGGATGAATAAAAAGAGAGAAAGAAAATAAAACTGATTACACTTTTATTAAATATTTGAGTCTCAGAATAGCCATAAAATTGCCCTTCGCGGGGTCTTCTACGCAGAGTGAGAAGATGAGCTTTAATTTCCAGTCACTCTCTGATTGGCTGCAGCCGGCGCTGCCCCCCCCGAGCGACACCCCCGCCACAGGTCAGCGGCTGACGCACCCTACCATGAAACAAACAAATAAGAAACGGCGCACCCTGGATCCCAGCTCCCACCGGTGCGTGACCGCGGGCCCAAAAGCGGGAGGGCCACGGAGATGGGGAGCAGGAAGGAGGAGACAGGGAGAGGGAGGGAGAGAGAGAAGGAGGTGATGCTTCTTTGTGATTACGCTATCTTATTCTCATTGGGGGGGGGGGGCAAGCAGCACTACCTATTGCTTTTTGATAGAATTTACACTATTATTATTATTATACTTTTTGTCATGGGATTCTATAGCAGCCCATAGACCCGCCTGGTAGATTTATTTTTTTTTTATTCCATCCCTCTAGCGCCACCATCAGACCAAATTTCAAGGTACATCTTTGCTTATAACTTTTGAACCAATTGGCCTAGACTTGTGATCTTTGATTCCTCAGAATCCTTGCGTCATCCCAGTTTGAATGCACGTGTTCATGGATTTTCTGCCATTTTGAATTTTTCAAGAAACCTACTTTTGCAAATTCATCCTAGGGCGTTGATCGTATTACCGCCAAATTTTGTGCATCATCTAGAGAGGGTTGTGAACAAACCATTATGCTAAGTCCAACGGTATGGTTGCAGCCGCCCAGTAAATTTGATGGCAAAGCCACCAAACAGGAAGTGAGGTTATATCTCAGCAACACTTTGATGAATCAAAATCAAATTTGGTTTGGTCAAAACCAAAACCAAGTCAATGACTTGGGACCCAATTCTGAGGAAGGCTAACAAAAGTCATGGCCACTAGGGGGCGATGCAATAAGCACAACCGTGTTTTGTCTAATACCTGTTGTTTGATTTGCCATCGATTAGAAAAATAAATGTTGTGTCTTGTAATACTATCAGATCTCCACAGGCTGATCTATGGCAATTTTCGTGTCCATCTAATTTATGCGGCCACCATTTTAGATTTTTAGAATTTGTGTCATTTCACCACTGGAGAGTGCTGCAATGAGCAAAAACATGTTTCTTTCCTAATACATAATGTATTGGCCTTATAAAAGTGGTTGTTAAGACTGGGCATTGTCAGAATTTGCCTCTGCCAGTCCCATCATGCCCCTGTTTTGCCAGCAGGTGTCACTGGCCTTCCCATATGCTCTTAACGGTTCCCATCCTAGTGTCTCAATTACTCAGTGTTGTCTCCCATTTATACCTCATTACCTGTGTGTGTATTTCCCTACCTACCCGTGCTGTTACTCTGTTGGTCATTGTTAATGCTGTGTGTTTTTGACATTCATGCCTTTTCTGCTTCTCTATTAGCTTCTCTTTCAGGTGTTGCTAATCTATCCTGTGCTTTTGAATTTCTCCCTACCTATACCCCAGCTATACCGAATGCTCTTCATGTCCACGCTCCCATTAAACATAGCTCTGCCCCCTTCCTCTTATTGGTTTACTCCTGACCTTTGAACCCTGAAAAAAGACAGGCCTCACTGTACATTCCTCAAGTTACAGTGGACATATACTGAAATATTGCACTGCTCTGTCATTAACTGAATAGATGCTCCTACTTTCTATTATTCAACAGCCATCAATAGTTAAAACTGTAGGCTTAGATTCCATTTTTCTACTATAAACTGGCTTATTAATGCTCCTCATTTGACACCATCTGCCACTTTGCAGCAATGTGACACTTTTTATAACTTTTTCCAAAGTAAAATTGCCTCTGATTGTAAGACTTTCCCAACCTCTACCCCTATTCAAGGCTTTACTCCTGAATATTCAATTACTCTATTTTCTGATTGTTCTCTTACTACTGCCCCCTACATCATGGAGTTAATTAAGATATCTAATTCTAACCTCAGCCAGATAGACACTGCTTATCTGATCTGATAAACAGATCTCTAGTCTCAGGCAGTCTGATTTAGCATCAATCAACTTTCTTAAACTATTGCAGTCTGGTTTCCATTCATTTCATAGTACTGAGACGCTCCTTAGTAGTGATGGACAAAATGACGCTTCATGAACCATGTGCTTTATTTTGTGAAGCCACTAGATGGTGCCTTCTGATGAAAAATGAGCACAAAGCATGCCCCAAGAGCACCATCTAGTGGGGTCAAAAAATACAGCAAATGGTTCATGAGGCATCATTTTGTCCATCACCACACCTTAGTGCTCTTAATGACCTTGTTTTTGCAGTTGACACTGGGGTTGTCAGGATTCTTTTTCCTTTGGATATAAGCTCTGCCTTTCACACTGTTTCTCACACTTCACTTATGGATGTCTTTCATCTATTGGCATAACTAGTGGTGTACTCTCCTGGTTTTCATACTTTTCTGATAGACAATAGTTTCTAGGCATGAATACATACAAATCAAACACTGCCTTTGTTGTGGATGACATTTAGTGCCCTAAGACTATATGCTGACAAAACTCATGTGCTAATAATCCATCCCAATGCCTTGTCTGCTAGAATTGTGATATATCTTTTAACATTGATGGTATTCTGGTTAATCCTTCTAAATCTGTCTGCAGGCTTCATGTTTTATATGATTTGAATCGCACATTTGATGCTCATGTCAGCTCACTCACCAAGTCTGCCTTCGTTCATCTTCGCAATATGACCAGGCTCCGCCCCATGCAAAGCAACACAGATGCAGAAGCTCTCATAGATGCCCTCATCTCCTGTCACGATTACTGTAATTCTCTATTTGCTGGTCTTCCTGCTGTTACAAACTCTATATCACAACACATACAGACTTTGGCATCTAGAGTTCACAGTAACAATAAAATATCTTCACACATCACAAACATCCATTGCATCTTTTAAGGCCACACATGGTCTTGCTCCCCAGTACATCGCAGAGCTCCTCCTCCCTTGCTCCGCAGGTACTCGTCTCCTAGTGGTGCCTTTGCTTGTCTTCTATCTATCTATCTATCTATCTATCTATCTATCTATCTATCTATCTATCTATCTATCTATCTATCTATCTATCTATCTACATAAAACATATATTACTCTGTCATTGGATCCCTCCTCTTGATTTGGTATCCAGTATTGTTTATCTTATTCTTAGACGGCATTTTTGGAATTTATCACTATGACCTTGTAGCTTAATTAATGTTTGGTTGATGTTGATGCTGCTCTCCTTCCAAAACTCTCTGGTGTCATGCCAGTAAAACATGATACAATTGAAAAAAGAGGGCAATAGAGTGAGAGAGAGAGAGAGAGAGAGAAAGAACGATAGAGAGGGAGAGAGAGAGAGAGAGAGAGAGAGAGAGAGAGAGTGAACATCTTCCTGTGGTGAGATGGGGGAAATGAGTATGATTATCACAGAGGTGGGAAGCGTCAGATAGACAGTTGGAAGTCATCTGAAAACTCAAGAGAAAAGGAGAAGACAAGAGGTCACAATTATATGCCGGTAACTTCACTGCCTCCTCATGAACTGATATATTCTGTTAGTGCTTGTATGGCACAGAGGGGAAATTCTAATTAGGGGAGGGAGGAATTTTGACACATGTGAGGTAGAGATCAATATTTAGCAGCGTAATCAGCAGCTGCTGATGGCTTGACAGTGTCACCGCGTGCATCGCGGCTCGACATAATGCACCGCCAGGGAGGAGCCTGGCCTCGGATAACAGCCGGACGGGGAGCCGCCGGGAATGCTGGGAAATGATGCCCCTTTTGCTTCTTTTTGTCCTGTTTTTATCTTCATTCATCCTTTGAGGAGGAAATCGGGCTGGATCGTTAGAGACTTCCTCTGCGGGCTGGGGGGGCCAGGATGGCACACACGCGCGTTTGGGAGAGCGGAATTTCCGATGGTGCTCCTCCGACGTCTCGGGGCTGGGGGCACGGCGGACAGGGCGGCTGACCGGCGAGAACAAGGGGAGGGACGCGTAGGGGTAGCAAGAGACCGGGGGTGGGTAAACATAAACAGAATGCCCCACATCTCACCCCCCAAGGAACACACACACACACACACACACACATACCCCGCTGTCAGTCGGTCCCCCTGTTCCCACGTGTCGCTGACATGGACGCTGGAACCTACTACCCAGAGTAGCTCCAATTAAGGGCCGTCCCACTGTGCTGTCCATCGTGCCGCCAGCACCCATGCCTGACAGGGGGAGGCCTGGGATCTGGAGCTGGAACGCGAAGCAA
>JAODJU010000001.1:42560891-42571955 GCA_026776725.1 Gnathonemus echidnorhynchus
CCTGTGATGGACTGGCATCCCGTCCAGCGTGTGCCCCTGCCTTGTGCCCTGTGACGGACTGGCATCCCATCCAGCGTGTGCCCCAGCCCTGTGCCCTGTGACGGACTGGCATCCCGTCCAGGGTGTACCCCAGCCCTGTGCCCTGTGACAGACTGGCATCCCATCCAGGGTTTACCCCAGCCCTGTGCCCTGTGACGGACTGGCATCCCATCCACCGTGTGCCCCTGGTCTAGATAAGTGGATGGAAGGCAGATGGTTGGATGCATATTTATCCTGCAAATAATGTATTATGACAAAAAATAAGTGAGCACACAATACTCTGACTGTAGAGTGAAGCAGACACACTGCAGGAGAATATAAAAACAACACAGATGTTCAGCTAAAAAATGCAATTTCATAGCGATCGATTTCCTGCGTGGGATGTGGAAATGAGTCATGAAAATATGGATTTTTAAAATTGCTGCAGTTGGGATAGGATTTTACACATTAATCTATAGCACAACAGTTTGCCCAAGAATCCTGCAGATGTGCAGGTACACTCTTCACCTGAGACCACCTGGAAATGCCTGACTGTCTGTAACTGAGCAATCAACCTTCACTGGATGATATTTAATTATCCTCTTAAAAGAATTAGGAAACTACATATTTAGAACACTACTCCACTGCTTAATGCTAAGCGCATTTAAGTTATTCTCACCATTAAGGGATTCTTTTGTATAAAAATAGAGGCTTCTATGAATTATTTGACACTTGTGGCGAATTTGAGACGATGAGTGCAATTAATTTATGCCGCAGCTAAAGAACGTGATCCTGCTGTTGTGTTTGCTGAAACTTAAATGCGCCGGGCAGCTGCGCATTGGATTTCTGCCCGCAGGATAAATAACTGCAGCATGGCTCTGTTACAATATCAGCCAGACGATCTCCACAAAAGCTTCTTAGAGTATCCAGGCATTTTGACTTCAGAGAGACTTCAGAGCAAGAAGAATTGACATGTATGTCCCACAGTTTATGAATACAACTTTTCGCTCATGTTCAGGTGCCTGAAAATTAAACTGTCCGACAATTATAGTAATTTGAATTATCACAGACTAAAATATATGTAAAGGGAGATTGTGTACATATTCTTTCCTGCTAATATCTTACTTTCAATTGCATAAATGGTCAGTATCTTTTATGATTACGATCAGTCTTTTCTCATGCATTAACTGTTGATATTTCCGGAAACTTCCGTCCAAGATGTACAAGGCATGGAAAAATGGATGACAGCTCAAGGTAATAATCGGGAGCTGGCCTGATTCCGATGCCTTGATCCTGGCACAGGACCCTGCCGGAATTCTAAAGTCCTATTGTCCTGGCCCATTCTCAGCGTCTGACCATCACACAAAGTGGGCGGGTCTACAACATTGCCCACCTTGCATCCAGCCACAGAGATACTGCCAATTTTTCATACAAAAAAAAGTATATATTTTCCTGGGTAGACCTACAGACCTATAGACCTCAAAGGAAAAGAAAAACAACAACATTACTCTTGGGTCCTGCTTAGGATTCTCATTTATAACCATGTTCATAATAACTTTTTGTGGTGGACCCGTTTCCACCTAGTATTTCACTATGCCAGATTTATACTCTGTCATAAACAAATCCCCTATACTATAAGGCTCCTAAGTAATTTCCCAAAGTAATGATGTTTTACAGAAATATATATCAATTCAGTGTTATTGAATGACTGAGACACGGCATTCAAAACCAGCACGTGTTGGATCGCTCGACGTCACACACGGAAGACCCGCAGCTTGGTGCTGTTGAGCTCGAGATCTGCCACAAATCATCGGGATAAACGCGGAAACGCGGGGGAACGCAGGGGGGGAGATCTCACCTGAAAACGACGGGAATCGAAGTGGATGGAGGCACGGCTGGGGGCTGAATTTTGAGGAGGGCGACACGTGATGAGATAAACGATTCGGGGTCACCAGCAGGACCTCTGGCCACGCTGTTGACCTCCTAAGCATCAGTCATCCTGATAAAGAGGTTTATGGGAAATACGGGGGCTCAGCATCACCTTTCCCTCCCCAGTGTTGTTCATTGTTTGGCCATTATGATTAAAAGATACACCACGCTAAGGAATGGCAATGTCATGCCATCTGTCTCTGTCCTTGGCCTTGCTGTCCGCACGCGGTCAGAATCACAGATTTAATCTGGGATTTTTTTCCCCTCTCTCTCACTGCAAACACTGCACACGTACTCTTTGCGGGGGGGATTAAATTCCTGAAAGACCCAGGCTAATGACTGACCATTAGGTGACGAGATTCCCCCAGAAAGAAAAGGAACAAATTAAAGTTTTTTTTTTTTTTTTAGCATTTTGTTATTTGAATGACCTACGCGGCAGAATTACACCAGAAAAGCTAATCCTTTAAGAGAGAGGCCTCTATCAATCTTAAATTTTTTTTTTTCCTCTAATACGGAAGCTACACAATTGCATCTCAGAAATCAGCGAGGTAATTACTCATGCAGACAGCACAAAATGGAAGGAGGGGAGAAAAGTATGTTCTGCTGAGTATCCCTTTTAGTACGAGCAACGGAACGAGCAACGCCGGTGCTGTAATCAGTCAAATTCCGCGGCTAATTTTTCAGACGCTGAAGGCTTTGCTGGTGTGGAAACACGCTATGAAAGTTAACAATGCAACGGGGAACTTGACTCATTTCAAAAAGAGGCTCTTATAACCAAAAGCTAATATGTTCTATGTGTAACGCGGGGAAATATCAGAAACAAATAAGGTCGGCCGCCGGCTCCCTCCTCACGCCACATAGGCCTCCGTGCGCTCGATGAAGGCTGATGAAACGTGCAGACTTAAAACAACAGTATATAAGTTATACTGAGCTTGAGGGATGTGAAAAAAGGTAAAAAGCGATGTTTGATGAGCTCTCCAAAAAGGGCATCCTCCTGTTAAATAAATGGTCTTGTATTTGTCTTTTCTTATAACCGCTCGTAGTTTTTGCCTCCTCTGTCTTATAAATGTCCTGTTACACAATCCTTCACAAACTGAATTAGTTTCTCATAACAATCCAGTCCAATAACACATTTCTTTCTTCCACCTTAAGGCTCTGCATCCAGGCGCAGGTCACATGGTGGCCAGGAGCATAACCCAGACAGCAAAAAGGGGTACAACCTGGATGGGATATCAGTCCATTACACCACAAACACACAATGGGCAATTTAGAGACGCTAACTAGCCTAAATGGATGTTTCTGGACTACAGGATGAAACCACACGTAAAGCAGGAGAACTCCACACTCAAAGAACAGAGGTTGGATTCGAACCCCCAACGCTGGAAGCATGATGCAACAGCGCCACCAACTGAGCCACCCAGCCACATGCAAGCATATAAATCGGTGGCACAAAATAACTTTGCCGTATATTAGTTACCTTCATTAATAAGTGTTTTGGCCTACTTCCAGCTCTGCTGGGACGCCACAAGCCACTCGTACTGCCTGGCAGTGCCAGTTAGTGGGTATGGAGGAGCTGGGAATACTGGTGTTGGACTATTGAGAGAGCCAAGATGGATGACCTGGCCCCGGCCCAGCCAGAGACATCGCGTACCAAAGCGGCGCGGCGCTACGCTACGCTACACCCGGCGGCATGGGGGGGGATTAGTGCTTTCCTGGCACGGGAACCGGCCTCGCAGCTTTGCCCGGGATCCTCAGCACTAAAACGACAAGAGGAAAGCGGCCTAACGGGTCTTAGCAGTGGCGAGAGGCGCCTTTATATGAAGCTGGCTTTGAGTGGCCAGACGAACGATCCATCGGCGCGCTAACGGGGCCTGAGCGGGAAAGGCAGGCCTGAGCGACTGCAGGCTCCAGAAAACAAAGAAATAAACCAGTTAATGAATTAATTCTGGCACCAGCCAAATGTCTCCTGTATATATATATATATATGTTTTATATATAAAAATACATGCCCCAATAATCATAACATTTTAAAAGAAAACGTTTCATTTCACATTATAAGGATCGATATGATATTTAAGTCTAAAATTGCCAAAATGACCGTGTGGAAGATAAAAAAATCAATGTGTTGTTTTATTATTATTTTAAGGGTTTGTCAATATTATCAGTCAATGCTACACTTCTGGGGAGGAGATCTTCTGTTACTCTAGCAGCGAATTCAATATTATCATAAAAAGCTAACGAAAAATATGAGGGTGCGAGAAAGCTTCAGTGTGAAGTTTCAGGGGCAGATTTGGCTAAGAGACGCTAAATGAGGCTAATTAATTCATTACTGCGGGAGAGACGTAATGTAAGCACCCACAGACATGCAGCAATATAGTGAGACACTTTGGGCCAAAGTCAAATTTCATGATTAAACGCCTGAAGTTTCAGAAAGCAATAGCGATATCGCACATGGATCTGTATGGACCAGGCAAAAGCACATGACACCTTTTTTACCCAGAATTCCTTGGCTTATCGAAAGGCACTGCATCCGCCGTACTCTTTCTCTGATTCCGGGGCCTTCCGCTGGGGTTAATCGCCTCGCCAAGCTAAACGAGCTAACTGATAAATTTAATAATATCGTTGTAATCATGATGAGCACCAGGCAGGTTGGTCTCGCTTCTCCGTGACAGCTGGTGACGGCACCTCCTGATTCACCATAATCCACTTTTTATTATGAAGAAATTGCCTGTGTTTCTGAATTCAGACGGGAGCAAATGAATATTGTGCAAGGAGTGGACACAGGACAACCGGAGAGAAAGGGAGGCAGTTCAGACGACTCGGTACAAGGGCTGTGCTCCTGGAGAGCAGGATGGCCCTAGAAGGGCCCGACTTTGATGTGTTTGATGCTGTTAAAATACCTAAAACAGAAACACGAATGTCACAGTCCAGAAATACATGTGCTTACGATTAGGCGGGTGTGGAACCAGCAGTGAATGTCAGTTTTGTAACTGTCACTGGTAAAACATAGTTCTTTTACATTTATTCGTATGGATTTCAGGATTTAATATTATTATAACAATCAGTACTCTAATTAATTTCCTTCACACACATATATCCACTGAAAAGGTATTTAAATATGATTTTATAATGATAATTGGTAAAAGACATATGGTAAAATGTATATAGAAGTGATACATAACAGCAGGTATACTGGGTAAGGGGTGGGAGGATGGATGGATGGATGGATGGAGGGAGGGACGGACGGACGGACGGATCGATGATGTCACAATATATATTTGCCCAGTCTTTGAACTGGCGTTTATTCCATACTATCTGGGATACATTTGCATGTAAATAATGAACTATTATTGTAGCACATGTTTCTGGCAAAAGAGAATATTTGACATCTATTATTATTTTCTTCCTTTTTAATAGTGAACAGATGTTTTGTGTCTGCTAAGATTCTCTTCAGCATAATTCATTATCTATTAAATTATCAACTATTTCATAACACTGCTTTTGTGCTGCAAGAATGTGTCACGCTATGCTTATTAAGATATATTATTATATTACTTCTAAACAATACAACTGGCTACATAATGCAGCTTAATAGGCAATGATGTCTCAGTCCATTTCAGGAGATTATAAAACTCCATGTGTTTTGAGGGTTAATGTAGTCGCATGATCTGTGCTAAATCCTCTTTGTGCTTAAACTCCCGACCAACTGAAGTGCAAAAATTTAAATTGGAGTCAATCGCTAAAAAAAATTGAATTACAAGATTCATATGTATTGAATATTTTTTTTTTTCTTCGATATGGGGGGGGGGATATCACACTGTAAGAAGTGGAGCTTTTGCAGAGCCTTATTTAGCTCCGTTGTCAAACAAAGATACGACTGATCCAGACTAACAAAGAACGACTTAAAAAATCTTCCAAAGAATACACAGGCAGGGTGGCGCAAGCAAACACACATAAAAACAGGGGAACGCGCAGGGTTAAGACCCAGATAATATACCCGTATAAGGTTCACCAGTTGGAGACTGGGGGGGGGGGGGGCGCTGTAGATACCGCTTTTTAGCTACTTCCACAGCAAACAGCATTATCTTGATTAAAGTTTAATTAAGGATCACATTTGGCAGCCCGCTTCACAGCGATCTACACCAAACAGATTTCCGAGAGCTTAACTCCATCGCGGGGAAAATCCTCTTTTATTACTTTCAACCTGTTGTAAAAGCTGTTGGCGGCGAGTGGGGGCTGTCTTACGCGTCGGCCTTGTTTGCTGCTGGAAAAATCCCAGGTCTCTGGAGATACCCCCACAGTGGTTCAATTTAATATCTGTCCTATCACTACAAGGCGCCGGCTCATTATTAATGATACTATTCATTAATTTCTTGTTGGGCTGATGTTGTTATTTATTAAAATATTAAAGAAAGCCCTTGAGACCCACACATAATGAGCGATGCCTACTCCCCTTCCCTGTTTCCCTCCCTCTCCCTCTCTCTCTCTCTCTCTCTCTCTCCCTCTCTGGCTGGATGGATGGACTGGTGGAATTACCCCATACCCATGCTGCTCTCACCCCCCACCCCCGCCCACCCTCTCTCATTAAATCCTTCCTCTGAGCTGAGTGACACTGTGAATCCATCCCGTGGTCCAGGACCGGTCCCGGACCGTTACGGGCCCTGCACAAATCCAGAAGCCCCTCCCCCAGCCCTGCTAACGAGCTATGCCGACTCAGAGCTGTCAGGACCTGGCTAATACCCAGTAATAGCTCCATTCCTGTTGGTGGCGTAGTTTTAAACAGTCCGTTCACCTCGGACCAGCGGCACTAAGTTTAAATGATCGTAGGTGGCGGCTTCTTCGTCGCCACAGCAGTTAGCGCCATTTTTAGCGTGTCTGGCTGACTACCGTATAACAAATAATATCTCAGACGTCAAACTGCAGTTAGCGTCATTTTTAGCGTGTCTGGCTGACTGCCGTATAACAAATAATATCTCAGACGTCAAACTGCAGTTAGCGTCATTTTTAGCGTGTCTGGCTGACTGCCGTATAACAAATAATATCTCAGACGTCAAACTGCAGTTAGTGTCATTTTTAGCGTGTCTGGCTAACTACCGTATACAAAATAATATCTCAGATGTCAAACTGTCTAAATACAGCAAAAAGCAGGAGTTTTAAAGTAATACTACAGTGTCGCTCATCCACAATCACAAATTGGACGGTTTTGGTTATTTGCGAGCTGGTTGTGAACAATTAAACAAGAATATTCTTGGACGCCGCATAAATCAAAAACATAGCCCAGCCGCAGGGGATGCACAAACCAGTGCATTTCTTCATGCTGGTTTCAAATCTGGATGAATGGGGAGGGTTACATCAGGAAGGGCATTCAGTGTAAAAGTCTCAACAAATGAATAGGTGGACAACAGTAAAGTTCAGAGTAATGTGGAGTGTGGAAGAGTGGTGAAGTAGAGAGTGCAGGCAGGGTGCAGTGGGTGGAGAGGAGTGGCAGGAGTGATTTGAGACAGATGGGTATCAGCAAGAGTGAACGGGAAGGATGACAAGATGGTACTGAGACCAGTTATGTTATATGGGCTGGAGACGGTGGCACTGATGAAAAAGACAGGAGACAGAGCTGGAGGTGGCAGAGTTGAAGATATTACAATTTGCATTGGGTGATATAGGGATGGATAGGATTTGGAAGAAGTATATTAGAGGGACAGCTCGTGTCGGATAGTTTGGAGACAAAGCCAGAGAGGCAAGATTGTGTTGGTATAGACATGTACAGAGGAGAGATGGTGGGTATGTTGGGAGAAGGATGCTAAGGGTAGAGCTGCCAGGCAAGAGGAAAAGAGAAGGGTCTAAAAGGAGGTTTATGGATGTGGTGAGTGAGGACATGCAGGTGGTTAGTGTGAAAGAGGAAGGTCTAAGAAGAGGTTTATGGATGTGGTGAGAGAGGACATACAAGTGGTTGGTGTGAAAGAGGAAGGTCTAGAAGGAGGTTTATGGATGTGGTGAGAAAGGACATGCAGGTGGTTAGTGTGAAAGAGGAAGGTCTAAAAGGAGGTTTATGGATGTGGTGAGTGAGGACATGCAGGTGGTTAGTGTGAAAGAGGAAGGTCTAAGAGGAGGTTTATGGATGTGGTGAGAGAGGACATGCAGGTGGTTAGTGTGAAAGAGGAAGGTCTAAGAGGAGGTTTATGGATGTGGTGAGAGAGGACATACAGGTGGTTAGTGTGAAAGAGGAAGGTCTAGAAGGAGGTTTATGGATGTGGTGAGAGAGGACATGCAGGTGGTTAGTGTGAAAGAGGAAGGTCTAGAAGGAGGTTTATGGATGAGGTGAGAGAGGACATACAGATGGTTAGTGTGAAAGAGGAAGGTCTAAAAGGAGGTTTATGGATGTGGTGAGAGAGGACATGCAGGTGGTCGATGTGAAAGAGGAAGGTCTAAGAGGAGGTTTATGGATGTGGGGAGAGAGGACATGCAGGAGGTCGGTGTGAAAGACAAAGGTGATGCACTGTGATGCGCTGTGATGACTCCTAACGGGAGCAGCCAAAAGACGAAGCTTAAACCAAAAATATTTAAACAATACTGAAAATGATTTGGATCACATAAAATATATAAATATCAGTGTTATTCAATATTTGTCAATGTAACTGTGTACTATTCATTTTTCTTATTTTTTAAAGAACTGTGGGATCAGCGCGTCTTGGCTTGGCTGTGCCTTTACCACCCTCCTCCACCCCCTGATCTCCATGACCTGGGAATTCCTGCATCTTTTAAACTCTTTAATTCCGTATTTTTAAGGATGTATACAAGGTTAATTCGCAAACGTTCACATTCATGGAGATTTTCAGCCCCTACCATGTGCAAGCGTGAAGGGGTGACTATATGAGCTGAAGTTAATGGGAATGTGAGGCTGATGCAGCTGCTTCATTTACGCAGTTTTGCCGATGATCTACGGGCCCACATCGCTTCGAAACCGGTCAGCCCTCTGAACCAATCAAACGGCATCGAATCACACAGAATCCGCATATCGCCGCCCTAGTGACCTAATCTCTATGCGCTCTACAGCCGAGAGGTTCTCTGTCCTCTCACAGAACGCAAACTATTTAGCACGTAAAGTTCTGCACGAGGGTACGACAATTGGGGGGGGGGGGGGGGGCGGGGTGGCTCCACATAAGCAGCGAGCGGTTATTAAAAAATGGCCGAGGCTCTACACCGGTTCCCAGAAACATCACTCCGACACCTTTAATTTGTCCACGTCTACTATTTGATAGTGGAGGTATTAATGGTTTCGCGAGGAAGCCCTCTCCCATTAATCATAATAATTAATCAGATCCAATTATATTGCATATAAATGCGAACAAATTGCTGGAAAAATAATGATCTATCACCGACGTGTCACGGGGAAAAAGAGAATGAAACAGTAATTAGAAGGAGGGATTTTTAGTCGAGTACAATTTTACTGTGGATGATTGTAACAGTGTTAGGATCTGATGATGTAATTAGCAAGGAGTGAGAGAACTGGGTCCTTCTGCAGATTCTTTAATGAATGTCTGGCGAATGGAAGAGGGAAGCACTGCGTTTCATTAGTGTGCAATCTGACCGGCTTCTGGTAATGAATTTCAGCGCCGGTGACAAATGTGACTTATTGTTTTTTTCTTTCTTTGTAACTCATTTGTCTGTCTCTGCTTCCCAACCAAAACCAAACTTTTTAAGCGGACGCCTTCGATTACGGCGGATTTTGGAGCTTCCTGTGCTTGCCCTATTTTTTGCAAGGGGTCCTTGGCATTTTTAAATTGGATTTCTACAGGTTTCGCTGGCTGGGAACAGGGTTTGGGGCAGAAATCAGGGCCCGGTCTGCCGAATGTGGCAGCTGTACAGTAGAACCACACCTTGTGAATCTTCTGGGATCTGATCTAAGAATTTAAGAAAGTCAGTATCGTGACAGAGCTGAGTGCAGGACCCTAACACGGCTCGGCAAAAGGAAACGTGCACCTCGAAATCCTCCACCAGAGATAAGAGGGTGAAAGAGAAAGATAGATCTGTCCCTTCTGTGGTGGAATCAATGTTTTGATGCTGGAGGCACGGAAACACATTGTAACATTTGTAACGGAAACTCCTGATTGCTCCCAAAAGTGGCTCCTCCCCCCCCCTTGTGCATTATGGATAGAGACCCCCAATTTTAAGCCAAGCAACCTCTTTAACCTGCGGGGGGGAGCAAATTTCCCAAACAGAATGCAGAGTAAGTCGCACGTAAACACGATTTGCAACACCACACCCAGCCCAATCCTCTCCTCATTATAAGTGCCAATTGCCGCTCCCTGAGGGGTATAAAATTAATCACCTGCTCCATTTACAGCCTCCAACCTAAAACCTGAGGACAGAGGTAATAAGAGAGACCCTTTGGGGACACATGCTATGGTGGAAATAAATATTATGTAAATTGCGGAAAAGTTTTTTTTTTCCACCCCAGTTTTTTCCTCTGAGGATCCTGTGTGCTACTTTCAAACAGCCTTCGATGGCTGTTTAACGTCTGTCCATGGGTGGTAGGGAGTTGGAAATGGAAGCAGACAGAGGTTCATGAGTAATTAAGGAGTGTTTTGCCAAGCATAAATAATTCTGTTTATACTGGCCCTTCTGAGGAAGAGGGAATGTAGGAGGTAGGGCGAGACACCAGGAAATAAACCTCACTTCCTTTCCATAGATCTCCCCAGTGTTAAGCAGCGAGTAAGCCTCACCCTCCATGCTTCCTGGGGACTGCTGTTCTTCCTTTAGAATCCCGACAGAAGAAGAAAAGGGTGGTGGTCACATGACTGAGGAAGAGGCGCAAAGAGGCAGCCATAGGATAAGCAGGTCTATAGATGGCATGGTTGGGCTGAAAGTCAGGCGCCCCCCTTTGGTCACAGAGATAATGACAGGGAGCCATGGTTGGGCTGAAAGTCAGGCGCCCCCCTTTGGTCACAGAGATGATGACAGGGGAGCTCAGCACTTCGACAGGTGGAAGGCTGACGGCTCCGATCAGGCGTCTAAAGCGTGAGGCTGTTGGTCGTGAAGAACGTGCCGGTGTTATGCCGAAAAAGGCATCCCTGCCGTAGAATGCATGCCTGTCTCTAAATGACCGATTGGTCGCTGATC
>JAODJU010000001.1:42572055-42588285 GCA_026776725.1 Gnathonemus echidnorhynchus
ACTCGTCAGAACACCGGCATGCATTCTAAGGCAGGGATGCCTTTTTCGGCAGGGATGCGTTTTTCGGCATAACACCGAAAATGGCGGTTTCTTGATTCCATCTTATATTCCCTGCCGGTGGTTTAATAACTCGACGGTGCGTTTACGGGAGGACGGGCCGACTGGGGCCACACCACGGAGAGGCACGCAGATGCTCGTGTGTTTTCTAAATCGATTACAGGAAGCGAAGTCCTGCACATTCCAGCTGGGAATAACGACAGAAAGCACCTGCCCTGCCAGACATTAAAATGTCACACTTTAAATGTGTTGTACAATAGAGGCATGTGCAGGTTCCTTATTAATTGGGCCCCTTTCAAAAAGTCATTACAGGAATCCACCTCAGCCGTTCGCCCTCCCATCTAATGTAGTGACTGCATGTGACCAACAGGGGGCCCCCATAGCTCAGGGGCCCCATTCATGGTCTGAGTGATGACAAATATTGCTCTTAGGTAGAGGGATGGTGTTTCTCTTAAGAAAATCAACTCAAGTTGCCTTGCAAGCTGGTCTGCTCAGGCTGTTTTATTCACACTGGTCCTGCTCCGTACATCTACATCTACATCTACACGACACAGAAATTCATGATGGCCTTCAACCAAAATGTGACAGAATCTTCTGCTTTTCCAGTTTAAGGATCGCCTACCTATGGTTTGTTCAGCTGAGTGACACAAAATGCGGCTGCATAAGAGCTTAAAATGCATGGCAGCTGCAAGACTGCTGCATGTTTGCCCAGTACCAGTATAAACTATTCTTATTACATTTACTGCAGTTTTATAAATTGATCAATTTCAGTTGCTTTTATATTGCCTACAGTGTCTGTGTGTGTGTGTGTGTGATCTGAGTACATGCGCCCTGCAATGCAGAGGCATCCTCACCAGGGTGTACCCCAGGTCTGAACCTGATGCTGCTTGGTAGAAGGGAACCTTGGCCTGGATTAACAACTAGAAGATGGATGTAATTTCACAGAGCACTAATAGCAAACCCACTTTCCTGTCCTGATTTTTTTTTGGACAAGTCAGCAGCTGATTCAAGAGCTCATGCTCTAGGCTGCGTGATCCACTGGGTACAATCGGGGAGATTCTCTGCAGAGAGAAAGGGCAAACTTGTCCAGGGAAGCCACAGGTAGCAGGTCAGTTGTCATGGTTACGAGAGGGAAGGCGGTCCCTTCTAGGGAGACTGCAGACCCCAGTAGCAAGAAGGCAAAGGCATCCAGCCTGATGCACCAATAAGTTTGACGGGCCAGGGCAAGGAGGCACAGCAAAATAGCAAACGGATAACGAGGCCATAATATGGCCATTAATCAATAATAATCATATTAAAATGCAGTAAAACTGGATGGACGTGTCTTGTTGAGAATTTACACAATTCTCTAAAAAAAAACAAAATTATGATCCTGCATTCTGCAATTGCGTGACATCTCAAAACCTGAAGAACTCATTACTTTATATTTATGTATAATGTATGTATTTATTTTCCATTCTAGAGCCAAAGTTTCGGCAGGGGATAGATGCAGTGATAAACAGAATAACTGATTTGAGGAGCAGGTCATTTCGGTGTCGATGAAACAAAATTACAACCAAAATGAGCTCTTCATAGATTTTTAGGGGTAATTAGTTATAATTTTAAAGGAAGACAGAGAAATAATTGGCAGGTACTAACAGAAAATTACAGCGTGGTCAATAGCCTCTGTAATTAGCAGCTGGTGATGATTATATAAAAATATATCAGGTTAACTTTGACATTTTGGATTGGAAGACAAAAAAAAATGGTGAAAATATGGCTGACTTGGGGAAATGTAAGGAAGGCAATGGGGACCAACAGAAACAGCATTAATGGTGGCCAAAGCAGAAGGGAGCACAAGCATTGGCCAGTTGGGGCAAAAATGTCCCCAGTCCCTAGTGTCTCCAACATCCCTAAATGTCATGAAGACCCCAGTCTCATCTGGAGAGTCCCGGCAGGCTGTTGGCGGCGAGGCAGCGATGTCATTGCGAACACCCGGCGCAACGTATGTGAAGAAGCGATCGCGCACCATCTAGTGTAGTGACTGCATGTGACCAACAGGGGGCCTCCATACCGCAGGGGCCACATTCATGGTCTGAGTGATGACAAATATTGCTCTTAGGTACAAGGATGGTGTTTCTCTTTTACGCTTAAGAAAATCAACTCAAGTTGCCTTGCAAGCTGGTCTGCTCAGGCTGTTTTATTCACACTGGTCCTGCTCCGTACATCTACATCTACATCTACACGACACAGAAATTCATGATGGCCTTCAGCCAAAATGTGACAGAATCTTCTGCTTTTCCAGTTTAAGGATCGCCTACCTATGGTTTGTTCAGCTGAGTGACACAGAATGTGACTTCACCGTTATCTGATCGGCATGGCGGCGCAGCGGAAGCCAGCGTAGGCTGCACTAGACTGGAATCCAGTCCTAATCATGGAAGGTAAAGTGCGTACAACTGGCCCAAGAGAATCCAGAGTTATAGACATGTACTTTCTATCTAACTGAACTTTTAGTGGATCGAGGTGTCGTATTTAAAACACACAAATAATCTAATCATGGATTCGCAGATAGCACAGTTACCCCAGTGCTCGGATATGCGTTCATCAGTAACACATTGCATTACATTGTTACATTGTCCAAGATCCTACAACTCTTATACAAGTGCATGTATCACATGAACATGTTTCCAAGCAAATGAACCCTATTTCCTGTAAACCCAGGATCAGATCTAGCAGAAATCTATCGGTCCTTATAATCAAAATCACCATCATTTGTATGGCGCTTTCCACAACTGAATCCATTTGTTTCCAACCTCAATTAATTAATAATCTAAGCCCTGGGCAACTGAGTATTTATGACTTTTTTTTGGTTTGTTTTTACTTTTTTTTTCTTTTATTCATCAGTCGACTTATTTATCAGAACAGGTGCGGTGACAACATGGTAACCTAACGCTGTACATCTACATCTACTCATTCATTACAGGAGTGAAATGCACTGCACATACATCATCCATTCATTTATTATTTTGCTATTTTCGGGGTGGGGGGAGGTTGCGGGGGCACATTTAAAATTAGCTATCAGTGTACAATGGCAGGACACTGCTCCCGTCACATTAATAATCATTCTGCATTCGTTTCCAGAACCACCACAGAATTTTAGCTTCTTATTATAATTACTTATTATTAATACTGATACTACTACTACTACTACTACTACAATAATAATAATCATAATAATAATAATAATAAAAATAATAAATATTGTCGCCCTGGGAAGAATGATACATAAACAAAGACTTTCCTCTTGATAAACGCGTCTCACTTTAAGACAGTGAAATTTGTTATCAGTGACTAATATCAGTGCCGCACATGAGCCTGTGAATATTTTACCTTTAAAATTAATTTATCTTTTTTTTTTCAGGTGACGATGAATCATGTCTCTGTATATTACATTAGTCACGCTGCTGTTTCATAAACAAATTGAATGAATTATTGACAGGCAAAAGACTATTAGTACAGTAGATATTTTCCTGCAAAAGCATTTGTTTTAGACATGAAGAAAAAGATTTCAAAGAGCTTTCAAAGGCTGAAAACACAGACATGACAGACACACACCCAGACACACGCAGCAGTAAGCAGACAGACAGAAATCTTCACTGATAAGGACATCTTCCTTATCGTCTTGTAAAATCTAGGGGGGAAAAGTGTGTACGGTTTGATTTTACCGTTTAAATTAATCAACTGTAAGTGTGATTTAATTTAAGGATATTATTTGAAAGCGTAATTGCCCACTGGGATTAAAATGAGCTCTGCGAGTCACAGCGTCACCCCACTGAGCCCCGTCCAGTTTTAAGATGGATATGCATCTCGTAAGAAGCGGACTTTAATCTGAATCGCGAAGGACATTTAAGGATCGCTCCTGGAGACCCTCCGCCGGAGCAGCCGCCGCGTCCACCGTGCAAAATCCCCGGGCCGCATTCCTCCCCCCTCCGGCACGCGATTTAAATCGCTTTAGCGGAGGGCTGGGGAGCATTTTACCGTGCATATTAATTACGCGGGGGGTCCCGCCGGTCATGCTGGCTAAGCTGGCTCATTTGAAGTGGGAGCAGGGCCCCCCAGTGCATGCTGAGCGCATCAGGGGGCGGCGACGGCCCGCTGGAGCGATCACCGGCCCGCAAATAAATGCCAATTTCTCAGTCGCACCTGCAGACTCAGGCACTGGTGTTTTTAATGTCTAAGTGCACAAAATGGGCTGCTTTACTGCCGCTGATAGCTCCCCTACACGCCATCTTAAGATTGTCTTCGTATCCTTCCACAGCTTGAACCTGTGGATGCCCAGCGGGTGTGTTTAAGCTACCTTAGTGCATTGTTCATTGTTCTGAAATAGTCACGGCAGCTACGAAATTAGTAAAGAGTTAGTAAATATGGCCGCCATGCCTTCTTTCCGTTTCTCTTGGCTTGGTCCTCTGCCTGTCATTGGATCCTTCTGCTCATTTTGAGAGTTGGGTTTCCGAAAAATTTGAAATAATTGGGATGACAGAGCTTTAGCTTGATGGCTGTGGCAGGGAATCCGAACCACTTTGTCCATTTCCGATATGTTCATTGACACTGCGTTCCTTCTGACGCAAAGCTCTTCTCTTATGAGGCCCAGTGGTTTCAGGCCGGTTAGGCAGACTTTCCCAGTTAACCAGTCCCAGACAGTCATTATGGACAAGCTGGGAGATTTTGACAGCGATCATTGCAAAGGCAGCAGCTTTGAAAGTAAAACGTTACGTGAAGATTACGTGTGAGACTTTGCCCTGACCGAATTTTAAGCCTTGACCCTTTTTTAAGAAAAGACAAGAAAGGGTACTTTTACACATATTGGAAATAAAACCTCAATCATCGTTTTGTTGTTATGAATCACATGTACACACTTATCTTGGCCTCATCACAGGCTCAGCCCAAAGTGAGCATGAGCACCAAAACAGGCAGGTAACCCCGAGTGGGACGTCCTCCCTGGTTTCAGTCACTTAAACCTGGTCCTTTTTTAACCGTAACTGTCACGCAAATGGCCAGTGCACCGACGACACACGTCATTGTGTGCAGCTCTGTTTGATTATGCCCATTCATATGATTTAATCCTCTGCTACAGGAGCGCTGAACATTTAAAATTGTCCCCAGCAATGCGCAGACACAAACCAAACAAAATGGGACCGTCTAGCTGAAATTGAAACGGAATCGATCAGCATATGGTTGGGTGGGGGGTGGGCGGTCAGCAATTCAGCTCGAATTCTGGCCGCGTTATACGCTACGAAAGAATTGCATGTCGATCCATATAAATAAAGGCTAAAACAATTACCATATATTCCCTTAAACCAACCCAGTACGAAAAATGGAGGGCCTCGACGTTAACATGCTCATGATCCCCAGACCATCAGCCCCACAGTAAATGGGGGGGGGGGGGCTGGGGGGTAGCCTGGTTACAAATGTTTATTTTTAATATCAAATTACCAGCTGCTTGACGTTGCAGCCATGACAGCGGCTAGCCTCCATTTATCTGCCGCTGTACTGCACGCCGCGCGTAGATTTATAACGCTGATGCGGTGCCCTTTGCTCGCGTTTTCATTGGTGGGCTGCAGTCGCCAGGGTAAAAGGTCAGTAGCACTAGAGTGAAACCGTGCACCGGCATGGCGCCAAGCATAAAATCCACTCAGCGTGTTGAATAGAATGCCGCATAATGTGTTTCCGACCGCAGGCGCGATAAAACTCGGAAGACACCAAAGAGTGAGAAGCCTTTTACCCGGCCGGCTCGTCAGTGCGTGGAAAATGGAGATGCAAAGCAGAGAACGGAACCAGCACGTGTTCGGGCACGCACCGGACACCCGAGCATTCTATAGCACCGCTTGCAAGGCCCCTAGATGGCCTTCTCTAATTGGCTATACCGTGACAGGGGCCACCTGAGGGGCCTCACATTATATCCAGGACACCCACAAACAAGCATACACAACAAACTATTTAGAAGCACAGAAACAAACTTCATTAACTTAATTCTCTCGTAAGAAGAAAATCAATGTACTTTTATAGACTCCAGACAGTATATAAGCTCTCTGTTCAATACCACCTTCCCTAAGAATGAGGTGTTGAGCTTCAAGCTACCTAATTATCTATTAAATGTGGCAGCATGAATCTTTTGTGTCCCTGGCAATGACACGTCTATTTTTTGACAGGAATTCATATATATGCATAGTGATTGTTACCTGAAGCAGATACAGAGATCTGGGCATTCCTGTTTGTATCAAGAACATCGCTGCTAGCATGTCTGAATTTCTGCTCTTCTTTATCTTATCGCCGTGAACTTTGTGTTCAAATATCAAACCAGATGAAGGCGCCGCACGCAGCCAGGACGCAGTCGGCGGACGACGGAAACGTACAAATGAGGGCAAGACGAAGTGAAAGAAAAATACTTCCAAACTCTGTTCCGATGTGTCCTTTGCAGGCACATCTAACAAGTTGCCTGGTTTCTGAAAGCTCAGCAGAAACCTTGCGATAGTTTACCTTGATGAATTAGGGGAGAGGGAATTTAATGAACAGCACACGGGGTTACCTTTGTTTCTTGGGGGGGCGACGAGTAAAAACAAACAGATTTTTCTTACTGCCTGCCACACGCCTCTCCTTAATAATCAGATTTCTCTTCCCATTCTAATGGAAGCTGTACCAAATCTCATTAGATTATCTCGCTGAGTAGAGAGAGAGAGAGAGAGAGAGAGAGAGAGAGAGAGAAACTTCTCCTATGACTCTTGTGGTAAACTGAGCAAAAGGCACCGACTTCTGCTTATTTGCATATATGTCTGAGTCCTCTTACAGATATGTAAATGACTTGGGTGAAAACTAAATGCTAAAGTCTACACCATTAGATTTCCACTTTATAATCTCCACATGGGGCTGTTAGCAAGATAATGTACCATACAATACATGGTTTACTTTTAATTAATAGGAAAATGTATTTTGAAATGAATATTAAATCTAGATTAATGTGAAAAACCTCAAAGCTCTGTTGTCCCTTTTTAATTTAAGGCTCTATTACATTGCAAGGAAATAAGAAGGTTGCGTAGGAGACTTTGTAGGAGAAATGGGGAGAAAAAAATCTTTATAAATATTTATATTCAAAAGGCATGAAATTGTTTTGGGGAACAATGGCACATCACAAGTTTGTAATTTGCCGGATATGAAATAAATAAAGAGCAGAATCTGAGAATCGCACTACAAAGGAGGATATTAAAGGAGATGGAGACAGGGCTAAAAGTGAATTTTATCCTTGTAGCGGGATTGAAAGAATAAGGTACATGATGACAGTGTCATACCCTAAATCCGGTGGGGGGGGGTTAGGACGGAGGGTTAGGGTGGAGGTGGGCCAAACAGCAGCTGGTTCCATATGGTATTCATGAGTCATAGTGAAAACTGACTTGCAGCAGACGTTTCTGTAAGCTGTCATGCAGCGTAGGGAACCTGACTGCAAGCCTCACAGACCAAGTGCTGGATATTGATTTTACAACATTAGACAGAGTGTGTGACCTACCCTGAAACGCAGGCAGAAGGCTCCTGGGGCCAGGCCAAGACCGTGGGGGACCCGGGGGACCCCGGGGGACCGAGTTTTTGGGGTGTGATTTTTGAAGTCGCAAAAAAAATCCATCACAGACAAAGCGGTCCAACAGCAACACCATCGGCTGTGGAATTGCTGTGTCATTCAATGTCCGTTTCTCAAAGACGGAGGTTGACGACGGCTACCGTCTGGCTAAACCCAAACTTGCTGACCCCTAAATGACCCTATTTTGATCTTCTCTGACTTGTATTGTGGGGAAAAAAATAAATCTAAGAGGACAACTTGTGTGATGTCAGATGATACTGCAAAGTAGCTACCAGGATAACTAAATCTCTCCTTTATTTCCTTCCTTATTGTTACCTTCCTATAAAATATCCCCCCCTCACTGCTGTAATGCTGCGTTCCATTTACCTCAGAGGAATTGGGAATGACGCCATACACAAGTTAAACATGTTCCAGTACAGTAAGTTGGAAAGCCAGGGACCTGTTTCAAAAAGTAAGATTTCTTGCTTAGCTGGACAACTTGTCGGATTTTAAGGTACCTTGGGTAAAATGGGCTTTATCTTTGTTCAGTTACATTTAGCCCAGACTACCTTAAATCCAACAAATAATCCAACTGAGCATAAAATCCAGTTCTAGCCCAGTTAATTGTTAGCCATTGTTAGCGATATCAGTTGGTGTTTTGCACATAAAATTTTATAGCAACATGCCCACAGATAAGTTGCACAGTACTGTGTGTACGATCAATTTAAGAGTCACAAATAAGACATAAGTGCTAATAAACAGTATAAAACTACAGCTTTAACTTCTGTTGATAAAGGAAGCAGCCATCTTGGATTCTGAGTGCAGGGTCGTGTCGATTCCTCCGAGTTCATGAGGTGGAATTCCAACTTGAATGGGCATTCCAGTTGAAAATTCCAACTAGGAACTCGGAATTTCCGAGTTACGAATTCAAATGGAACGCAGCATGAGTCTATGACTCCTATCCTGACCCCTGGCTCCTTGAATTCCCCCCCCCATGAAAAAGCCAATTGATTTCAATACACGTCCCAGAAGGTTTCCTCTTCCACAGAACAAATGACGTCACGCATGTGTCAGAACACCCAGCGACAGCAATAAGCGTTGCTCTCGCTGCCTGCGTCAACGTCAACAGCCCAATAAGTTTTAATCATGCGGCTTTTGCTTCGGACGGGAAGGGCGAGGCCTTCGCCAGCTGCATATCAGCTGAGGTGTCAATCTGGCGGCAGGCGCAGCGTAGCGTGCGTTAATGGTCTCGGCACACGTGCCTGCGGAGGCCCCACTGTGCCTAGAACCTTCCATTGTGTTAAGATTAAATCAGACAGAAGTGACGAGCTTTGAAAAATATTTGAAATGTGAGCTGCCTAACAGAAGCTTGTAGGAACGTCTAGTTTCTTAAGAACCTGGCCTGCCAGCCAGAAGTCATCCTGCTGAACTCAGGCAATGATGCAGTGGCCAAGGGGTGTTTCTCAATATGTGTACTTCACCATACCTGTGTTCTTGTGTACCCGTCTTACGTCATCTTCCACTGCCGAAGATAAGTCCCAATTCTAAGAACGGAAGTACAGAGGACAGTAAAAATCCCCAGATGTATCTAGAATATATCGGTTGCGTCCTCGTTAAACCAGACCAGTCCCATGATTCATTGCTCCCTAAGCTCGTTCTTGGGAGGCATGTTAGCAAGACCACTCTTGCCAAGACCACAAGTACAACTTTTGCGTTCTAGATGTTGAAAAATACCCAAGGTTTACACAGACACTTTTAGCAGAAGTGACATCATGACCTCAGGGTATTCCTGTAATTATGATTATCACGAGAGGCATTATGGCACACTGAGACTGGGACTAGATACTTGTGCACAGGATTAAGTGATTGTTCACACAGTCATACTATTAGTCCCAAGATGAGCTAATTTGTACGCTTTTTAAGAAAAATGCATATTTAAGCACTAATGAGATGGTGATTGGGGAAATTATGCTGGAAAATTGGGGGAGAATGAAAACCAGCACAAATATGACTTTTTGGAAGTGAAATTTGCCATCCAAGCCATATCTTGGTATTGTCATAAAGGATCCTGTACTAATATTACTTATGAGGACATAAGCAGAAACAGGCGTGATCAGGGCCTGGCCAGGATTCACCTCATGGTCCCGTATTAAAGCAGGAAAAGCATTTTCCTCCACTATTGATAGCGGCACTGGGAATATTTTACCTGACATGAGATGAGTGCTTTACAGGGCACAACCAACCACCACTGGCCCATTAAATATATGTAAATGAGAAGAAACTCAGGAGGACTGGGCAATAATAGCAGGCTTGAGAGAGAAATGGATTCCGGATAGTGATTAATTTATTTGATGATGCCTCTAGTGAGGAATTTTAGGTCACAAATTAAGTGACAGGATGACAAATTACCATTTTAAGGAATTTACTCGGAATCATTAACGAACAATCGTCAGGAAGTTTATGGCGGCCCAAGAAGACGGTATAAATATAGATCTTTTTCCTTATCTGAGATGAATTATTAATTATCTTCTTGAAAAGCTCTCCCAAGTGTTAGTCTGAGTGGGTGTTATGCATGGTATACTTCTAACTAAATTGGAGAATCATTTAGAGCGAATGCTGGGGTAATTTCAGGATCAGACTGTGCAGTCAGAGAGCTAAATTGACTAGCTAGATAGAAACAGTGACATTTTGTCAGTTTCCCTTTCATTGTAGAATTTTATGAAACAGGCATAAATAATTTGCTAAATAAAAAGACATTCGCAAACCTGATAACTATTAAGGTGCTAACAAAATTAAACTGAGGTGTCATGTAAGCTAGTGTGAGTCTTTGGGTATTAGTTCGAATTCATGTGTCATCAGTTACAACTGTATCCAACTACAAAAATAAAGCATTGAGAACAAGAGAAATAAAATGTATGCATTATTGGTCTATGTGTCAGTAATAGTAAAAACAAATATTTCTGGTTATATTTATTGATAAAAATTTATTGAACTACTGGAATATTTTCTCTGCTGTTTTTCACTCACATGCAAGACAAAGTCTTTGTGATTTCTGTTGTTTGCCTTTTAATTTTCCTTTATCACAGACGTGGATCCTAACTGGCATCCTCACTTTAGCCAAGCGGCTGCCATTTCCTCCTCTTGCACGTCTACACGCCATGTTATTGCCGAGTGGCTTGAAATTAAGCCCCGCAGTCCAACAGTTTTCATTATTAACTGGCTTCACTGCATTACTGAACAAAAAAAAAACCAGCACACATTAAAACACATATTAAAAGTGCAAAGTATAGTACGCACTGCAAAAGCATGGATGCCGTTATCCATCGTGATGCTTAAAGATCTAGAATTGTGACTAGAAGGTTTTCCATTCATGCTCTGCAAGAGACACTACTGGTTAACAGATGTGGCATCAATGTGTATTTATTAGAAGCAACTGAGAACAAATACTAGAGTATACAAACACGAAAAATGCAAATTCATGGCCTAATGTGCACCTTCTCGTTCTGTATTCATGTTTCTTTCTACGCCCATGAGGAGTAAGTCCAGGAACCCTGGCTACCCCCAGCATTCCAAAAACATGCAGATGGCTAAACCGCTACCGCTAAACTGCCCATAGTGGGTGTATATGAATGTGACTCCAGGCTGGCCCCTGTCTCGTGCCCTGTGCTTCTGGGAATAGGCCGCAGGCTGCTGCAAACTGCTACTGGATAAAGGACGACGACACGGATGGATGAATAAAGTTATAGATCATTGTGTCTGCTAAGTAGCTAAAGAATACCGATATATTGTAATCCTTCAGGCTAAAACTAGGGTTGTTACTCTACATTTCAATGTTTACCTGTAGTCACAGCATGAGGTTGTCATTCTGGTCAAAAAATCATCATTTCAGTTGGTGACAGAGGATTTCTGATTACACACAGTAAGAAGCTAGACCCTCGATATTTTATCTGCATTAATAACACACAGCTCGCTCTATTGGACGAGAAAAAGAGGAGCTGCTGGGCTAATTAAGTGAAACGACCAGGTCCTCCACCAAACTACGTCTATAAGAGGCCAATAAATGTTTCAATTTTGTTGCTACAGAACTAATGTAACCCAAGATAAACTCAACGTCTTCAAGTTGACTGTTATATTAATTTTACCGTAAATGTTCTGAAAAATGGGCACCCCATTACACCAAAAGGAATGTTCACTCTGATTAACGCTCCAATATCAAACTTCCAGTATTAAATCCTCCATCCAACCTTCCACCATTACCTTGCTGAAGTATTGTGTATGAGCCAAAAACATGGGAGACCACACAAAATAAATAAATGCCTTTGATATCTTTGGTATCGTTTCACTCTGTCATCAGGGCAAATGCGCTTGACATTTTAAGAGTCTCTCTTTCGCTACATGCGCTCAATAACATCAGCAACAAACTGATTATTTTGCATGGTTACCTTATGATTAATCCTTAATTGTATAATTAGACACATGCCTTTCCTGATTACCGAATGGATGCTGAAGAGAGGACGCCTACAGGGCCACCTAGAGGACAGCAGCTGAAATGCAGGTCGGATTGCTTGATGATTGTATGTTTTTTTTTTTTTTTTTTTTTAAAAAAAAAAAAAAAAAATCTGGGCCCGACTCAAGTTTAATGTTGTTCACCTGCTACAAAGGTCACTGGTTCTGGGTGTACCTTACCTTTAATTAACTTCATGATCAATTCAAGAACACACATCCTAGAATCAGAAACAGTTGTTACAAGAGTCATGGATAGTAAAAGATACAGTCACGTCCCAAAGTAGTTCATCCTTGACTTGATTCCATATATTTCTCACCAAAAGATAATGAGCATTGATATGTTTTATTTCAGTTGCATACAAAACAGCACATCGAGGCAATTATGTTGGATTGAGCACGCTGCTATTTTTCATGCTTTTATAATGTCCGAAAAGACCTTTAAGTCTGCCAAGTGGAATGCAATCGCTGACTGTGCTACTCAGATTTTATCACAGCTTCCCTGGCACAACCCATTAATTCATTAATTACAGTTAAACTAATATTTAAAGGTACAAGATCGCGCTTTATTTAACTGTTACGAGAGCCAGATGCTCCAACGTGAGACTCTGTCAGGGCTGTCGTGGCCGTTCGGCACGCTGTGTTTGAACCCCTCCCAAAATGTGGATGAGAGGAGGCAGGGGTGACAGGAGGGACATCCGCTGTGTACATTAATCAGACAGAGTCCTTGATTTCCCTTCTGGGTCTACTTACGAGAGTCAGTGTTCAGCAGCGGTAGGCAAGACAAATGCAATCTTCAGTTTAACAATCCTGCCCTGGCACTATCGCACTTAAAAGCACTCATGTTTTCCAAGGGAAGAAAAAAAAAAAAGAATTAAAATAAGCACTTCGCAGCTTTGGCGTTGTCACAATAATTTTTGTAATTTTAGGTCATCGGGGGTTTGATTGTCTGAGCTCGTTAAACGGATGCTATGCCTGACACCGTGTTAATTGTGCATTTGTACAGCAGAATGAGAAAGGTTATGTCATAATTTATATCCATAATCCATAATGCATGATTCCTGTGCTTTTGGTTGAGATTATCCAGTCCCGGAAGGGAGTTATAAAGTGTTTCTCATCTGATAGCTCAAAGAATCAATCAATTCATTGATTGTCATACAGGATGTCATACAAAAACTAGCAGAACTTTTGACTGAAATAAAAAGTTTTAGCTGAGTATAGCAAACTTTTTTCCAGTGCAGTTCTTGTTCACACCTACAATCAAGTAGCTAATAAGCTGTTGTAATTATTAGAATATATAATAGCACTAATGTTTTCAAATGAAAAAGACTGACATTTAATCATAAAATTGCAACCTCATCCATCAGACTTTTAAACTGACACCTTATAAAGTGACAACTAAATTCACACATTGGTGGCACAACATAAAGTTTCCTGGACAGTATCCACCAAAGCATATTATTCACCAAGCAATTAAGAGACACTATGTGAGAGATATATGGTAGGTTATGGGATGTTAAAAAAGGAATTCCACTTTTCACCATCTGACTCCCGTTTCAGGTCCTCGGAAGCAATGATTTATGCTGTTCATGGCATATGCATCCACTTCACTTTCCTTGCTCCTGAAATAAATTGAATGGGATCTCGCAGTGGGCCAGTCACGTGCTCGCCAGAGATCTGGGCTATTTTTCCCCCCGCAAGTTTTGCCCCAAATTAATTACATGAGCGATTACTTTGTTCAGAGGAGAAACACGACTGCTGGTCTTACAGCCTTACAGCCGGCCTGGTCCAGATCACTGGTGCGTTCACAGTACATTTCCCTAGCTGGACTGTAGCTTCCCCATTCCCTCCCTAAGTTTAGATGCTGCAATAGAACCACTAGGAGATGTGACCGCATACTGGAGATGATCTATTCGCCTCACTGGCATTCCCCAACTCTTGCCCCATGTTCACAACCCAAACTGATTTATTGATTATTTAATGAGCTGGTTTATCACTTGTCCAAAAGTCCAAGTTGCCACAGCTGGTGAATAAATCACAGGGTCTCACATGAAATATGACTGAAATCATCACCTTTTAAAGTGCCACACAGGAGATGCAAGACTCTAAACCTTCATGCTGAGATCAGTGTGTTGACTCTGTAGTAGCAACACCTTATGGGTCATTATGGGTCACAATTAATAGTTGATTGTAAGTTGATTTATTACCTGTATGTAAAGTGTCAGTTAAATATCAGGGCTTATATTGTAAATAGTCCAGATTTTTGTTTCTTTTGCACATCTACTCTCTTCTCTTTCAGTTATGTTAGTATTTTCTTTATATTATTTAGCCTTATTTCATGACTCTCCGGATTTTCAAAGACATCAATCCTGTCCATCCATTTTCTAACCAGCAATCCAGTACAGGGTCACGGATACATGTATATCTATTATTTTATATAATCAATGCTCTCCTTTTGTAAGATAAAATGTGGAAAAGTTGAACGTTCTTTTGTGTTTCCCCAGTATTTAGTCATCCGTGCTGTGTCAGTGGGGAAAGAGGGCATAGAAATTGTGAGGAGCGCAGAGCCCACATGAATACTCGTTGAGCTTCAATTCAGGAAATCCCCGACTACCTCTCCTTGTCACAAGCGAGCGCACGAGTGGCCCCGGCCGTGTTCGTGCTGCACCGTGAAGGGGGAACCGCGCTTCTTTGTTCCCCACGTTGGGCCTAATTTCATGCCGCGGTGATCACTGAGGTACCGACAGTCACTGGAGCGCGAACAAGACTGTAGCTGATCACAGAGCGCTAGGCTCATTACGTCATCACGCTAATTTAATGTTCAGCTGGCTACCTTTATTCTTCACACACGGAAATAGCAGACTTCGTCCCATGAGTGATTTCATCCAGTCAACCAGCCAATTAATCAATCAACCAGAATTCAGCCAATCGATCAATTGATCAATAAATTGTCATTCAGTTACATTTTTTTGCTGCGGTATTAAATTTTAAATAAATCCATGGGTGAATGAGCACCTTGCACATTAAGAAGTGAATGAGTGATTTGTGTAATGGTATACAAATTCACATTTATTTTACATATACTTTTGTCTATAGAGGCTAACAGGTTGTTAATACCGTTTATCTAGTGCAGGGTTGCAGCCAGCAAACAAACAAATAAACAAACAAACAAATAACGGGCATCTTCTTTGTAACATAAAAAGCTCAAACAGCTGGTAAAACACACCTCTGAATAAGTGCTGACTCTGTTATTTCCATTTTTGCATCATTCAAACAAATATACTTTTTCACATTTTCTTTGTGTTTTCTCTTAGCAATCATCTGTAATTCAGCTGCGAATGATCGCCCCATGCTTGGACGTCCACCGACAATTTGGCCACATTTCTGAGCGGAACAGATTTTCTGCTCTCAAAAGGAATGCAAAACCATCAGTCCGTCAGTATGGAAATCAGGCGAGGCATCTCACCGTCATAACAAGGCCGGCTGTAAATAACATGTGACCCGCAGCTCAGAGAGGATTCTCCCTCGTCTCCTTTGACGGCGGGCAGGTACTGACAAAAAAGCCCTAACGCGTGATACGCCGCTTCTGGACGCGGCATGATTAACCTCTGCTCTGGGCCGCTGCTTCCCGAAGCATTATCGCCTATTGACCCGGGCCGTCTCATTGCCGCAGCTGTTGCGAAAGGTCTGGAGATCGGGGACTTGCTATAGTAATGGGCAAGAAACTAATTGTCTGTTCTTTGTAGGCTAAAGTTATTGGCAGCTGCCATTGTATCAAACAGTCTGCTGTCACGCCGAGAAACTAACCAGAGCACACTAATTGCGATGGCCTTTTCATCATCTGAAATCGGCCGCTAGCCGAGGAGTGTGCTGGAGCAGTGTGCTTCGACGCTGATGTCAGAGCCAGCTGAGATGGCGGTCGAGGCGAGCAGGCCATGACCACCGAGATTGCCCCTCAAGGCCCGCCCCCGGTTCTGGTAGCATCATGGGCCTGTGTTCCGTCACGCCCGTCATTTAGGAGGGTGCTTGGGGGCAACTCAGGAGGGGGGAGGGTGGGGGGGGTGGAGGCAGGGGCGGAGCGGAAG
>JAODJU010000001.1:42588474-42605213 GCA_026776725.1 Gnathonemus echidnorhynchus
CCCCCCCAACACTGTCACAGCTGTCAGATGTCATCCCAGAGCAGTCCTGTCACCACGGGAGGGGGACAGCCTCTCTCCTCCCATTGCTCGCCCCATGCAAATGTCCACTTAGCAGATGAATACCGCCGATATTAGACACATTCTTCATGCTTTTATGCAAACGAAAGATCTGTGTCATCCCAGGATTTCATGGAAATAAGGCGCAATTTATTCCTCGTGGGAAGAGTGAAGCCGCCTGTAAAGAATGGGGAAATTGTTTGGTTCAGCCTATTAAAATGGGCGATAAAATACGGTCCTGAAAAACAAACAATGGCAGAGTTTGGGGGTAAGAGGGAATTAAGGAAAAGCAGCAGCTTTGTGCGGAGGAGAAAACACAGGAAATGAAAGAGCCACCCTCTATTTCAGAATTCACTCTTCACCTGTAACCCTGCGCACTTTATAGCCATTGTACTGACGCTTACATTCAATGCTGGGACAATCACAATAGTTTTTTTGAAAAATGTATTTTATGTCCAGGTCTCTGGTAAGGCCTGAGCTGCTGAAGACGTAGAAGAGGCAGTACTTAGGGAATCAGCTAAACATGTTTGCATGTGTAGCTTGTGTGTTTGTATCATAGGTACTACAGGTACATGAAAAGGAGATTATTTCAAAAACTGCTGCCATTATGTAGGTTTCAAAGCTATACGTCAGTATAACTGTGTATATATAAATGTGTGTGTGTGTGTATATATATATAGTTTTATTATATATTTTTAGGAGGATGTAAGTGATAGCAGTTTCCTGCCGCTACATTGTCTTTTTCATGTGAGGACACTGAACAAAAGAAATTTTAGAGATCGCTGCATGTAGACGAAGGGCCGAGACCGCGACAGGCGTGACTAAAATACTTACCAAGTCATCCAGCTAAAAAGCTAATTACAGCCTTTTTATCACCAAAGCCGAACCATGTTTGCGACATTAGCGTGGAGGGCGAGTCACGTGACCGACTCTGGAGTTTCAAACCGCAGACATCTGAGCCAGGTGGATTAAAGGTTGGTTAAACATCGAACCCGGAATCCATATGCAAATTTCTAACACCAATTAGGAGACACCGTTTGTGATGTATCTCTCCACCACTTTACGCTGCTCTGTTTTCAAACAATGAATTTAATTCAATCAAATTAAAAGCTCAGAACTCAGAGATTATGGGTTTATGAACGAAAACAAGGTCCTTCTTGTTTCTATTCTTTTAACCAGACAAAAAGAGATTCGATCGCAGTGTATTTGATGACTAAAGTCAATGTGTTGAACACCGTTGTTAAAAAAAAAAAACGGATTTATTGATTGTTTTTCTGAATTGTCTGAATGAAGCAAAATTACAGAATTTGAGCAGCGGTGATAAGAATGCAGGAGTGAGTGAAATCACATGGGTGTGAAGGTGGCACCGTGGTCATCCTGAGGCGTTTGAGGAAGACCGCAACGTTGGAATCACCCAAGCATGCACCGGCGAGACTGAATCAATGTTTCGCCGCCGTGTGTCCGGTCCAGCCCTGGGCTGAGAGACCAGCGGTCCCCAAAGACACGGCTAACAAATAGAGAGGGAGAAAAAAGGCAGAGAAAACTTCTGGCCGGTCACTAGGCTGGTGCTAAGTGATCTGTGTTCGCTCCGGACACGCCAATCCCTAACCCTGTGAAATTAACAGCCCTTCCTGACATCTGACCCCCTGACCTCACACATAATATCAAATTCAAAAAGCACCATGCATGAGTGTTCCCGAGTAATGTAAAAAAATCACCCCCAACCCGAAATGACCATGCCAGTGTTTTTATCCAGCAAAGCCTCGGTGAGCCCACGGTCCGTCTACGAACCTCAACTTCAAGACGAGAGTTAATACAAGGAAACAAAGACGACTCAACCTGCCCATTTCCTTCCTGTTCCTACAAAAATGCTTCCAGTTCCATTATGGGGTTGTTTTTCCTCAATTAAGCCAGAAAATAAGACTGTAGACTCCCTTAATGGTTTCAAAATGGTTATGTTTTTCCCCCTTACCTGCAACAAAAATCTGTACAGAATGTGCCAGGTTTTTTATGGTTTCTGGAAGCATTAAAGGGGTAAAGAAGTGTTTTTTAATGAAAATAATTTCACGGCTACCACCTGGAGGATGACAGCGTACAAGGGTAGCTACAACGTGGCGCGTCTCTTAGACTCTGCCGAAAGGAAGATTGGCAGCCTGAAGTGGGGTTTACAGGCAGACCTACACACAAGACCTCTTCACCCATGACTCATAATCACTACTCAGCAAGAGACGTATGTCCCAGGAAAAAGGCTGTCGCAGCCATTAGAGGTGTGCTTAAACTCCACTTAAATATCACTCCGTCGACTATTACTTAAACCATAGTTTGGTATTTAAATGACACTTTTAGGTGCTTTTTAAGTTTTGTAATACAATTGCCGGCGAGCTGTGACTGAGATCTGGCGTTGTTGTGACAGAGTGGCCGATGCGAGAAACCCTGCGATGCCAAGAAATGACAAAAGCAATCAGCGCTAAGGGGATGTCCCTCAGTGCCTTTGGACCATAACACTTCTCATTAAGAGTGACTTGCTTTTCTTATAAAGATGAACCGCGAATACTATAGTAGAGGCTCACCTTTCGGTGTTATTTAATGTTCTTTTAGCCTCTACAGAATATCATGGAAATATAGATCGCTTCTGCGGTTGAATATTCAATTCATTTTGGTTCAAAGAGAGGGAAACGGTGAAATATTTCCACAACGTCTGAATCCTTCAGATGGTTATAGATTTCTTTGAGAAATGGCACTCACAAGCTGATGCATTTGTTTATTATTATTATTATTTTTTAAATCCCTTATTTTTTTTTCCTGCTAGCTGTACCGCAGTAGGCAATGGCCTCCCAGAGCAATGTATTACATGAGCGTCGGCAGCGGGATGAACTAGCGGATCGGCGGAGGCAGCATCCACCCCAGGGTCAGCCGCGGAATGCCGCTCCTCTGTGACGCAGCGCCGGGGTGATGGCGTGTAAACAAACGTGACGGATCCTGTCACAGGCACACGCGGCGGATCGAGCGTTTAACGATGGCCGCCCATAATCCTGGCTGCGAGGTGCGGGATGCCGTGGAAACGCGGTCAGAGCATCCGTCACCGTCGCTGCCGCCCCCCTTGACATCCTCCACAAACCTGACCTGACCGCTTATTGCTAACATATGGCTTAGTCACCCCTTTAAACAATCATTAATCCATCCATCCATCCATCTTCTGTCGCCGCTTATCCAGTGCAGGGCCGTGAGGGGGCCCCTGGAGCCTATCCCAGGATGAACAGGGCAGAAAATGCTCTGGACGGGATGTCAGTTCATCACAAGGCGCGCGTACACACACACACACACACACACACACACATATTACTCCTCACTCTTTATTTTACATCCTCCTGATCACGGCCTGTAATGTCACTGATACCATTGTGTTTATTGTCTTATTTTACAGTTTTATTTTATTGTTATCTTAAAATATTATTTTTCTTTAACATGGCTGTTCTATTACAGTTCTTTGTATTACATACTTCACCTTTGAGCATAATCCAGAAAGCAGGCAGAAAAAGCATTTCACAACACACATGTACAGTATGAAGCTGGTAGATACATATAACTGCATGGCGTTGCACTGTATAAAACAGGGCAAATGAGAACATAAATCACCCATACAGCTAAAGAGGCACTGACCGGTCTGTCCCCCAAATCTACTGTGATTACAGTTGACCCATCTACATTGCGGGGGTTAGGGGTGCAGGCACCCTGCGATCTGGAAAAACCGTGTAATATTTTTTGGCGAGCAGAGCAAAGCGAAGCGAAAAGGTACGAGAAACACGAGACCTATGAGATCATGTGACATCACGTGAGAGGTTGCCATAAACACGCTTGCTGACCGTTATCGCAGCTTTCACAAAACTCCCCAAAATAATTTAATTTCTTATGCTGACTTCACAATATATTGAAACCACATTGGGGAATGTCGTGATGCAGAAGGGTCAACTGTACACATAATTTAATAATTTATGCGTTACTCTTTGTGTTTTAATATATTTTTTTAGTTATTAAGCATATTTCTTATTTCTTCGTTCAATTTTGAATATGCTACACTACAGTTTAATTTTTGTTGAATACTACTCAGTTAGTAATCCACTTTTCTTCAGTTAATCTACTGCGTAAGGCGGATTTACAGCCCCATACTCTTTGCCACAGGCTGCAGAAGTGAAATTTAACCACACTTTGTAGATAACAGAATTAGCCTGGTGTTAGTGGTCAGTATTTATCATTCTGAGGTGTGATGATATCTGTTAAGAGGACAAGGCAATAGTATGTGGTTGTTTTATGTTCAGAGAAACACTAAATTAAAGTCATGGCACTCATTTTTTACAGTCAGCATGCTTTATTGATCGTTTTATTTTATTTAGATTGATTTTTTTTTTTTTTTAGAAAATAGTGTTCTGCTCAATAAGTTTAAAGCCGTGTTCAGACAGATTATCTAACATACTGTGGGATATTATTTCACGTAGTTTCTTGGAGACAGTCTTTCATTGTGTAAAATCAATGTGCTGTTTATAATTTGCTATTTAGTTATTAGCATATTTTGGGATCTGCTCTTGGAATCTTTTAGATCTTGAGAGCTTATGGCTGCACATCATGATAGATGCTTGGGTACCTGTGATCAAAAGTAAAATCCCCATGGGTTATTCCACTACAGGCATGCAACATAAACCCTCGCTGCCTATTTAACAGGACATGATTGTTAGAGACTTGAAAAAAAACACTGAAAGGCTCCTGAGTAATTTAACCCTTTAGATGTAGAGACTCGTATTTCTTCTGGCTGTAATGTGATTCCATGATTTGAAACAGGTACACTAATATATTTACAGTAGTAATATAGTTTGTACATGACAGAGATGAAAAACTTTGGTTTCCCATCCTCTTTGGAGGCCAATAATGAAAACCCTCAAAGGTAATCGCCATTCTGTCACACCCTGCCCATCGGACCCTCCTGCTTCCTCCCTAGTGCGGCCTAATGAGCCACGCCTGTTACCTGTTGTCTCAACTTCTGTTCCTAACTCTCGTGTGAATCACTCCCAGCTGCCTCTTGTTTGGTCCTTCATAAGTCATGTATTTAAGTGCTTCCCAGTCCTGTGGTCCCCAGTCTCAGCATTAATGTCAAACCTCTGTGTTGCCTGTACTTTCCCTTGTTCCCGGATTCCCGTTTTGGATCCCCAGTGATCTCGTTTGTTTTCAACATTTCTTAATTCAATTAAATAAAACCCGCTTGCTCCCATGTTCTTCGTCCCTCAACACGTGAAACATCCTGCGAATTTAGCCTTAGCACTCAGCGACCTGGCACCCATAACCAAGCTAAGGGGAAGGTCCACTGGGGAGATTCTACCCATCCCCCCTCCGTTTACCACTCGCACCAGTGTTTACGAATAATTGCATTTCACTATATATAATTCATTTCAATCAACAGGCTTGCGGGCAAGGCGAACTCTCGTTTCCGTGGGAGTTCGTCTAATAAGCGGCAGGGCTATGAGGAAGGCTTGTCAATGTTTGCCAGCGCGTTTGCTCAGGGATAAAGCGCGTGATGAATTTCCCCACATCCGCATGTATGCATGCGGCCCTGATTCTGCTTGGTGCAAGAAACGCCCCTCATGTTCCTTTAAAACTCCCCAAGAATCAAAGAATTAACAGTTCCAGACCGCACAAAAAACCCTAAATCCCGCTTTAATAACTATTTTATTTTGGTTGCACTTTGGAAAAAGAACAGAGGAAAGGTGTACATGAGCACCTTCTTTACATTGTCATGGACATACTGCGTTCTTTCAGGATTAAACCCTAAAATCTTGCTTACTTTAATATATGGATATTTGCATGGTAACAAAGGTCTGTAAATCACGGGTCAATAATAAGAAAGAAACAATAATAATAATTTGGATAAATTGCATGGTTCACCCCACATTGCTTCGATATTCAAGCAGGATATCATGGAAATTTTAACAGTCATAGCAGATTAACCTTGTGTGTGCTTTTCTTACCATCAATCTGATGAATTTACATGCATCAGAATGAAAATGCTCTTTGGAGGGAAAAGGTGTTTTTTTCCCCCTTCACATCTTGGACCACCTCCCTGTGAAAAATCTGAACTATTATACTGGCATTTTTAAGCATTAATAATAAATCACGCTTGGCTTGAGTGGGAGATGAAAGACGTAATGTTGGTGAAGTGGTTTCTCGGGTACGTCCTTGTCAAGTGACTTGGAAAGAGCACCTCACAATGAAATCGCTAATCTGCTTTTTGTGTACGCCGGTGAGACACGTGACCCTTTGTAATACAAACGCTTAAGGTATTGCGTGTGTCTGTTTTGGAAGGGTAGCTATAGGCGTGCTCTATACTGAAAAGTCTAAATGTTGCCTGCGATTCCATGAAATGCTTGGGAATTTTTAACAGTTCAGTTCGGAGATGTCATTGTAATATAAACATTTTAACTTAAGGAGTGCCTTGGTTGGGAGTTTTTCTCATTTGTTTCATGGATTCTATGTGACCATTTGCGTCAGTCGTACGGAAACGCTTATTAACACCGCAAGTACTAACTGGAAAATGGATAATATGAAAAAATATTACTGAAGAATTACAACAAGGTTTTTCATGAGGAATATTTTGAATATAACTGCAGCCCATTCTGGAAGGACTTATCCAGCTCCCCTTTACCTCTGCCTGAGTTGTGAAGAGTAATGGTTATGGAGAACATAGTTATGGAGAACAGCACACTGACATTTGTTAAAGGAGATCTATGAGGACAGCTGAGATTATGTTTTAAAATGCAATTTAAAAACAATAATACCAATCAATGGGCCCAAATAGTAGGAGATTTAGCTTCTGAATAACAGGAGGGACTGGTAGGGACACAGGAATGTGCATCCTCACTGGCCTCAGATGGAACTGATAAACAGCAGCTTGCTGTCAGGGACAAGGCATTGTGGGTAGCATGGTAGGGATTCATTATGCCTACCGTGTCAGTTACCACATGTCCGTTTTGAGGTCTCATTGAAGGCTGTCTCAAGGGTAACAGCTGTATACTTAATGCTGTGTTAACTGAAATTGGAAAATGACTGGCTTCAGAATAAACATTCCTTCTTTTGTGTATTTGTGAACTGGTATTTAATGGTGGGTCACTATGCATCACAGAATGGGAATAAACTCTCTGTGTGCTAGTTGTATAGTTTTTCTCCAGAAAAAAAACAATTATCGCATATTAATTTGACTATATATATTATCTTTTCACTTTTTTATCAAGAGACTCCTCTTTAAGCAGCACAGATTCAACGTAATAACATCGAACATACGTCCGGGTGCTACATTCGCCACCGTCAGCCCTGGAAAAGTCCTGCCGCAACATCTGTTAAGAATAAAGAAGAGAGCAAATGTTATCAGACAGGGCTCTTACAAGGACCCCGGTGGCGTGTCAGGATCTTCGGAATTAGAATGTGAATATTAATCAATCCCCCGGCTTGAATTAAACGCTGAAATCCCTGCCCCATAAGATTTCGAGGCAAGAAATGTAGATTTCCTTTATTAGACTGTCTTCATTGTCTGTTTAGCTACTTAATTGCTCTGTGCCTTTGCTCGCCAGAAGTCACCCCATGCCACGTCCCCATCAAATTACTCCGCTTAAGCTCCTGCTCCCAATATATTATGGGCTACCTTTCTTAGAGGTGTGAGTGTTCCGACATTAGTAGCCCAAGGATCACTTTCCTATATTTTCTGAGCTGTGATGTTGCAAAAAAAGGCATAACATTAATCAATAAAGACTTTGTGATGTTAACCAGGAAGCATATTCTTACACAATTAAAATTTTCAAGCTGTTTCGCACAGGGGTGCCTCTTGTCTGGTGTGCCATGTTTGAGGGCTGTGAACCCAGCTCATACCGGTGGGACCCCTAAAATGCTTATGGTTTCTCCGAACAGGTTGGACAACCTGACCAATTCACAGTACAAAAATTTAAGGACGAAAGCAGTACTCTTACTTTTCAGAAATGTATGTTTATATCTAGCACAAGAAATTACATCAGCATGAAAGATTGAATAGTGACAACCCCAGCCACATATACATGATTTCTAACTCTACTCTTTCCTAGGAATTTAGTTATCATTGCCAACCTATATCGGACTTTTGCCTATATACCGTCATGGAAAATTATTGCTCTCTTATAACAGTGAATTTTTGCAGGTGGAACTTCCACACACAGTACAGTTTACTGTCAGAATAACTATTGAGAGTATGAATATTGAAAGGGCAACACCAGTTATGACAGAATCGAATTATCCTCTTGAGATGTCTGTCCTCTAACAAAACTTATTGACATTGAGGAGAATGCCAGAAGACGCCATTATGGTCCTTGTGATTATGTACTGGATCAGGTCCGTGCCACTTTACAGAAATTTGTAATGGTGTCTAGAGATTGGATGACAGTTATTTTAGCATTTCCCAGCAGCAAGGAAGCGGAGATATGTAACGGGAGATAGTAAGCATTTATATGAATATGAAAATCATCAGCCTGTCCTATTTTCATAAATCATCGGCCCTCGTGAGAGGGGACAGCAGGGGTGCTCTCCATTCGCAGATACAGCGGCGGCGGCCCGCGGACAGAAATCATGCTGAATGTGCTTGGGTAGATAACTACACGTGTCGGACGGCCAGCGGAGACTGTTTACACAAAACAGGGAGCAGATAGGAGGAGATCTAATTAACTTGTAAGAGACTGTGCCGAGCTCGCCCGGTGATTCCGCGGCTGCTGGCGGAAAGGGCTCGCGGTCGGGTTGGCCGCGAGGCCGCGGATCAGCGCCGGAATCCCAGCCGCGGTGATTCGGTGATTCACCTCAGATGAATCCTTGTCATATTCCCTCTTCATTTGGCTTAGCATTGGCTTGGTGATGCAAGAGTCAGTTATGGGCGGGGAGGCAGAGGGGGGGCAAACGCAGGGCCATTGAGTGCTGGGGGATGGGGTTATATCCTGGAAGCCCGGCATTCTGGGACCCCCGTTGAGTCGGGTGATGGTGACAGGTCCGCACCGTGGACCAGACCTGTCACTCACCATCTCCTCGGCAGTTAGCGGAAAACAGCAGGAGGGGAGATCAGGCTGCAGGCATCTCTCCTTCCATTATTATCCTGTTATGTTTTTATGCGCAAAGGCCCCTCATTTCCCTCCTTTTTTACGTGAAAAAATAATGCATGATAGCTAAATACATTTATTATAAATGCCGTGGTGCAAAGCTTTTAATTGCAGTCATTGTCATGATCCGTCCTGTTCATCCTCCGGTATGACCAGCAGGGGTTGCTGCTGGTCCTCCGGATCCCTCCTGATTCTCCCCAGGTGTGTCTTTCTCGTTCTCCCCAACCCTGTTGTGCTAACCATCCTCACCTGCATGGTGCCAGCACCTTATTAGTCCTGCATATATGTGCTTCGCTATCCTGTGTTCCCCAGTCCGGTCATTGGTGTCAGTGCTTTTGTTGCCTGTACCCTTCCCCATACTTGTCTTCCCGTTTTGACCCCTTGCAGTCCAGTTTGTTTTCCTACTCCTTTTTTGTCCCTTTTGTTTACCTGACACATGCCCTTGAGTTCTTTAGTTTTTTTAGTCACAATAACCATTTTGGTTCAAAGATGGCAAAAATATAATGTAAATATTCTAAGTGTTAGTCATTTGAATATTATTCTGTGATGAATATTATAGGCTGAATATTATTATTTACGAAATATAAACAGCCTGGATAAAGCATTTGCTTGGCAAAAAATATATATTTTTTTTTATGTAAAGACTGCTTAGCAATATTTTACAATAAACTCTGCAAAGAGAGGTACCAGTTCACAGTAAGGCTCCCTTTTACCTTTTATAAATAGTAGTAATTCATTAATGAAAAGAAAATGTGTTACAGCCTAAATAATAACCCCATCATAAACCATTCATAAACCCTTTATAAGGGTAGTCTTATTGTAAACAGTTACACAACGATAATTTCCTGCCCTAGAAAACAGCATGAAGTGTTCCAAACAGAAGCAGAACTTCTGTAATTCTCTTCCAACAGCAGGTCTGTAAAACCTGAAACTGTACTGGGTCTGAGGCAACATGTTCGTTGGTCAGATGCACCCTGTGCACCTGAAAGCAGGGGCTCTGACTGGGATGTTAAGGTACCTTCCGATTCACCAGATTCACGTGTTACCATAGTGACCATTATCAACGACTTATTTTTTTGTAGACACCTATTGCAAAATCAAAGACAGTTTCGTTTTTGCACATTCATAATAGGGGATGGGAACAGAAAGTAGGCGGCTGGCCACCCCCAGTTTTTAAAGACCCGGGACCCAGCTGGCAAATTGTTGACTGATCAGTAATTTCCTCCCAAATTCATTTCCAGGTGGCAGGCTGTTCATGCCATAGGCGACATCAGACTTTCTAATGCTCAAAACTGTTTCATGGAGTTGGTGAGTTTTTTAGCTCTGTAATCCAAATAGGTCAGTCGCTGCCGTTTGTCTAATATTACAACAAATGTTATCAGTGTTAGGGAAACCTAGGCAGGGAACCCTGTCACATCGCTACAGACTGAGAAGCTGAGCGGCTGAAGCTGCAGGAAGCCATCAGAAACTGTTACCCCGTCCGTCCACTGTCCAGACAGTGACCCAGCCAGTCCCACCCCCCGCCAAGCGACCCACCCATCAACATCTACCACCTCAGCGCCGCTCAGAGCTACATGCCCACCAACTCAGAATCAGCAGCATAATTTTACGCTTCCTATGGACATAAAAACACCGGCAGGACCGTCACGCTCACCCTCCCAAGGCCTAAAGCTTCACCAGGACACCAGAAGGGGGGTGGCTGGTAAGAAACGTCATCCCAACGCAGACAGTTTTGTCGGTCATGTGCAAACGGCAGGTATGAATTATAAATGTCCTGGACAGACTAGTGGGGAGCGCATTAATCACGTTAAAAAAGATGCAGCTGTTCCCCCATCTTTGTATTGTCTCCGCCCTGAGTGTATAGCCCTCGATTATTATTTCTGTATGTGCCCATACTGAGAACATCATGTACCAGAAAGCTCTGCACATCTGCCTTAGAGTTAGCGATATTTTTATTGGGATGCGCCCATTTAAAATCAAATTACAGGTGCTAGAGTAAAGACAGCTGGTTGAGCTTAATAATCGGTGCCGCTAAGCCGTCAATGAGGTCAGAGTCAACGTCGTTGGCAGGAATCATTATAAAACAGCCTCATGTAACGTCACTTTCTTTGAATCCCAACCATACTTTTTTTTTTTCCGCTCAGGAGAACATAAGCAAGCTGGAATGCTGATGAGAGCGGAGATCAAATGTCTCCCAGCCATGTAGGGGAAAGGGAGAGAAAGAGAGAGAGGGAGAGATTAACGGCAAATTGCTAATAGAGTAAATGAAACGGAGAAGCAGGCAATCATATTGCAGCAATTACCGCCCAGATGTCCCCATTCAGATCTCTGGGTGTCCTGTTTCATTAGGAGGCCGTCATTGCCTTGTTAAACCCACACCTCGCAGCTCTCAGGGGCGTACGGAGCCCCAGACCCGGGGAACATTTAAAACAACAAAGTGCCATTTGACAGCCTCCACATCCACAGAAGTGGCTCCTCTTCCGGCCTTTGATGTGGCAGGGATTTATTTAATCAATTATGAATCAAAGTTGAGTTTTTCATCCTTTTAGAGGTGGAACTCAAAGATGCGCCTACTGCACTCGCGTCCTACCGAAGCGCCCGGCTGATTTCCATCGCGGGTCCATATATTATTCTGTCACCCCCCCCCCGTATTTTTAAACGGTGTGCGTGTGCTGATGGCCCGGCGCTCCTCACAGACGACAGGGTTCCCTCCGCAGGCAACACGTCACGGTGACGTGCGGCGCCACGGACTGTTACGGCCTACATAAGTCCTCGCTTTACATGGCCGATGGGGCAGGAGAGACCTGGGGGACGGTCTGACAGCAGGGGAAGGCTTTGGCCCGACGTGTGTAAAGGCAGAATGCAAAAAGGACGGTCAATTACACGGCCATGTTACATGTTTAGATTCCGATTAAACTAACAGGATTAGCTTAGAATTTTCAAAAATAAAAAAATTGACAACCAGAAACAAATACCCTGTGTGTGAACATACTTGGTCAATAAACTGATTCTAAATAAATTACTACTACTATTAATACTAACAATAATTATAGTGATGATAATAACAACAATAACAAATATGCCCAGTTGTGGACTGGCATTCCAGCCTTCTGCCCATTCCTGCCTGGGATAAGTTCCAAGACTTGGTGCAACACTGTATTCAAGAAGCAGTTGAAAGATGGAATAAAATAATAATAGCAACGCTTCATGCATTCATTTTCTGTCCTATTCAGGGTCGTGGGGGGGTCTGTAGGCTACAGGAGCAAGGCAGACAATAACCCAGGATGGGGCGCCAACCCATCGCAGGGCACGAGCCCACACCAGTCACACATGCACGTTTATGGGCAATATGGTCATTCCAATTAACCTCAGCATGTTTTTGGACTGTGGGGGGAAATTTGAGTATCCAAAGGACACCCCATGACGACATGGGGAGAACATGCAAACCCCACATGCATGGAGCCATGGCGGAGAATTATAATAATACTTTAACAGATGTGCATATTTCATGTACTAATTCTTTTGACAATCATCATTAATAATGTCCAAAATGCTTGTACAAAATTTTAAAAAAATGATTACACTTTGATTTACACATAATATTTACGACGCAGTAATTAATGACACATTCATGTTTCCATAATCCCTCTGTTTCTTCATAATTGCACTATTAGCTCAGACCCTCACATGGTCCTTCATTCCTTGGTTTAGTGCTGGAGATGCTCTTCAGGGCTCTCCATCCGAAAAATCAACCCAAACATCTTTTACTGTATAAACACGGATGTCGCTTCCTGCTCGCAAAGACGTCTTTAGGGTGCTGTTCTCCCTCATTTTTTGTCAGACGAATGGAAGAGTAAACCCCCCCCCCAAAAGAAGGCCAAGAAGGTTTTTATCCCCCCTCCCCATCCCTGTCCTAGCGCCGAGGTGGAGGGCAGCTTGCGACTCAAAGGATGGAGTAACAATGTGGATGACATCAGGTCACTCTGCCTCTTCACAGTTACCTGCCTGATAGAATTGTCCCCCGTGCAGATAGGAGGTCTACTGAAGCCTTGCTTTTTGTCAATGCCACCGCATATGATTGATGGCTCAATGGCCACAGTGAATATGCCCTTTTTAAATAATTTATGTTTCCATCACTCGTACGCACTAGTTCATAACCAGCCCAGTGTTTTATTTATTTATTTATTTTTTTTACGTTGACCAGATGAATCAATGGGCTTAAAGACAGGAGATGGTCACCACTGGAAGGTTTAACGGCATCTCCAAGGGGCAGAGATTCTATTAAAGGCCTGAATATTTACTCAGGTGCTCACAATGGCGTTGAAATGTAAATGTTTTTCTCAAGGTGATAGCTAAATGTTAGAAGAGTGGAGATTACGTATAGCAGTCCATAGACCCTGGATGCGTTTGTGGCACCAAATGAAGTCTGTATCGCTAAAGTGTCAATCCGTGCGAAAAGCGTGTGCTATCACTGACTACATCTCAGCTGCTCGTGTCAGCTGGATGTTTTCAATCAGGCTACTTCCATGGGCCAGTCGTGTTCCACTGCTGTGCTCGGAAAATCAGAGTGGAAATATTGGGTAAGTTCTGATTAGAATGGGCGGCTGTCGTGTCCCAGCATCAACAGTCATACAAATGGCAAGACAACAGACGTGATTAAGGGACCGAAACTTTGATATTTTCTTTTACGCTGAATTGTGAGGCACACAAACGCTCCGAACACGAAACCACTGGAAAAAGGCCCGCTGTAAATCAAATATTCCCTTTATTTGTCTTTTAACAAAATGACAAATTAGCTAAACAATACTGTTTGAATTCTTATTAAAGTTGATTAATTCATATCATTAGTTAACTACATAATAGCTTGCAAAAGATAGCAAATTAATTTTTATAATGTGATTAATTTGTGAAACACTTGAATTAACATCAATAAATCAATTTTTTTAAATCAATTACATTATCATTTTTAAATATAGAGCTAATAGTGTACATTAAAAATGTGTAAAAATGACCATCTATCATTTGGGTTTAGCAGAAGGAAGCTTAAATGATCAATGAATATTTATTTTTTTCACTGGCCCTCAAGATGAATTAAAACCTTTGTTAGAGCTACAGATTTTCAAACAAAAATTGAATTAATTCTGGTTTCTTTAGTTTCTACAAAATGCACAGAAAAAGCACACAATTAATCTCACATCTTCTTGTGTGTGTATGCGTATGATCCCTATATACAATACAGTGCTTAGGTTTTATACAAGCCGTTTATATATTTTCAGAAAAGTGAAGTAAAATCAGTAAGGAAATATTGTTTTATGTTCCTTCCTAGTTGCGCTGCTGATTATTTATGGTTGATTTCTTGCTTAAAATGGAGCCGGCAAAGGGTCATATTTTCATTAAAAAGCCCCGGATTTCCTGTAGAAACAAACCAGGATATAATCCAGAAGAATAACAGTATGACACCGGTAATTGTTCTAACACTCCTTCTGGGATATCCTATATAATAACTGAATTAGGTCAAATGTTTCCTAAATGTGTACAAGTGCTTTACATCTTTCACATCTACATGTATGTTCATCCATCCATACATCTTCCAACAGTTTACAGCACAGGGTCATGAAGGGCTCCAGGCACCCAAGGTCACAAGTCAGGCAACATGCTGAACAGGACACCAGCCCATCACTAATATAAGTATGTTACTATACATATATACAGTATTAGACCCCGATACAGAATTTTTTATTTTTATTTATTTATTTTTTTTATTTAAACCTTTATTTTACCAGGCAAAGCATTAAGAACAGATTCTTATTTACAGTGCCAGCCTGGCAAGTGCCCAAGAGCACTTGGTGAACAACATAAATGTAAATTCAAATGAATGTTAATTATCAAAATATGCTGGGTATATAAAACTACTGTTGTTGATGAGTGCCAAGTCGTAACGAAAAACCAAGCAATTAGTTTCTTTCGGATATCAGATGGCTCTCCTCCACAGGAAGTACTGGGTCCTGGTCACTTTGCGAGCGAGCTGGAAGGACGGCAGCGACGGCAGAGCTCACAGCCACAATGTTAAAGATCTCTGCTTTCGCGCAGAGCTGCTTACGCCATGTTTTTCTTCCCAGAAGCCCACTGGGCATCCCCATTTACGTGGGCCTGTATTTTACGGGAGCAGTTTGGATTAAGCTCGCTGGGCTGGGAGACCATAGCGGCCGACCTTGAGGTCACAAGCGTACTTTTCATGGAGCCTTAAAATAAGCACTTCTCCTTGGCTTTTTTTTGCAGATGATGTCATCAGTAAAATAACATTAACTGGTGCCTTCAGCGGTCTGTCCCCGTACCTCAGGTGACATGGTTTTTCATCTTTGGTAGTGAAGGTCTGGACTCTGACGGTTCAGGTGGCTAATGGACCGAGACTGTAGGAGGTGCGTGGAGGATGCAGGACCTCTGCCGTGCCGTTCATGTTTATAGAACCGGCAGCTGAGTTCTAGAATTTTCCATTGTGCTCGTATTTAGGTCATGCTGTCCACGGTGTCCCCCGGCCTGGTGGCCTTGGTCAAGCAGGACAGCTCTCAGACTCACCATAAGCCCATACTGGATAAATGGTGTGGAAAAGGGGTGCATGGAAGGATTTATGTATTCTGGTCCATTTTTCATGCATAAAGTATGCGTGAGTAACGTTTGTTTTACTGTGAAGGCGGCAAGTAAGAACCGGATCTTTATTTTCACATTCCCCCCCCCCCCTTTTCCAAGGATCAGCGGTGTGGGGGTAGGGGGGCAATGGGAGCAATGGGGGCGAGGGTGGTAAAAAGGAATCTTCAGGGGGCGGGACAGGAGGGGGGACATAAAACTGTGGGGGATGGAAAAAAAAGGCATGCAGAGGAGATGTGTAATCACTCTGTTTTAGGCCAGAGGCAGAAATGGGCTCGTCCTCTGTTACTGCGGAGGTTACTACACAAAAGACACCAGTGTGTAGGAGAGACAGGTGGGGAGGAGGATCGATGACAATTCCAAGACGGATGACCCCATACAGGTATTTCTTTAAATTACATCACATGAATAGATCGAGGTGTGGATACACTTCAAACACCGGTCAACAATGTAATTTAAATACCAAAGCAGCCGATTAAGGTGTTACCCTCTATGTTGTCACCTGCATCGCATAGCCATTGTCCATACTTGTTACACCGGCCATTTTAAGGATTGAAGTACGAAACACCGATGAATGCCGGCATCAAACAAGATGCTGATACAAGAACAATCTTCCTGCGCCGACTGCTTGATGTAGCTAATACAATATTACACGTAAATATAAGAAAATGTTAAATTTTTTTTGTTTGCTTTAATTTTTTTCTAAAAAATTATGACGTCAAGAATAAGTAAAAATGTTTTGTTGGGGGAGCATTAATTATCACCCACATCTGGACGTGTTTATGAAGGAATACTGAAAGCAGGGTGTAACAACAGACCGTTCTGGGAGAGAAGGGCCGTTTATGAATCGCTGGAGGTTGTGGCGCGAGCCGCCTCTCCCCCCTCCCC
>JAODJU010000001.1:42615042-42631117 GCA_026776725.1 Gnathonemus echidnorhynchus
ATGCAGTATACCAAGACCATACATGCAGTATACCATACATGCAGTATACCAAGACCATACATGCAGTATACCATACATGCAGTATACCAAGACCATACACGCAGTATACCAACACTGTCAATAGAAGAGAAATGGTAAACATATGCATAAGATTACTAATAATGGCTATCTGCTGATTTGGGATTTTCTTTTTCTTCCCTGGCATGTTCTGTTATGACAGCTAACCATTTGTTTATTTTGCGTTGTTAAGAACACATTTATAGCATCTGTTACAACATGGAAGTAATACTGCTGTCAGATGGCAACAGCTGCACGTCCGTTGAATTAAAACGGGATGCTAATCGGCAGTGATCTCTTTCAGATTTGGCTACCATTAAGAGCATTAATTATCAGCTGGTATCCATCTGAAAAGTCAGCCTTTTCCTCTTTTAGGTGTGACAAATAAGAACATAGTTTCTCTTTATTAGATCTCATTTGCTTAAAACTTAATGGAAAATAAATACTTAATACATAAACTGATTATTGACAAAGTTTAGCCAATTTTGTGACTTCCATGAGATGAATACATAAAACATAGATGGAGACATAAAAATACGTTTTCAAATCTCATTGAAAAGTACAAATTAAAGACTGAAAACAAAAAGAGAATATAGACCTTAAGTCCTTTGGCTAGAACTCTATATTTTAAGAAAAAGCTTAATTTAGATATAATGACCGAATATTAAGGAACCTTTACAAACAATTTATGATACTGAAAGGTAGAACCTGGCCAAGTAGTATTCAACTTATGCAATATGAAAGTCTGTCATATTCTGGGGCAATAAATTTATCACCCATTAACCTGTAAAATGCAGTGACGTTATCAAATGGGCATTGAGGTGACTCCTCAGTAAAACTAACCATCTCTGCATAGAAATTTAACATACTTCGGCTTTGTATTAAGGAAATTCAGGTGTGATATGGTTATTTCACTTTTTTTTCCATGACTGACATATTTTTGATCTTAACTAATCATCTAAAAACCTTTTACTAGTGTCTTTTACACAAAACAAAACAGTTTGACATGCTGTGTTACAAACCCACTACACACACACACACACACACACATACGTATGAAATAACAAACGACAAAAACATACACATCGCCTAAGTACGGTCATATACACAAATCCCCATTTCGTTTTACCCTTTCTGACTTCTTTGTGTTTCTGTCCTTAATCAGCGCTCATGCCATTAACAGTCCACACTGCTCATGCCAAAAGAGACGTCAAGCTGATATCTCAGTGCCGGGGGGGAGGGGGGCGGGTAACATGACATGGCGCAAAGGATGGACTTAACTTTAGACACTACAAAACATGGCAAAGAGGGACGGGGCAGGACAACGAGGTGGATGTGCAGATTCCCAGCTGCAGATATAGAATCCAGCACATCGCAAATACACCTGGCCGCTCGCAAAAGCGAGAAGAAATATTCTTTTTATCCTGTGGCGGTGGACGAAGTCCTGCTGTTTATGAAATGCAAATTAAAATTTGTATAAACATCTGTGCCACAAGCCCTGTGGTATTTGCCCATTGGTTAGACACACTGGCGTCCCATGGTGTGGGGCTAGGGCCCGACCCGCACGGCAAACAGCGGCGAGCCCAGCTGCCGGCTCAATAAGACCTAAAGTACCTTTTTATTTCCCCTGCTGCTCACTCTGTCAGATCCACCAGTTTGTCCAGCAAACTTACAAATGACTCGCATTGCCGTTTTTCTTGTTTTTTCCCCCCCCCCCTCTGTTTTTGTTCCTTTTCTTAAGGGTTTATGGAATTGGCCTGGGGATTTGTTGTTTAATTAAATAATGACCAATCCATAACAGGGAACGAAAGGTACTGAGCAATTAGCATACTATTCAACTTACCATCTATACCGTTTATGAACAAGCTGATCCTCACTGAGTTCTCTAAACTTGCTTCTGAATGTTGCATAGAATGCAGCTAAAGCATGGTCAGAAAATGCATGTGATATTGCTGTACTCTATCTGCCTCTGAAATCCGTGATTAAACAGCTCCATATTAAAAATGTACGATGGCCCAGAAGTGCAAGGTGCACCATATTAGGAAAACACAAAAAATAAGAAAACAGATTTATTTTACTCTTTTTCCTGTTTTATTAATGTTTTCCATTTTATTGATGCTCTCTGAGAAGTTTTTGCATTTTATTTATTTGTTGTGTCTTGTACTTTAGGGGCAGTATCGAAGTATTGGATTATTTTAGATTGTTGTACTGAGAATATCATTGCATAACAATGCAAAAAAAACCCTCCTTTATATTATCAGACTGAAACAAAGCAAGATACAGCAATTGGTCCAATGCAGAGCTCTGTATACAGAAACAGGCAGTGTTTTCTCATCGTAGCTGTTGAGGTACTGCCAAGCAACTATACTTAAAATATAAGAAAAGACACATAAAAAATACAACATCTGGATGGAAGTGTTGGAAAAGCCTGCACAAAACATACAATTCATATACCGTAGAGGCTGCAGACAGTTTGTTCTTTAGGACCATGAACATCTTATGGATCTCATGAACATGAGTTGAAGCCAAAGCAGGAAAGGCAAACTCAAAGTATTTTGAGTACTGATACTGAGTATCGAATTAAGTACTGAGCTAAAACAAAAAAATCAGAATATAGTGTTGGGTGCTGGAATAATGTCCCTCCAGCCTTCTACGTTCCATAGTGACCCAGAGTTCCAAAATTCATTCCACTTGCATCACATGCTCTTCCTAACACGCTAACGAAAGGCGACAGGGGGACTTCAGGGCAGAGCACACGTCTTTCAGATTCCATTTCCACAACGCCCCCTACATCCCCCACCCCCCACTTCCAGCCTGGGCAACCCACCCCCACCTCAGGAAGACCAGCTCTCCTGCTGGGTGCCAGAAAGCCAAACCCAACGGACCAAGTCACTTCCCGGGAAGAGTCCATTGGAAGGCTGCTGTGGCCAGGCGGGCTCTCCTGGTGACCTTCACAGGCGCGCACAAACAGGCCCTCGTAGCCCCTGTGGTGGCTGCTGTAATCTCACACCTGACACACCGAGTATGATACCCGTCTGTACTTCTCCGTAAGCAACTTCCATCTGGAAAACAACCTTTTTCCCCACCCTAACATTAAGTGAAATGAAACGACTCTTGATGCAACTTCAAAAATTATTAAAAGCCGTAAAGGTCTTGAACGATACACATAAATATGCAAAAGGACAGCTCAGTTTTAATATATTTTTGGTGCTTTTTTGTGGCTTACAGTGATGGACAAAAAACAAACTAATGTAGACTGATGGATGGCTCTCTATGTCCCATTGATATAGATGTATAATGTTGAATTATTATCGTGAATGGTATGTGTGCTCTGCGATGGGTTGGCACCCCATCCTGGGTTTTTTCTTGCCTTGCGGCCGTCGTTTCCAGAAGATCCCCTGGACCCCTATGACCCCCGCATAATACAAATGGGTAGGGAAAATGGATGGATGAATTTAATTATTATTAGATTTTAAGTCATAAATAGTAATAAGTCTCTACAAATCTACAAAGCAATAGGAATACATAGGGTTTGAGTGTTTAAAGTCACCTCACAGAATGTTCATGAAGTGCATTAAGGCTGAATTATTATTATTAAGGTATCCTTTCAATATTAGAGATGGCAATATTCAATTGATACAGTGTTTAGTTTTAATAGGATCCTTCAGCTCAAATACGAGCCGACAAACACGGCAAGACAAGCACGTGGTCTCTGGCAGGCTCCGGAATATACACTCTCAAACAGACCCGCACCTCTCTCAATCCACCGTGCGGCTGGAATCAAAGCTCAGAACAAACAGCGTTTTGATATGGCTTTGAAGATGATAAGAGCCCCTGACAGGGAGAGAAGGAGATGTCTCTTCCTGCTCGGCGAGCAAACACTGCCAGTGACTGACATGACATCCAAGCCTAAGGAAAAGTTTGCCTTTTAATGAGTGCTCAGTACGATCCCCCACCCAGCCCCCAAAGCCTCGGCCAGTATTCCCCTGCCCAGGCTGGGGTGTGGGGCACTTGTAGCCGATTTCCCAATATCCTGCCCTCTTTTAGGAAGAGCTGGAAGGCCGTTTGAAGAAAATGAGTAGATTTAGGATCAAGAGCCTTTTTCCAGGGGAATTTGAGTTTGTTTGAGGATTATGACATCTTCATCCACGGTACAAAGCTAGACAGAAAAGTCCTATAATGCCAGCCCTAGGTGGCAGAGCTTAGGCACGCATCCCTGTAAACGGCGATAGCAACGATAAAAGTTCCTCCATCAGACAAGCTTCTCGGCGAGAAAGAGCTATTCCATTTAAAACCCCCAGTGTAATGTCAGACGTATCACAGTATTTCACTCAGGGCATAAATATATTAAATTGTAAAACTGATGCAAATATGCTTATGTTTTTTCATATGAAGCTGTACTTTGGCGTTCATTCGTTTATTTGATTTGATGTACATGTCGCCAGGTTATCTTGGGTGTCTGTAACTCTCCTGTTTCGTTTCCAGGCCAGAATCTGCGAGGTCACTGAAGTCCTCTGAGTTCCTGTCTCACCAGTGACTCTGGATTATTGCATCCCACTCAAAGATGTGTTTGCACTTGATATTTCCTTTCTAAATGTAAATTCTATGCAACTGTTCCACCGTTCACCACCCGCGCTGCTCCAATTTCCACTCTGTTCCATACGCTCTGTGTCCTTTAAAAAAAGCTGAAATACAGGTCAGTGAAGCTTGACTCCTTTCCTCTCGCCTTCTCCCACGATGGTCCGTTGTTCAGTCTCCCTCATTACCTCTGTGTCACCTCTCGTGATTTTTTTCTTCCGAACATCCACGTCTGCTTTCTGCTTTGTTAACTTTTCTTTCCCTGTCATCCATCATTTCTTCACGCCCCCCTCAGAGTCTCTCATTGGATATCTTAATTGCGCTTCACCTGAGATGGATTCCAGAACGCTGGGTCTCTAATAAAACTACTACAATCTGCATTTTATTGGATGTTTCATTTGTTCTCCCGTTGCAATTTTTGTACTGCTTCTTCCATATGCAACTGGATTATTACTGCCTAACAAAACCCACTATAAGACATGTATATTTCAGGGGAGGGTTCAGGTTGGGGGGGCAACCTCTTTTCTCAACTGTAATTAATTGCCTAAGAGTCTAAAACAAGCTGGTTGAGTGGGTTTAAAGATGGAGAGCATTCAGAAGCGATATGCCAGTTCTCGTGGGTTTACAGTTTGCCTTGTTAAGTTACGAAGGCCAAATAGCTGTTTCTGTATTTTATTTGATTCCCACTCTTCACATCCCAACTGCGCAAATAAAACAGGCCCATCCTATCATCCAACTCCCTGTACCTGTGGATCCAAATGCCGCCCAGAAGAACCTGAAGCACTTTCAATACCCGCCAAGTAAGCAATTAATATTTGTTTTCAATTTTGTATTCAGTTTCTCTTTGTAGAAACTCCTTACTGCTCGGTTGCTTACAGAGTCCATCCATTCATCTTCCAACAAAGTGTCCTGGACAGGGCGGCGTGGGCAATGTTGGGCATTTCAGGTCCAGAAACTACAAATCCAGACCAAAATTTTGATTCTACCAACCAGTTGAGCTCTCTGTGACTGACTTTTTATGTTCAACTGGTGGTAGAAACAAAAACTTGGTCTGGATTTGTAGCTTCTGGACCTGAAATACCCAACACTGAGTGAGGGGCAATAGAGTGCAGACCCAGCACAGGATGCCAGTTCACTGCAGTGGCTTATGGGTTATTTTTATGAATCTCATTATGGGATATCACTAGACGTCCTTGAAGCCCATGGACTTTAAGAAGAGTTCATGCTCTTGAGATGTCAACCTGCAGCCTCCTGGTGCCCAGTTCAGGTTTAAATGCATCTACTGCCATCACAAAATGAATATGTCATTACATATATTAGACAATGTCTACAGGTTAATGTAATTATGTGTTTTGACTAAGTATCCTTATCTTAAACTCTTGAACTGTTATTAAAACTAATTATACCAATATTAATTTAAATATTAATACCTCCCCTGCTGCTACTACTACTGGCACTAATTATGACCATCTCCTGATGTCTGTTAGCCTGCCTACACGTGAGAAGCTGTCGGAATTTAACATGTTTGTAGGCTAACTTGAAAGGACGACAACTAATCAATATTAAACTAGAATGTGCTACTGTAGTTGCCAATAATTCAGACAGCTTTCATAAAAGGCTTTGGGGTCCCTTTATACTCTTTTTAAAATACACCACCGATTTAGGGGAGTGACGGGTTATCAATCCGGAACTCCATGGACACCTAAAGCTTTGCTAATAGTTGTTTGCTGTTCTTTTTTTTTTTTTAAATTATTATCCATCCATTTGTCCTATGCAGGGTCACGGGGGTCTGGAGCTTATCCCAGAAGATACAGGCAGGGAATAACCCAGGATGGGGCTCATACCCATCACAGGGCACATACTCCACTCATGGACAATTTGGTAACTGCAGTTCACCTTAACTGGAGAAACCAGAGGAAACCCCATGACTCCAACCCTTGTCACCAGAAGTGTGAGACAGGTGTGCTAACCACTAAGCCACCATAATAATAATAATAATAATAATAATAATAATAACAATGATTAGTAGTAGTATTTGTTGTTTATTCCTAGCAAAATACAATAATGTGATTTATATAAGATAATGCTGTTACTGTACCTCCTTTTTCAAACGCCGTTATTATAATGTTATTGTTGTGTTATACCATGAATGGCCCACTGCAACTTCCAGGAAATAAACCAATATAACACATTCTGCCTCAGTGCTGCAGAACGCGGTCATGCTATTTCAATCAGACCAGAAATCCCTCAGTAGCGCAGAGCTTGTCTGCCGCTACAGTAAATGATGGAGTAAGATTCGTTCATCCATAGCAATGATAAGTCGGGACATTATTATACGGGTAATTCAGATTTATCTGGGGACTGCATGGACCGGTGAGGGCTCACCGGGCATCATTTCCCCCGTTGTCTTCCGCCCAAATAACGTTTGCAAGGCTGGAGCAGAACCCGGAACCGACGCCTACAAACTCACCACCCAGCAGCTAGTTATATGGCAAGAAGAAGGACCACAGGAGCAGCCTGCAGAAAATAAATATGTTTAGAGGAACAAAATATTTTTCTTCAAATACTATATGTTGTAGTAAAGTCAAATGTGTACCAGGAATTCCTTTTTTCGTTTTTTAAATCCCCCTTTAGTAGAAACAGATGTCTGATTTGTTGATTAATTAAATAGCTCACTCGTTAAGCGCTTTTGATAAATGTCGCTCGCGACATCTCGCTGCCCGCGCTCGTGCCATCACACCGAGCCGCACGCGTCCCGTTCGGCCTCCTCGCGCCTGTCACCGCCCCCCCGTCATGAGGAGCAACGCGGCAGGAGTTTATGGCTGCCTCCAATCACGTTTGGAGAACTTAGAGATATAATCCACTCCGACCTGGCATCGCGCACCCCTGGGTACTTACATGTGCAATGGTCCGCAGGAACATCACACTTGAGCCCCAAAGGCATTGTGGGTGGGGTTGGGGGGGGGCGGTATCTGCGGGCCCTGCACCAAGCCCCTACCGACGCTGCTAGGCGCAATTACATTTGCTTTATAACAATTCCAAATACAATAGAATGTTCCAGAGTCACGATTAACATGCATATAATTTTTTACATTAAAAAATCCAGTACAATGTTCCAGAATTTCCTTTGGATTACCAGACAGGTTTGGTTAAAAGTAACAGTTTCACCAAAGGGGGTACCTGTGAATCTGGTGGTGTCCTGTAGGCCTATCTATATATTGGTAAGTGATGCAGACTTTAAAACAATACAAAAGTAGCTGACTGAAATGGTTTACTTGTGTATTCTGTCATGGCTATGAAAGAAGATGCTGAAGACAAACAGCAGCGTACCCGCGCCCCACGTGTCAGGTCGTGTGACTCCAGCCTTGCCTCGCTGGCAAATAATAAAATATTGCTACGACAGAAAGCTCGATCCAGCCGAGCACGTTTAGCTAAAGCCAAGAGCCTTGACAACTGTAGGCGAGGTGCACAGGTAGGCTACTGCTCCAGACAGAACAGCGGGGGGCTGGGGGGGGACAGGCCGACTAACTACAGCGACATCAATGGCTGCCTCTCGCAGCATGGCCGCCCCTCCTCACTTTGAAAAGAAAATAAATTAAACAACAAAGGAGCACCTGACATTCAGCGGATTCAGCTGGCTGCCCCCTCCAGCAGCTCGTAGCATGACCGCGACATGCTTGTTTCATACACAGAGCATTGCCCACGTATGACTTAATATAGCGAGGTGAGAGCGCGTGGTTTCTGCGCCAAAAGTCAAATCCCTTATTTTTGATTGATGGGATAAATGTGAAAAGATCACATCATTTCCCCCCATTGTGCTTTAGTCATTCACGAGGACAGAAAACCCTGTATTTGTCTCTCTTTTTGTGCGATGCATTATGTACACAATCAATAATGGGGGAAATATTCACTGCGGAGCAGCTGGCCGCCGAAAAGGCCAGTGTGCAGCGCAGGTACATGACTTTGTGCCGCAAACAGTGGAGTTTCTTAATGCAATGAGATCAGCGCAGTGCAAGGGCTGCTAACCATTCAAACACGGCGAAGCATGCGATTCCCATGCAGAGGCACATCTAATTATCTAATTATAATAAGGCAGCCTTCGTTTCGTTTTATGTTTTTTTATGATGATTATAGATTTGCGTGCGTTTGCTTATGCGTAAAGTCATTCACGCGCAACACATGTGCACGTAACATGTATGGATTGCGTATCTTATGTGGGCTTCATACATTTTTCATAGCATTGGGGTGGGAATCGTATGGACAGCCTAATAGGATTTGCGCTGATTTCCTTAATCGCACATTAAACCGGGTCGGCGGTCGATCAGAAAAGCTTGCTCTCGTCAGGACATCCACCGGCTTACGGTCTATATTACATGACGAACAACAGGTTTTTCTGATTAGATTTTACAAGCGTATTAATGCGATGCCTCTTGGTCGTGTCAATATTTCCCCAGCTGTTAATGGGAATTGTAACGCGTGCCAATTAAACATACTTAATGCACAATTGTAAGCCGCACCAGGAGAAGTTGTCAAAGTTACAGACGAGCACCGTAACAACCGTACTGAGTCCGAGCCTAATGCGTTTCTAATACTGCTGTTCTTCATTATTAGCTCTCTTAATGATTTCCCATATTGATGCTGCTATTTTCAGTGGAGCACATCAAGTTTTGATTAATAAAAAGCTATTGTTCGTGGAAAAAGGAAAACCCATAAATTAATCCAACAGTTTCGTTTCTAATCATTTTTTAAGAAGTAAACCATTTTAATTGAAAACGGCTAGTGCCTCTTTGTTTTAGTCTAATATGATCTCTAATACCCTAGTCTCGGAAAATGTGCAGACATTCATTACAATGCATGTTATTTAATTATTTTAATTTGCGTTATTTGAATATTAAAATCCATACTTTAAAATTACAATTACTTCTAAATGCTAAATACGGAGGGTACACGTTGTCTTTTAATTCCTTGATTTTAAAATGCAAGCCTATAATATATAGGAGGAATTACAAAGGAGCATGTCTTATTAACTTGGGGTGGAGGAAAAAAAGGAGTGAACTAGTAAGGTGAGCGGAACAACGATGCAAAAGGTCAGGAATTAATGAGACTCATTACCTGCGCGAGATAGCGCCTCAGCTTGGCTCCCGCTAACAGCTTCCCCTCACTCCTAAATGCTGTTTTCTTTCCGAATCGAACTGACTCCCAAAAGGATCGATTCCCTCTAATTTGAATTGGGAAAGGGCTGGACCAGTCATAAGTGTTCTTGTGGGAGTTGTGCAGCGTGTCATTTCACAACACGCCCGTATCCCTCATAAATAACTCGAGTTCTGCTTGTAAACAACCAGTTGTAAATGCAGTGCAAACGATGCTGCTACGGCAATGACCGATTAGATACATTTCCGGGAGCGTTTTTTTTCCCCTCTCTGCACTGCACTGGAAGTCATGGAAGCCTCAGCAGCGTGGGACGGAAAAATCCCGCTTACTAGCCACAGGGGCTGGCAATGGCCACTTGATCCTGTAAACACTGCGAGAGGAAAGGAGGGGAGAGGTGGAGAATGGGGGAGAGGGACTGTGGGTTTAAACCAGCAGCCCCCTCGTTGAGAGAGGGAGAGGGAGAGAGAGAGAGAGAGAGAGAGAATACTAGGCCTGTTCCCTTTGAAGATGTGGACTGACACATCCCCAAATGCTCCCTAGCTGCAGTTAGCTCACCACATGAAGAGTCTGGAAGCAGATCTCCGAGGCAGGAATGGAGCGAAGAAGCCAAGATACATTCTGGCCTTCTGTATATTGGAAGGCATTTTCGCTGCTTGTCATGAGAAATATGCATGAGATTTGATGCTACAGGCCACAGAACCCGGCACAGACCACAGAGCCTGTGCAGAGACGGCCAGTCCCTGCTTTGCCAAAGACGCTAACGCATATTCCTGTCTTAGGTAAAGACATGGCCATTTCTTTAGTTTGTTTGTGTTATTCATATCCTCACTTAATTCAGCTGATTTTAAGGGCAGGGACAGTACAGTCACAGTCTGTGGCATTAGACACAGCCAAAAATATCCTCAAGATTTCAGACATTGTGTTGATAATTAAAAAGTGATCTTAAAATCATCTATGGCGTTTTTATTTAATATTTTGAATCATAGAAAAATCTTTAGGAAACTGCTGGTCCACTTGTAACAACAGTAAGTGGTAAATGAACCAATAAGGGTGATGTGATGGTTATTCTCACTAGTAACAAAGCACCAGAGGGTTCCAGTAACAAAATGAGAATGGTATAAAGATCTGCAGTTTAAAGGTCTACAAACTAAAATGGAAACACTGCCACAATTGGAAAGGGTATTCTTTTTCACTTATAAATTAAAATGCAGACATGTGTGTTGACAATAATATTAAATTTGTTAATAGACACTAAACACAAACAGGTATGAGGTTTGGCAATAGTGTGCAGCTGGAGACAGCAGTGGAATCTGAAACTTGGGAATTGAAAAATGAATTATTCTGGACACAATCGAAACAGATATTTGTACCACCAACCGACTATCTTGATTTAAGCATTATAAATGTGTTCAGTTGTAATCCATGCTGATTTCCTGTGATTGTATTTTTGCCACAATCAAGGCAAAATGTATGAGTACATTTATATACTCTAAATTATATAAATATGTATGACACATTCTTACTTGTCTGTGTCCTTGTTTTATTTTGATTAGCTAAAAAATCAAAGTAAAAATTAACAGGCTTGAAAAGAAATGTCACTGATACCAATGATCAAAACTAATAGTAACAAACTAAAGAAAAATGTCTGTTATATAACAGCTATGTACAGTGCTTAAAAAATGGTTTAATTTTACATTTCGGGGTAGATTACCTAATTTTGTATAACAAACTACTAGAAATTTAAATGAAAAAATAAATGACCGGTCAATTGTAGAAAATTTGTCAAGGATGGCCTTCTCTGAATTAGATAATTTTATTTAGCATAAAGGATGGGGGTTTATTTGTCTATTGACGCGTGTTTTTGGAAATCTAAGACGGGCCGGGCAGAGCTACCGAATTTCCGCTCTAAGGTGAAACCCAGCTCGTAAATGTGCACAATATTCCACATTATACATGTCATCTCGAAGCGCGTCCAGAATGACGCAGCGCCAAATCTGTATGACAGATTTAGGTGAGAGCCGGCGCTGAAGCCCCGTACAGGGGAAGAGTCGCTCTGGGTTGAGGACCCTGCGGGCTCGGGGGAGCCGGCCCGTGCCGCTTGGGTGCCTTTCCTCCCGGCGCTCGCGGGGGCGCACGGCCGTGACAGGATTGCCATCTAGCGAGCGCGGCTGCAGTTATGCTATACGTTATGCTGCACAATAACAGTGACAAACGGATATCAGAATCCATATATTTTCACCACAGTAATTATATGAATACTATATTTGATTACAGTCCTTCACAAGTGCCGCCACACCACTACGTGACATTAAAAATAATACATTGTTCTAAGAGTAATGATCAGTAAAGTATTCCTGAGTCATGGATTTTTTTTATTGTGTTATGGCGCCATCTCTTGACAATGTAGAGTAATAGCTGGGAAGATTCATTGCTAAATTATTTTCACATCCAATAAAGAATTACCACGTACAAAATCCCAAGTGCTGGTCAGTTCCACTTAATGTACTATTATTATTATTATTATTATTATTATTATTATTATTAATACAACTACTACTACTACAATATAATGTTTGTGTTTTTCACTAATTTAATAGAAAAATGTCAATTATTAACAAATTACATATAAAACTTTCAGAGTTGGGATGGTCTTACACTGAGAAGTGCTACCTCTGCGGCTGAATGTGATTTTAATTCCCATAAGCAGAAGATGTGCTTCTGTTATAGTATTAAATCTTTAAATTGCCTTTAAAAGGTTGTGTGGTTTTACATATTTAATGATCACTTAATAATTTGGTAACAGTATACTGGGCACAAATATTTAGTAATAACTCACTTACTACTGAAGTACAAGTCATGAACAAATATAGTCGCTACTTGAGCTAAAAATGTGCAACAATTCATTAATAATGAACAAATATAAGATCAGTATTTCACTTGCGTTATTCATGACTCGTTCCTTCAGTAGTTCTCAAAGGTTTACAGAATTAACAGATATAGTAACAAATATAGTATCTGCTTGAGATAAAAGATATGAACTAAATGATGAATTAACATGAGATCAGTATGTAACTAAGACTTAGTTTGTGGTTAATTAACACATAAGTAATAGCATTTTTGTGCCCCATCAAGTGCTATCAATAATATTTACTTACGTCGTTTAGCAATACCAGACCAAACGAATCAGACGATACAATTTTATTGTGCTTTCTGAGCAATAGATGATATATTATCCTGAAGGATATTTATTATTATTATTATTATTATTATTATTATTATTATTCATAGATAGATAGATAGATAGATAGATAGATAGATAGATAGATAGATAGATAGATAGATAGATAGATAGATAGATAGATGATGCACGCACATTACTGACGTTTATTACTTTTCTATATACACAAATTAGGTCAAGCCTGCCATCCAGTGGGGAAAAAATGTAACTACGTATTTTCCACTGGGTCCAATTTTACCTGGATTACCGGGATTCTGAAATAACAATAATAATAATAATAATAATACTTAACAGATGTGCATATTTCTGGTAACAGCAACGGTTCTCTTTGAATCCTGGCAAAGCCATTACCATGGCAATAAGTTACAAGAATCGAGTTAACAGCTCCTTCAAGACTGCAACACATAGCATCTGCCCTTTACAGTGAAACACTACAGCTTGGTCTCGTCGGACCACACCGCTTCTCACAGCCTTTCTACACGATCGCCCTGGTCTACCGTAGGCTCTATTCTCATTATGCAGCTATGCACTGTACTCGTGTTCTATCTTCAGGATCACCGCACTGACCTCTGTAGCTTTTTCAGAACAGGTTTTAGCTTTCCATACATTGGAAATACTCACCAGGCTTGCTTTGGTCAGATTAGCCTTTTTGTACATCAAGCCGTTTGTTGATTGTGTTAATTATATTTTATAATAGGATATTTTTGTCATGGTGTGCGAGTGTGCCCCGATGGGTTGGCGCCCCCTCCTGGGTTGTTCCCTGCCTTGCACCCGTAGCCTCCGGGACAGGCTCCGGACCTCCAGCCCCCCTCAACCCCACCCCCACTACCACCATCCTGAATAGGACAAGCAGTTACAAAAAATGGATGGATAGAAAATTTAATCATTCTTTCTTTTGATGTTTTTCAAGAGTTCATGTCTGGCTTCAGGGTTTCCAACCACCAACAGATTTGTAGAAAATGTAGTAACCTGCGGTACTGCGCAAAAGTCTTAGATAGTCTAAAAAAACTGATGCTCAAATTATCTTTATGTTGGTGTAAAACTATGATATTATGCCTGTCAAAGTATATCAGCATAGCCACTTCAGAATCTCTTCTAACCCCACCCCAGTATTTGCTACAACCATCCAAAACATCCATGTACTTTTTGATTCGACCAGTACCTCACCACTTATAGCTAATCAATACCTAACTGACTTTCTTAAACTAATTCAATTAAATAATTAATCGAGCTGGATGTTAAATGTAACAAATACACGGAATGGCTGGGGTGCTCCTGAGGAGAGGCTTGGGGACTGAAGCAGTGTTCTTCATACCATCCAAAAGGTTATAGAAACCTCCATAATAAAACAGTTGGATTGTCCTGAATATACTCTGTTCGGACGATAACCACCGCCGCGCCAAATATTCGCGTTTTTGTACAGTGTGCGGTTTGACCTTTTGTGCCTACCGTAGTACGGTTACCAAGGGGACGACAGAGCGAGTCCATGACGGGAAGATAATGCGTCTTAAGCCTGAAGTAAAGACGTAGATAACTCTCCAAATAATAATAATCAGAAAGACGTAGCCGTTAAGAATAAACCAAGCTGCAATGGCATCTATGTTGGATGCTCTTTGGGAAGACAGGGATGTTAGGTTCGATATTACTGCGCAGTAAGTACCTGCAATCTGTTGTATAGTTACGGATTAAAAGATATACTTCCACAAGAATACCTAGCATGTTTGTTCACAAAGAATATTCTGTTTCCCTGTATATGTCTCTTGTGCAAGCAATGGTACTGGCAATATATAGAATACTAAATTGACTAAATTGCATGATGTGTGCTTTAACCCATTTTCAGTAGCTTACAGACGTTTGACTCCTTAAATATACTTGAACTGTGGCCTGATATAAAAATAACAATAATAAACAATAATACGCAGTCTTAATATAGTCGAAAATGTGTTTGCTTTATTCCTAATAATGTTTCTTGTCGTAAAGGCAAATGAAAACGAGACCAGGCGAAGTGCTTATAGATTGCTTAGATTCTATTGAAGACACCAAAGGAAATAATGGAGACAGAGGTGAGATATTTTTTAAATAAAAATTTCTGCTAAACATTAGTCGTGCATGTATTTAAATTTAGCTTCCTTGCCGTGTATCATCCGAGTTTTTGGATTTTCAGGGAGGCTTCTTGTCACAAATCTGAGAATCATCTGGCACTCTTTGGCTCTACCCAGAGTCAATTTGTGTAAGTACTGTAGCACCATCTGTGCCCCACCCCCGCCCATCAAAAAATACCACTGCATGTGCTGTGGGAGCCACGCAAACATACAGCAGTTACTACTTCATCATTCTGACCTTGACAACAGGTTTGACTAGTGTGGTAAATCAAAATGTCTTGGTTCTGTCCTGATGAGCCCAGTTTTACTGCCAGATTCTGGCAGCAGTTACAAAGAATGGCTATACAGATCTATTCTAACCACATCCCTTTACTGTATTAGTGGTTATGGATGTTGGATGGATGGATAGAACCAATGTAAATTCTGAAGCCTGAGAAATGAAACACTTTCAAAATAAAAAATCCACTTTAAGTTGAAAAAATGTCAATGGACAGGTTATTTAAATGCAAATTGCACACATTTTACTGTAACGTGCGAAAAAAGTAACTTTTTTTTCTTCTTCAGCTGTGGGATACAACTCAATTATTAATATTACCACAAGAACTGCTAATTCAGTAAGTATATGTACCGTATATTTTAATAGAAGTAACTTTCTTTGGGGCGTGGTGGCTCAGTGGAAACGTCTCCCATGTCATGTTAAGTTATTCTTCAGATATTCGGGGTTCCTTCTGTACTGCAAACCCAATGCAATTAGCCTAAAGTTCCCATAGTGCATTGTCTGTGCCTTTTAATGGACCGGCATTCTGTCTGTGGTTTACTCCTGTCTGAATGCTGCCTGAGATAGGATCCAAACCCCATCACCCTGACAAGATAAGAGATGGATGGATGGATGGATGGATGGATGGATGGATGGATGGATGGATGGATGGATGGATGGATGGATGGATGG
>JAODJU010000001.1:42631156-42646849 GCA_026776725.1 Gnathonemus echidnorhynchus
TGGATGGATGGATGGATGGATGGATGGATGGATGGATGGATGGATGGATGGATGGATGGATGGATGGATGGATGGATCGATCGATCGATCGTTGGATATTTTTCTCTATTCCAGAAACTGAGGGGTCAGACTGAAGCACTGTACATATTAACCAAAAGCAGTAACACCAGGTTTGAGTTTATTTTCACCAGTGTGGTTCCTGGAAGCCCCAGGTTGTTCACATCCGTCATTGCAGTCCACAGGTACTTTAAATGCAACCCTGCACATCTCTGACTTATGAATTTATAGCAGATGATCTGTGGGACCGTAAAGGAAAGTCAGTTTTTATTGGGGTAAAATTATAAGCAGAAATCAGTCTTGGAGCATCTAAAAAGTGTCATTTTTCCTTCCTTCAAAGGGCTTATGAAACCTCAAAGATGTACCGTGACTTGAAGTTGAGAGCAGCTCTTATTCATAATAAACAGTTGAGACTTCTGCCACAAGAACAGGTTTATGACAAAATTAATGGTGTGTGGAACTTATCCAGCGACCAGGTATATAAATCATTTTTGCAATTAAGTCACATAAGGCACTTGTTTGTAATGTGCCCAGTATTTGACATAGTAAAGCACTGTTTACACTTACGCTTATCTATGATATGAGGCAGTTTAAAAATACCCACAACTCCACAGTAGAGCTGTTGCTGTAGTTCATCCTTGTTCTTTCTAAATCTAACTTTCCAGTCCTTGTTCCACGGCTTCCCCAAATGTCATTTTATCTTGCATATGCTATACAAATCCTTTCTTACTTAGTACTAAGCAGTGTTTTTCTAGAAGCTAAATTAACATTATGTTAGCACCTAAAAGCTTCTTCTGTCTTTCCTTTAACCTGATAGGGTAACCTGGGAACCTTTTTTATCACAAACGTGCGAATTGTGTGGCACGCCAACATGAACGAGAGCTTCAACGTCAGCATCCCTTACCTGCAGATTGTACGTAAGCCCGATCACCAGTAGTACATGAGTTCTACTGCTTTGGGAGTTTGAATGTACTTTTATCACCTGATTTCATGTAAAACAAAAATGAACAGCCAGATTGTTTTGGTAGTTAGTGTACTTGTGAATGCATGTACTGTGAAAAGTTCATATTATCTGTTTTTTTTTTCCTGAAGCGCTCCATCAAGATCAGAGATTCCAAATTTGGCCTGGCGTTAGTGATAGAGAGCTCTCAGCAGGTGAATTCGATCATGTCGTTAATCCATAACGAATGTATTCACCAATAATATCAGTGTACTGTATTTGTTAATGGACTGACGCCTTTCTTTGGCAAGCTTCTGCTGTGCATGTCTCGAAGGTGGACTCATGCTGTAATTTAAACTCAACTAAATACAATGCCACACACCATTGTAATTCAGATTTGAATTAGTAATTCACTCTTTTCCACATCAGATGTAGATCATAATTTGTCATTTTTTTGCACATTCCTGTTCATTCACTTGTTGTTCATATGCATAACTTTTTTAAAATGTATTTTTAACTTTATCTCTTCCGTTTATGTCTTAATATGTGGTATTTAAATTTCTTACAAATTTATATTCCATTTTTTACTTTTTTGAATAACAAGAACTATATTTCATCTCGTTGTATAAGCCATGCATTATAGAGCTGAAGATGACAATAAAGATACTTTGACATTTTTCCTAACATGTCTGTATGTCACATTCGTCATTTAGACAGGTGGGTATGTACTTGGTTTCAAGATCGACCCCATAGAGAAACTACAGGATGTGGTGAAAGAGATCAACTCTCTGCACAAGGTTTACTCTGCAAGCCCCATCTTTGGAGTACAGTATGAGATGGAAGAAAAGGTACCTTCTGATCCCTAACTAACCCCACAGAAAACACCCACGTTTTCCCCGTCACCCAGTCTAAATGTACAGATAGAATTTACTATTTTAATTAAAGTGTCTTTTTTAATTACAAAAAAGTCTTTCTGGTACCACTTTACAATAAGGCTCCCTTTTGCCACTTGTAAATAGTAGTAACTCATTAGTTAGAAAGAAAACTGTTATAACTTCTTTAACATTGTCTATCAATAATTTACTAAGTGTTACAACCTAATTAATAACCAGATTATAAACCATTCATAAACTCTTTATATGGGTAGCCTTATTGTAAAGTGGCACCGTCTTTCTTGACTTTTGTATAAAAAAAATTACAGTATTTAAATACTAAATGTCATTACAATATTTAATTTCTGGATGGGATGATGGAAGTAAAGGATTGTTAATTTAAAAGCAAAGGTTTCTTGTGTGGAGCATTTCAGGATAATCCCACAAGCATTATCTCATATTGAGACTGTCGCTGTAAGCCCCCATTTCCAGCAGTGATGATGTGAAACGTGTGACGTTTAGCCTGGTTCCCTTGGCCTTCTCCTACGCTCTCAGCCGCAGCCACTGGAGGAGCTGACAGTGGAGCAGCCTGCCGACGACGTGGAGATCGAGCCGGATGAGCAGACGGATGCTTTCACGGTGAGTGGGCTGTGGCAGCAGGTCCAATGTGAGGACTCCCCTGTCACGCTCTCAAAATAGTGGGTTGCTAAAGGATTGTACCACAGCCTGGTACAAACAGAACCACATGTTGCTTGGGTTACACAGTGTTTATGACAGATTCTGCCTCAGGTGGCTTAGTCACTTTTAACACGTAGGTTTGACTTTTGATAAATGCAGTTATTTGTATGACTAAAACCATGACAAAGTATTGGATAACTGGATGGATGGATAAAACAATTTAACTGAATTATTCGAATGGTTTGCTATGTGAACATGTATACAATGAACATTTCATTTATATACTATATACTCATATATTTCTTCTTTTTTAGGCATACTTTGCAGATGGCCATAAGGTAATATTGATATATGACATGATATTCATGTATGAAATGTCTTTTGTTAACCTCAACGTTGTCATGTTTGCTACAGAAGTGCTAACTAATGAATTAATGGTGTAAATTTGTTCAAAGCAACAAGACAGAGAAGCAGTGTTCTGTGAAGAGCTTGGACTGGCTATTGAGAAGCTGAAAGAGGGATTTACATTGCAGGGACTCTGGGAAGTCGTTCCTTAAGAACATCGTCTGCTTTTCTTTTTTTTTTGTACTTTTGCTGTCACAGTTTCAGCTCCAAACGTCAAAGCTTTTATTACTGAGTTTCTACGTAGGACAGAACAGGAGTCTGGCTGTTAATTTATAATTTATATATGTACAAACATTTTTTGATATTGGTACGATAATTAAACGGTTACATTCTGAATATTTCAGTATTTTGAAGGAACGTATATTGTCTCAGTATTGGTGAGTTGTCTTATGCTTGCTTATTTCCTCCTATGTACTGTATTTGTATCTGTAAATAGCAAATATAAGTACCATTTTAGAACATGAGGAGGGCTGAGTCATTTGTTTGGTTTGGAGTGTTGAGACCCCCCCCCCCCAGTGAACAATGATCCAGTGGCTATTTACAAACGTGTCTGAGGGATTGACCCGCGTCACAAACTGTTGAAGAGGATTGACTCTCACCTGTTACGTTAAGCAGCTGTTCCTTGACCTTGTTTCCAGGCAAGGCCTTGCCTTTGTGGGGGTAGGGGAGTATTACCTTTAACTTAACATGCTTCACATGAGAAGGTTATGAGTCAACTTGGGTTAATTTTTCACCATACCTTTCCTACTGTCCAAGGGACTAAAATGATTGGATTTGCCTTGGACCAGATCTTTCCCACTTCTGTCATTTCTAATATTGCCAGACGCTATAAGTCTGATGTTAGATCCCTTCCTAAACCCACCTACTCATGCCTTACTAGTCATTAATGAACACAACCACATTTCACGTCAAGGTGACTTAAATGCTTCACCTTTATCCTTTGCAGTGTAATAATCTATTGTGGTTCATTTTAAATTACAGTCCCGTACCAATGTTGAACAAAATGAATGAAGTTTGTTTTTCCTCTGCTAATGTACTCACAGTCACACATTTATTATAGCTACAAAGGACAAAATAATGATGACAAAATTTCAGCTCTGTGAGCATCACTAGCTCTGTCGTTGGCAACCATAAAGCTATATTTCCCTGGTGATCCACTATCACAGTTGCTTCTTTCAGTCTGTTGACAGCTGCATGAGATGGGACTCTTTCAGATTTGGCTAACCTGAATTCCAGGAGGCTGGGGTTGGGGGGATATTTTTAGAGGAGCAAGATTAAATTGCAGGGGGTTCACTGCAAGCTACGAACGTCGCTCAGCCTTTTCTAGCCGTGACCGTGTGCCGAGTAGTACGACGGCCAGCTCTCCAAGTCCAGGAATGGATCCGAAAAGTATGAAAGAAGATCTACGGCTCTATCAGAGCACTCTGCTCCAGGACGGCCTGAAGGAACTCCTGAATGAGAACAAATTTGTGGACTGCACCCTCAAAGTGGGTGACCGGAGCTTGCCCTGCCATAGGCTCATCATGGCTGCCTGTAGCCCTTACTTCCGTGAGGTCTTCTTCTCTGAAGATGGCAAGGAAATCAAGGGTACCAATGAAGTGGTTCTTGAGAACGTGGACCCAAATGTCATGGACATGATTGTAAAGTACCTCTATTCCGCAGAAATCGACCTGACGGATGAGAACGTGCAGGAAATTTTTGCTTTGGCAAACCGTTTCCAAATCCCCTCTGTGTTCACTGTGTGTGTAAACTACTTGCAGCGGAAGCTTTCTGTTGGAAACTGCCTGGCTATATTCCGATTGGGGCTGGTTCTCAGTTGCCCTCGTTTGGCTGTGGCCGCCCGAGACTACATTGCGGACCGCTTTGAGATCCTTTCCCAAGAGGAGGACTTCCTGCAGCTGGAGCCACAAGAGCTTTTTGCCATTATTGGCGGGGATTCGCTGAATGTTGAGAAAGAGGAGCTGGTGTTTGAGTCCCTGATGAACTGGGTCAGGACCGACAAGGAAAAGCGGGTGAAGAACCTAAACGACGCCTTTGACTGTATCCGCTTCCGCCTGCTGCCTGAGAAGTACTTCAAGGAGAAGGTAGAGAAGGACGACATAATCAAGGCAGAGCCAGAGCTGTTAAAGAAAATCAAGGTCATCAAAGACGCCTTTGTTGGGAAGTTGCCTGCGAAAGAGAAGAAGAAAGGAGAATCTAGTGCTGCGGTAGTAAATGGTGAAGCAGGAGAGGATGAAATGTTGCCGGGTTACCTTAACGACGTCCGAAGGCATGGCATGTACGCCAAGGACCTGATCGTGCTGATCAATGACACCGCTGCGGTGGCGTATGACGCCAGTGATAATGAATGCTTTCTGGCTGCCATGGCGGAGCAGATCCCACGGAACCATGTCAGTCTGACCTCAAAGAAGAACCATCTCTACATCCTGGGAGGTTTGTTTGTGGATGAGGAGAATAAAGAGTTGCCTCTGCAGTGCTACTTCTATCAGGTGATCAGCCACATTTTTAACATATTAATGTTCTATTCTGACACTAGGATTTGTTTATCTTTGTATTAACAATGCAGTAACTTTATATTAGGTGTATGTAGCACTTTGAGGTACTGTTTGGAACAAAGTATTAAATGACCCTCAAATCATTCTTTGGTGAATTATTGATTTCTACTTTATGCCATTTATGCATTTCCTGCTTAAGATGCAGCTGTAATTAATTTTTGACTTGCATTTACATCCCAGCTATCATGTGCATTGTTTAACATTTGTCATTAAACATTATAAAATGCTTCTAGCGAAACTAAGTTTTAGGTTTGCCATGCTTGTCCTTACCAGCCAACTCTTCCTGTTGTAGCTGGACAGTCTCGCCTCTGATTGGATCGCTCTGCCGCCAATGCCGTCGCCGAGGTGCCTGTTCGGAATGGGAGAGTACGGAAACCTGATCTTCGCAGTGGCTGGAAAAGACCTCCAGACCAACGAGTCCCTTGACTCGGTGATGTGCTATGACACTGAGTAAGCATAAATCACCCCTTTTTTTACCTTCCATACTGGTAACTTAAGTACCTGACTTTTTACTTGTCATCTACTTGTAAACACTAAGAAAAATGAAGTGGACTGAGACGAAAAAGCTGCCTCTCCGGATCCACGGACATGCCGTGCTGTCCCAGAATGGGCTCTTATACTGCATCGGTGGAAAGACAGATGACAAGTAAGCCACAGTTTTTAGTAACGACACCAAAATCCTTATAAGCCAACTGGTTCCAAAAAATGACTTTTTCCATTGATCTGCAGCAAAGCCATCAACAAGATGTTCGCATATAATCACAAGCAATCGGAGTGGAGAGAGCTGGCTGCCATGAAAACTCCTAGGGCGATGTTTGGGGCCGTTATTCACAACGGAAAGATTGTGGTGGCCGGAGGCGTCAACGAAGACGGTCTCATCGCTACGTCCGAGGTCTACGACTTTGGAACCAACAAGTATGACATGACATTTTTTTAAATCACATTTTCTTTGGTGATAATTCAGTGATATTCTGTCACTTACATCTGGTTGCTCAGCTGACATTTTTCCAATACGACTTACGTTTTTAACAGCCGAAGCACTTCAGGCTAAACTTGTTCACGGTTACTATAACAATGTCCCAGCCTTCTTGCACTGTGCCACATATTGAAGATGAGTTGGACCTGTGTGGAGGATGAAATATCACCTCGTCCTTCACACAACTAATGCCAACATGTCATCTCTCTCTTCAGGTGGATCCCCTTCACAGAGTTTCCCCAGGAGAGGAGCTCTGTCAATCTCGTCAGTAGTGGAGGTTCCCTGTATGCTGTTGGAGGTTTCGCCATGATCCAGATGGAGAACAAAGAATGTGCCCCCACTGAGATCACAGACATCTGGCAGTAAGCTCTCAAAACTGTTCTACCTCCGCGTTTCTCAAACTTGTTTTTGGGAAATAGGACTATCTGGCCGGGAGATGGGAGGTAGCAAAAACATGGACCATCTGGGGGTTCTCAAGGACCGGGTGGAAAAACACTGTTTTGTTGCATTATAGAAAATGAATGTGTTGCATATAAGTCACCAGCCATCTCTCTGTCATCAGTATAGTAAAATATTGATCCTTTTATCTCCTGCCAGGTACGAGGAGGACAAGAAGCAGTGGAGCGGGATGCTAAGGGAGCTGCGCTATGCCTCTGGGTCGTCCTGCGTCTCCATGCGCCTCAACCCGGCCAAGATGCCCAAGCTCTGACAGGCAGCACCAGCTCCTGCAGCCCCTCATTACTCATAGTTTTGTCTTTCTGGAGTGGAAATATCCTAATAGCTATGACAGATCATTCGACAGGTTTATGAAAGGGAAGGAAAGTCAGTTTTAACAAAGTTACCACCTGGAATGTCTCCATAGTTAGCATCTGTGTGCCTAAAAAAATTGAGGCCAATGTTGAACTTTCAGTTTCACCTAGATTGTATTTATGTACTTTTTTTTGTAAACTATTTATAAAGTGTACCTAAACTGCCTGAGTGGAGTAATAGATCAAAGCCGTCTCAACAATTCTGATATTTTCCCCCCTCATACATACACTAAAGAGTGCATAACAATATCATTGATTTTTTTATTAACAATCTATAATGAATATTTTAAAAACTTTACAAGATTGAAAACATCATATTACATTATTTTATATCAAAGCTTTGTAAACACTAAATACAGGAAAATACAGTATGAATGCAGATGATGGCACGTGGTACTGGAAGCAGCGTGTGAGGTAGCTCCTTGCATTCACAAGTTTTTCAGAAACACTTCATTATAAAATAACCCCAAAAATACATATACCTGCAAACACAGCCATGTTCCATTACAGACAATTCTCCAAATTACATAAAAACAAAACAGACGTAAATGGCCTTTACCAAGGTTTCTTTAATGAAGTACAGATCGCTAAAGGTACTATGGCAGCTTAGTAAATATCTTCTTTCTTAGGTAGTCCTTCCAAGCTTCCATGGTAGACAGTTCCATGGAGTTCCACTCAAAGTGAGGAATCTGTTTAATGAAAGGCCAGAATTAAGACTTGAAGATGGAACATTCTGAAAACAATGAACGAGATTGTGGGTTATGATTCCGCACACCTGCACGACCTGATAGCCCAAAATCTCCAGGTGCCTCTTCCTCATCGTCGTTTCCCCTTTCATGTGACCCGTGTTCCTGCAGAAGGACTTGGAGTCCAGGAAGATCAAAGCAATGCTGCGGAGAAGAAAATCAGCGTTCCAGAAGACATTTACCCTTCAAGGTTACTCAAACCGGTGTGCTGATGACAGATGTGGGCGGGGCCCCAGGCGTTATCAGCTGACTGAAAATGTCGCACGTTACATACAAGCAAGCTGTGTATAAAGATCTCCTACCGTTGTGCCCCTGGGGGTATCTCACTTGTCTCCTTCCACGCAGAGTCCAGCCCCCACTGGAGCTTCTCCTCCTCTGTGATCTGTAACTGGTTCTGCTCAGTGTATGGTACCGGCCGCATGTGCTTGTCCATCACGCACTCAAAATCTGTCAGAATCCACATGGGTGATAAGTAGACACTGTTATACTTCTAACGACAAGCAGTAAATACTACAGCGCAAAATATCCCAGGACAATCACCGTCGACACTGAAACTCACTGCCGAACCTGCACTGCCAAATCAACCGAACAGCGCCCATGTTCCACATACCTACGGTATAGAAGTATGGAGTAGACACGGTCACTTTGGCATAGTTCATCCCCCCAAAGATCTCTCCCAGCATCTTGTGGATCTGCTGCTGGACTGGACTGATGCCACCATTGCCTAAAGAAAAAATCAACCATTTTATACAATGTATACCACTTAGGCAACTGTACATAAGTCTACAATGGATCGGCTCAGTAAAGACCAGTATAAAGCCTCAAAACAAACTTCTGCTGGATTTAAAAAGGGCTGCAAAGTCATTCTCCAGTAGTGGTTGTATCAGCATACCAGCAATACTAGCAAGACCTGGAGCCCATTCCAAGCAATGGGGGGGAGGGGGGGGCAGTAGGACAAGAAGCCAGTCCACAATACAAACACACTACAGGCAATACAGTGGTCCAGATCAACAACTGACTGCTTTTGAACTATGAGAGGCAGAGTGTTGGGGATTTAATGTAAACTCCACAGAAAGACCAGGAGCAGGACTGAAATCCCACAATCCTGGAGGTATGACGTGACTAGTAATACCACGACTTCTAGAAAAGGAAAGCTTTTCTTATTTCAGAAATAAATGCCAAAGTACTTAAGATGTCCTTTCTCCTAAAATTTCAGTTGTTACTGTTTGTCCAGCTTAGTCTTGACGTGTTGTTACCTTTCCTCTGCATCTGCAGGCAGTAGCGCTCATGGAACCACGGCACCTGGAACTCGGGGCACTCGAGACACACGGCCCGGTTGAGCTCCATCAGACGCAGGCGGATCCTCATGTTCAGGGCATCGGGCAGTGCTGCCAGGGAAACGTAGGCATGTGACGGTTCAGGATATTTTAATAGGCTACAATTCAGTGTTTCCCAATCCAGTCCTCAGGGACCCACAAACAGTCCGCATTTTTGCTTGCTCCCAACTCCCAGAAGGAAGCAAAAATGTGGACTGTCTGACAGGGCGCTGGGAGGAAGCAAAAATGTGAACCGCCTCTGGGTCCTGAAGGACCGGGCTGGGAAACAATGTGGTGCATTTTAACAAAAAATTATTGTTATTATTCTGACCAAAAAAAATGGTTTATCGTACTTTCTAGCTGGGAGTCCAACTTGGCCAAAAAATCCACGTTAAAAATCTCCTTGATCAATTCTTCTGGAAAGTAGTCAGCCAGCGCCAAAGTGTAAGCCATGAGCACCAAGAGGTGGGGGTCAAAAGAACCTGGAGGCAATGAAAAGGCATAAACCCAAGTGTAACCTTAATTCAGCCCTATAATTGTACTTCGTCTGTAGCATTTACCAATATGTGGAGTGAATTTCTGGATGCAGGACTCAAAGAAGTCGTCTCCATTTGGTGGATCGTAATTCAACACGGCGAACGGCAGAAGAATGGCATAAGTTGCCGAATAATGAATCTGCCCAAAATTCAGTGGGGGAGAAAGAAGCACATCAGTTCACGGCATGGTATGATTATGGGTTTACATGCTGCAAAATCATTAATCAGGTATTGAAGTTGCTCGTTTTGGAAACGGTACCTTATGGATGTTCTCTTTGGTTACGCTGGCGATACGATCCAGAATCGGGGCGAAAACACAGTTGGTTTTGGTCAGGAAGAGGCAAATCTCTGGTAGGTTGCTCACGGAAATCTGGTCCATGAGTCTCTGGAGGGTCAGCATAGTGTCGTCCAGGAGCATCTCCTCAAACCACTCCCCAGAAACGTATTTGAGTTCCTCCAGCAGCAGGTCCAGTTTGTCCGCCATGCGCGCCCGCTCCAGCCCACAGTGATTCAGCACCTGCAGCAGGTGCGAGTGCATGCCAGGCGCATTGTGGCGGTACGTGGGGTCGCCGCGTAACCACCTGATGATGGCTTGGGCAAGGCTGCTGAGCTCGCTGAGGTTACACTGGGGCAAGATGGCGTCCACCCGTGAAATCACTGCCTCTTCCAGCCGGGGAGATGGCAGCATGGCGAGCACGCGTGTCAGCATGGACACCTCCTGGGGGACGATGCTAACCTGCACGAGGCTAACAAAAGAAAATATATATGAGCTATACCAGCTGTCCACAGCACAGGCCCTTTTTGAACCTTCTTGAGTTTCAACTCACCCAACTAGTTTGCTCCTTAACTTAGTTAACAACTCTGGGTTCTGGTAATGAAGCATAATCAGGGCCTGGGTGATCCTGGCTATCTCCACGGGTCGATACGCATCCAGGTTCTTATGCAACACCGAAGCGATCCTGCAACGATCGAATGCGATGAAAAAGAAAGGCACAAGCAGACATCGCCCGCGCAAAAGAACCGCGACAGTTGCACTGACTTGTTGATCAGCGGAAGGTTCCGGCACTGAATTTCCTCCAGGGTCTCTGCCACAGCCAATGCCTGCTGGGCGCTGAACTCGCCAGCCAACAGCAACGCTGAACTCTCCAACCTAAGAACAGTGGCGTAAAAAGACTAATCTTCATCTCATACATATTTGTCATGATTACAATGCTGTAGTTATGAATTTCTGCGTGAAGCAATAATGTCATGCTAAATTGAATCTTAGTGGCCAAAAACTAAATGAAATTAAAATTTAACTAAATAAAAAATAAATGTTATTTAATTAAAAGAACCTTAAAAAATATTTAAATTATCTCTTTAATGGCATAATAGTGGGCATTTAATTTCAGGTGTTGGCCAGGTTGCCCGCCCCCCCGACGGGTAACATAATTATACCCTACCCCTCTCTGGCTTCTTGTCCAGCAATAGGTGCAAGTGCAGCAAAAAACTTGCTGAAGGACAGAGGATCGGAACGAGCATCTGTGTGTTTCATCATGCTCCGTTTTGCAGCCAGGCGGAAGTCACAGCTATTAAACTGTAGGGACTGGTACAGGCCCAGGACAATTCCGATGTCCTCAGCATCCATGATGGGGACGTTGTGGATGAGTATTTTATCACATTTTTCCAGCAGAGGGCGGTAGCAGTACTTGATGTTGCGCAGAAACTGGACGATCCTCCTTGGGTTGCGGAAGAGAGAGGAGTCCATGGTGTCCAGGAGGGATTCTGCCCTCTCTATGAGTGCATCCCTCAGACGAGGAGAGACCAAAGTAGATATGCTTATCATTAGGTTAGTCAGAACCCTGCAGCAAAGACAAAATAAGATTATGAAAATCTAAAAAGGCAGAGTGCAGACACAAAGTAATTTGTATTAACGAGCTGGAGATACTCAAATGTCTTCGTTACGTACCTGATATCCTCAACAGAGTCAAGTTTCTGGTTTAAAATCTCAGCAATCTGACCCATCAGCGGACTGCAGTGAAGATGCTGATCACTCAGACAGACAGAGAACTTGGACAGTGTGGCCAGATCGAGTCTGTAAAACAACAGGACGTCATGCAGGAGTCCCTCACAAAGTCCATGTGCTGCTTATGAAATGTTGGCCTTTACTCACCGATCTAATCTGGTCCATGCCTCTGCAACCAGTTGCTGGATGAGGGAATCATGGGGTTCCACACTGAGCCTGATAAAGTAACAGTTTTTGGTAAAATAATTATCATCTATGCCAGTGTTTCCCAATCCGGTCCTCGGGACCCACAGACAGTGGGAGGGACCGACTGTGGGTTCCCGAGGACCGGAATGGGAAACGCTGATCTACGCACATCACAGGATGTGGAATTCACACTGAAATACAAGGCAGACTTAAGCTTGGGCTTACTTTTAATCCTGGTCCGTACCTTAACACATCGTACAGCATGTTCACCACTGTGTCATCATCCATGAGGGAGATCTTGTTCTCCGCTAACACACGGAGTGTGAGGAATTGTGGGTGAGTCCTGACAAACTCCAGTGTGCGGAGCATGTACGGCTTCTCCTTCTGAAATTGCCACAGCATCCCAAGTGCACAGCCCACATGTCCGGCTGACAGCTTGGCTTTGTTCTTCCCCACCACGTCAAACACCTGGTCCTCAGTGGAACATACGCGCAACTGCTCTAAAACCTGGTCCCGGTTTGATGTCCCGACGTGTATGGCCCTGCGAGGACCGCGCCACAAAGCCCGGAGCCAGAACATAACGGGGCCTGCGGCTGGGAAAGGAGGGGATTCAAGAACTGGCTGGGGCGATCTAAACACAATCCCTCATTTCAAGGACTCACAGTTTTTGGCATTAGAACCACTTGGCTTGATGTTTCTGTAGTATAACATCCATTCTTGAAGACATCCAGAAAAACAAAATGAAAAAAGGAGCCATATATTTCATCCTTAACCTCGTCAATAATGAAGCTGTCCCTGCAGGAAGATAAAAATACCTTATATAATCCACTTTTTTATTTATCTTTTATTTTGCTTGACAGCCCTTGTAACTGGATCTGTGTTTCACTGCGAGTTGCACCTATGTAACTATGCATGTGAGAAATAAACGAATCCTGAAATCCTGAATGTTAATATAGTGGTTTAGCTACACTGACGTGTAATCCTCTGCTATTTAAAAGCAGCCCTCCTAAAATAACGGATTCAGTACAGATCTAAGTATCATCCTAAGCAAAACGAACTTTATATTTTAGCGACCAATGAGAGGTAAAATTAATCCATTTAGAGTGCACCCTTTGCTAAATACACACAAAACTGTGACAATAATTTTCTCGAAAAAACTGCTTGTGTGAAGAACATTGTCTGGTTCAGCTGAATAAACTGGGATTCGTTCGCACTTATACAAAACCAACCTAGTTCGTATTGGTTTTCAATTGTGGTGAAAATGACATTTATTAGCGATTAGGTAGTCTGCTATATTACTGTAGTTAAAATTAAAATACAATTTTGATACATTCACTTTATCGAAAAATCCTGGTAAGCAAAATATAAAATAAAATTACCATATCCTTCGCATCGTAGCTACACTGACAATTTGGTTTTCTGTATAGCCTGCTCTAATAATAAAGTTTGACTTTCATGGGAACCACGATTACAAAAGCATGGCATCTCCACGGAGCCCCACGTGGGCACAGCAACGTACCGATACACTGACAGCTATTCCGGGTCTTCATGAATCCGTATGGTTTCTAATTTTAAATTACTGATATTATTTTATTCACATTATAAATTAATATGATATCAGGCAAAACAAACTAAGTACCACAAACCTAAGAGCACACGATGCTCTTTCCTGTTGCTAGATTCAATGCTTAAGGGACCGTCGGCTACTTCCTCACATTACAATGTCAAAAGGGCATTTCAAAGTAGTAAAACTGTGATTCTGCTCAAAAAAGAAAAAACATTGAAAATAATTCTTTTGAGCGGGTACGACTTTAATTATATATACGTTTGTATTAGTATAACTGTAAAAGAAGGGTATCGGCGTTATTGTTTATTTGATGTTAAAAACGAAAAATAACTTCTCACTCTTCCCAAACCCTTACCCAATTACCGTAATCCTTAGACAAAATAGAACAACGGCAAAATGATCGTTACACCTTTCAGTTTGCTTTACACTGCAGCTACATTATGTTACTAGTATAATAAATTTGGACTATATGGCAACGCAAACTGTTTGCCTCAGAATAAAGCAGAGCAAATAATGCTAATGACACAAAAATTGCTTTACTAAAAGCACGTTAAACAAAATGACAACTAACACTTATGTTTAATTAGTGTTAAATTAGAAATAAAACGATAATCCATGGTCTATCGTGTCAAGGGAAACATGGTCCTGTATATTAAGGGAAGGCTCTTCTGGCTAATTCTACCAGTCAAAAAATCCTAACGCCCGTTTATTTGAGATACACACCGGAAGACTGTAGCACTTGGGAAATTCAGTGATTTGGCTACTACTCGCTGATTGGTGGATGTATTTCGTACTGTTTCTAAAAGGTTGATGGGTTAAATGTAATAAGCTCCTCTCTTAAGGTTTTTGGTATATAAATGACAGACTAAAAGTAGATATTTTGTACATTTATCCATATGTGTAGTTATCTTGGTGATGATTGCACTTTAAATACGTGAAGGAAATAATTCAGGAACTTCGTGTGACTCAAGACACCGAGGAAGCCCGGTCAGGTGTATTTTATGAAAAGCGCACATGTGGAAATGTTCAGCAATAAATGACTTAAACATTTTTTATCTATATAATTAAAGTCTGACTGGGAAGGTAAATATGACATATGATATTAAAATTCAGTGGTGGAGGAAGTACTGAAGCTTAGTACTTAAGTAAAAGTACAAATATCCTGCAAAATATGTACTCAAGTAAAAGTAGAAGTGCTGCATCAACAATCTTAAGTGAAAGGACTAAGTACTTTTAAATTTACTTTAAAGTATTTTTTAAGTAAAGGTACTCACACAATGGTTTGTCTCAATGTCTGGGGTGTGCCATTTTGTAAAGGAATAGTAGATATACTGACTTGTGCCTCTACTGATGTCATTGCTTGTAATAATTACAATTACAATAAATACAGTACAAGTGTATTGGAAGGTTTGGTGTGCTTATTGTGTGTGGAACTTGAATGCTGGTCCTTGGGCTGTGAGGCAGCAGTGCTGACCACTGTGCTATCCAGCCACCCCATCTGACTGTCCCCTGTAGGTAACTGATGTAGTTGCTTTCTTTAGGCTCCAGCTCACATCCTCAGTGATCAGGGTTTTAAGCTGTCAGCTACTGTGGTACCTGCAGTTTGGACTGGGTAGTCTGTGTAAGCTTAGCAGGATTAGGTGTAGTTGGGTTGTTGGTCTGGGAAGATCCTGGTTCTTTACTATAAGGCCTCATTAAGGGTTGTTTGGTATCTTTTAGGAAAAATTAGGGGTGATGTCCTGACTAATACCTGGCCATCTGTTTTCTCAGGCTTTGGGCCTTGGGGTGGGTGAGCCTTGAACCCTGGTCTTTGGGCTGTGAGGCAGCAGTGCTAACCACTGTGCTATCCAGCCACCCCCTCCTACTGTCCCCTGTAGGTAACTGATGTAGTTGCTGTCTTTAGGCTCCAGCTCACATTCTCAGTGATCAGGGTTCTAACCTGTCAGCCACTGTGGTACCTGCAGTTTGGACTGGGTAGTCTGTGTGAAGCTTAACAGGATTTGGTGTAGTTGGGTTGTTGGTCTGGGAAGATCCTGGTTCTTTAC
>JAODJU010000001.1:42646949-42668186 GCA_026776725.1 Gnathonemus echidnorhynchus
TGGGTTGTTGGTCTGGGAAGATCCTGGTTCTTTACTGTAAGGCCTCATTAAGGGTTGTTTGGTATCTTTTGGAAAAATTAGGGGTGATGTCCTGACTAAAATCTGGCCATCTGTTTCCTCAGGCAATGGGCCTGGGGGTGGGTGAGGTTTGAACCCTGGTTTTTGGGCTGTGAGGCAGCAGTGCTAACCACTGTGCTATCCAACCACCCCCTCCTACTGTCCCCTGTAGGTAACTGATGTAGTTGCTTTCTTTAGGCTACTGCTCACATTCTCAGTGATCAGGGTTTTAAGCTGTCAGCTGCTGTGGTACCTGCAGTTTGGACTGGGTAGTCTGTGTGAAGCTAAGCAGGATTAGGTGGGTTGGGTTGTTGGTCTGGGAAGTTCCTGGTTCTTTACTGTAAGGCCTCATTAATGGTTGTTTGGTGTCTTTTGGAAAAATTAGGGGTGATGTCCTGACTAAAATCTGGCCATCTGATTTCTCAGGCTTTGGGCCTGGGTGGTGTTTGAACCCTGATCCTTGGGCTGTGAGGCAGCAGTGCTCAGTTGTGGTTGTGAAGCTAAGCAGGATTTGGTGTAGTTGGGTTGTTGGTCTGGGAAGATCCTAGTTCTTTACTGTAAGGCCTCATTAATGGTTGTTTGGTGTCTTTTGGAAAAATTAGGGTTGATGTCCTGACTAAGATCTGGCCATCTGTTTTCTCAGGCTTTGGGCCTGGGTGAGGCTTGAACCCTGGTTCTTGGGCTGTAAGGCAGCAGTGCTAACCACTGTGCTATGTGGCCGCCCCCATCACTTGACTGTGGAAGGAAATAGCAAAGGAGGATATTTTGCATAAGAAAAACACAAAAAGCAATAAAAATACAGTGGTAAAGTTCGAGTTCTGATTGAATTTTTCCCAGAAGAAATAATGGAAAACCAATTAATTAATTACACCTAAATATGTTTTTTTTAAAAGCATTTAAAAACAAAATGAACCGGATAAAACAAGAAGAGCATTTTCTTCTTAATGGCTTTCAAAACGATAAAGTTCTTATCCCAACATTAAGAAATGAGGATCTCTTCTGCCAAACGTTAACCTTTGTGGTTTATGTCACTACAGAACTCCCATGATACACAGTTTAGCTGCTCCCAATCCCAGTCATTGCTGGGATGATAGAATTTCCCCCATGCATTATAGACATAACTAATGATAACCATAGCGCTTGGCAGCAGAACACGAGCCACTTACAAACTTTTTCCCCTTCTGGTATACAGGTAGCATTGTCATCAGCTCCTAACCAAATCCAAGGGTGGCAGACTTGCTGACCATTAGTGATGCTATTATGAATTTGTGTAAATAATTAAAAATGGATTTTAAAAAAATACACAAAATATAAAGTTAAACTGAAACTTGGACACACATCTACAATATAGGAAATTTAAAAGGGTATGGAACACCTAATATTTTTGAGCATTCATTTTTTTTAAATCATGTCTTGCTTTGTGCTTATGTTAATTTAACTGTAGTATAAAATCCAGGCAGCAAACTGTAGATAATATAGGTTTAATGTGATTGGTGAAACAAAACAACAATCTGATTGATACCATGACAGCCCTTAAGTTTACCAGGCAAACCCTAGTCGCTTCTTTGACTGTTGAATGTCTTCTGTTGCATGAAGCCCCTTGATGACTCGTGTTGTGTCAGAGACAAAGGCAGGCAGCTGAACGCCGGTCTCATCCTGGACTAAAAAGCGCTGTTCTCCTAAGATGGGGCCCAGCCTGCCGCTGCCGTCCTGCCTGGCAGCCTTCCGGAGTGGGTAAGCGTTTCTCTTTGTCTCTGCAGCTGCACTGATCATGCCCCGGGCATAGGTTTGGAACTGCCTCTCTTGCAGAGTGAGAAGCTCCATGTTTTTTATGTCAAACTCCATCTGCTCTTTCTGCAGAAGCTTCTCCTTGGCATGTCTTTCAGCCTAAGGGAATATTTGAATATGTTAGGAAACTCAAAAATTAGAAATGGTAGATATTGGCTTGTCATGTCGCATGTTTAGTAAATCATCATTTCTGATGAAAAGGGAAATGACCATTCATGTTGAATGTATTTAAACCATGGAACTTTCTTACCATTTGCTGGATGTGTATGTCTTGCAGAGCTTTACAATCATCTTTCATTTTTTTTGCCTTTAGCTGCTGTTTTTCCCTGAATTCTCTGTCTGCTTCTTTTTGGGCAAAAAGCATCTCCAGCGCCTTCTGTTCATCTTCTCTCTCCTTCTCCTCCCTTTGTTGCCGCTAAAATAATATTTTATCCATGAGAAGGATATACAATGTGTTGCATCTAAAAATAACTTCTGAATATCTGTACCAATATCCTGTTAATTAGTATTTTAACTTTATTGTCTCACTATGGTTGAACGGATGATGTCAGTACCAACAATGATAGCCATACATAATTAAGTGTGAGGAGTAATCTAATCTTGAGAAGTTTAATTACAATGTGTAATCATTACATTGTAAACCATTATAAATTTAATCTCCACAAATGTATGCTACAGTTTGGATATTCGCCCATCTGCAGGTCACTGGTTGTACATGCACTGTGGTAAACTCATGTTTTCCTCAGCTATTCAGTTTCAGCAGAGAGCAAAGTCATCTTCATTTTCCTAAATTCTTTTTATATATTCTAGCAGTTACAGATTCTGTAAGGTAGCTGCCCAAGCAACATTTGAATCCAGAGGTGGATGTTCCGGTCCAGAAAGTAAAAATCCAGACCAAGATTTTGTTTCAACCAACCAGTTGAGCATAAAGGGTCACAGAGTACTCAACTGGTTAGTTGGAACAAAATCTTGATCTGGATTTTTACTTTCTGGACGGGACCATCCACCTCTGAATCACTAGGAATCTGTGGAAAAAAAGTATCCTTAGATCAGTGTTTCCCGATGTGGTCATCTGGACCCTGCAGACAGTCCACGCTTTTGCTGGGAGCTGGGAGGGAGCAAAAACGTGGACTGTCTGTGGGTCCCCGAGGACTGGATTGGGAAGCACTGCCTTAGATAATTAGTCTGATGCTGGAGGTACCATGGCTTCTCTGTGTGAGGTGATGGCATCCAGCACAGCTGCCTTCTTTTCATCGCTCTCTTTCTGCTCCTTGGCCAGCCTGGTCTCCCTCTGGGCGACAGCCTTGGTGATACGCTCCTCTTCATCGATCACCTGCTCCTGCTTCCTCGCTACCAGCTTCTCTAATATTTTCTCCTTGTACAACTGGACTTCCCTTATATGAGGACAGATATGTCATAACCAAACTATGGAAACAACCCCAATATTCTCCGCAAAAACCCGTATTATTACACAGCTGCGCAGTCCCGTTTGCCAAAAGACTAATGCCTTTTTACTTGAAGGGAAAACAGGCTGGTTGTACCAGTTATTCCAAATATGTAAAATCTGAATTTTCTGTCATATATTCTGCAGCAGAATTAGTGTACTTGCCTGAACATCTCCGCCTCTTTCTCACTTCTCAGTTTCATCATTTTCTCTTTAGCACTGGCAAAAAGTCTCCTATGTTCCTCTTCCATCTCCTCCTTTTGTTTGTTTATAGCCCCGATAACGTCCTGTTTAGCCAAATGCTCCTAAAAATGTAACAATGCTTTTGTTCATCCATCCTCCATGAAATACAGGACACACAGCAGAGGTATACCCTGTACGGTATGCCAGTCTGTCACAGGGCCCACACAGTAACACACTACGGGCAACTAAAAGAAGCCAGTTACCCTAGCCCAGTGGTTTTCAATCCTGTTCCTGGTGCCCCCTCTGCCAGAATGTTTTCATTCCAACCCACACTGCTTTCAACCTACCACATTCATTAAGGACCATATAAACCTGAATAAGGTAGGGTTGGAATGAAAACAGGGGGTGCCAGGAACCAGATGGAGAACCACTGCCCTAACATCATGTTTTGGACTGTGGGAGGAGTGACCCAGAAGGAACCTACATGATTTGGGGAGAACCTGCAAACTCTACACACAAAGAGAGGGTGGGATTCAAACCATCAACCCTGGAGGTGTGAGGCTACAGTGTTGCCCACTGAGCCACCTTGGTAACATTTAACAAAATGATGATGTTATCTGGCTGAACACAGCCTTCTTCAAACTAGCCCTGCTTCACTGCGCACTGTACACACTCTCACCATGTGAGTTTTCATGGTGCTTCTCTTCTCCTCCCGTTGCCTCTGCTCCTGTCTGCTCCTCTCCAAGCTGTAGAGGTCCTGCAGCCGCTGCAGTTCCTCCTTTTCTCTTGTTCTCTCCAGCATCTCCTGCTCTTTAATGAGCTCATGCTCCATTATCCTGCATTTTTCAAAAATGGCAGTAATCTATACTTCATAGTTCATACCTTATACAATACTGCAATTACACGCACCCTAATACAATATAATTTTGCAGCAAGAGTTCTTGCTATGTGCTGATTGGTCAGTCTCCTGTAATCATGCATGTGTCACTAATGTTAATGTGGAACAGCAGGATGAGTCTTTCGATCAAGTAAACAAACCAGTCAAAGTGCAAGAAGAAATGAGGCACGTTAAATCTGAAAATGCTGTGCAACATTTTGCTGCAGTTTCCAGGTTGAATGACATGTTTCCATGAAAGAGTGTGAAATGTTGTGCAACAAACTTTGTGAGACTTTTTCTCTCGCTTGGTGGGTATGTCAGAGTTGTTACCCAATCAGATGTGACGTCTATATAATCCCCGCCAAATTGAAAAGGCCGTGCCCACAATAGATCCTATATCATATAGTTGCAACGCACCACTGCGTCCATTTAAATAAATGTTTTTCAACGTTTCCTCAGGGCTGAATGTAACCCTGAACTAGTTTGCCATGCACAGGAGCTTTTTAGTTTTAAAGTAATTTGTAAAACCTGAATGTCCAAATATCCTCTCTGACATGGATTATCTGGTTACCCTGGTAATAAGGAGGTGAAGATCAGGCTTACTGTTGCTTTAGCTCCTCTGCTATGAGCTTGTTTTTTTGCCTCTTCTGCTCTGCGTCACGCCGATCGCGCTCCAGTGCCTCCTGGTCCTGGCTCCGGAGCTGGGCAGCAGTGTCTCTGTCTGCATTTCGCCGGGTGTCCAGTTGATGCAGTTTCAGCTCCAGTTGAGCCTCCCGCTCCTTTAGGACTTCTGACAACAGCAGTGCGCACTGGAGTAACAGAGAAAATGCAACCAGCATGCAAATAGAACCTCATAAAATAGCACAAGGTTCCAATCGCAATTTTTAATTGAAAAAAGAAATGGATATTTGTTTTTTGCTATTAAAACATACTAAACATTTGCATTCTGATGAACAGTACATTCAACATGGAAATAAATAAATAAAATATAGAATATAGCACAGGAGGTGAGAATGTGTACAAACATGAAGCCCCTTCACTCTGTCGGTCTGGTAGTATTGTTGCATTCTGGATTTTTCAATGGCTTCCTTTCGCTTCTCCTGCTGGTACTTGGCTTCCTCTAAATCAATTTGTTCTCTTTCCTTTTCTTCCATCTCCTTCTGACGTTTTTTGGCTTCTAAGTCTTTTTGTCGTTTCCCCTGTATGGAAATACATGCACAGAATTTGCACTATTCTGATGTGTTCTTACTTCCTTGTACAATTAAGACACAGCTAGTTTAAGACCTGGATATTGGTTTTCATTTCAGACTCACTTTAGTCAAAATGAATTGATTTACCACAGAACGAACTAATCTATTGATTAATTAATTGATTTTGCTAATAATTGTTTGCATTTGTAGTATGCGTACAGCAATGGTATTGGGCCAGAATTTAACCACTTCTTGTGAGCGTAGGTGCAGAATTTCCCGCTGCTTGGACGCTTCCTTGAGGCTCTCGTTCTGCTTGTTTACATGGCTCAGGCCGTCTTGAATTCGGAGCCACTCGGCGTTTGGTACCACTGTCACTTGCCGGAGATCCGGAGCTTGAACTGCATGGAGGCATTTTCTCGTCCTTAACATTTACTGAAGTACACGTACGTAACAAATTAAAAAATGCAAAAATTATGGCAAGCATGAAAACAGGTTAAATAAATACCAGAGTTTACAGCACATAAAGCTTCTACAAGCTTACCAGAAGTGTTTTTCGCGGAACCTTTTCTTCTCCCGTATTGGACAACCGAAGCTGACGATATTACCATCTTTTGATCAAATGTACGTTAACGTAAAATATAGTTTTCTCCTAGGGATCCATTAATCGATTTAAAGGCATATATGTGTAGCATACAAATTAGCTGACAACAAAACGTCGATGTCCCACCAAGAACATTCAGTATGAAAGACACGTTGTAGCAAGCAAACGGTTTCCAGGCAACAGCAAACATTTCGGGTTATATAGTCTCGCGATGTTGACATACTGACGAACCAATCAAAATGCAGATAAACGAAAACAGTCATTTCTGCAAGACCGGGGTGGAGCGTAGACAAGAGTGAAACGAAAGGTAATGGAGTTTTTGGGTATCCAACTGCTAATTAAGCTGAATTTTTGTATTTAAAAACAAATAAACCAAAATAGTAAGTAGATATACACGTTGGGGCGTGCATGTCTTAAGCCCGTCTGGATGATATTTGACTAGTAATCCTTAAAATATCATTGGTGCTGGAAGCCGGTTAGGCATCTTAAATGTAAGCAAATATTTTTATTTCCTCTTTCACAGGCTGCAGAATGAAGACTCTAGTCGTTTTTGATTTCGATCACACGTTGGTGGATGGCAATAGTGACACTTGGGTTATCAAATGTGCCCCCGACCAGTGTATCCCAGACTGGCTGAAGGACTCGTACCAAAAAGGACGATGGACTGAATATATGGGACGTGTTCTCACCTACTTAGGAGATAATGCAGTCAGTCGGGACACTGTACGAAGTGTCATGGAAACACTGCCCTTCACAGACGGAATGATTGACCTGCTGAAGTTCATCGCGAGCAACAAAAATTCCATAGACTGCATAATAATTTCTGATTCCAACACCCTGTTCATCGACTGGATTTTACAAGCCGCCGGCGTGCAAACGGCTGTTGATCGCGTGTTCACTAATCCTGCCAGGTTTGACGAACGGGGTTACATGATAGTGGAGTGTTACCATTCCCACGAATGCCGGCAATGCCCAGTCAACCTGTGCAAGAATAAAGTGCTGGACGAATTCCTAAAAAGTCAGTCGCAGCACGGCGTTGAATACCATTTGATCTGCTATATTGGCGATGGTGGAAATGACCTTTGTCCCGTAAAGAGCTTGAAGCCGAGCGATTTGGTGCTGCCACGCAAGGGATATACTTTGGAGAGACTGCTGACGAAATCCGAATTGGAGTTACTGAGGCCTCGAATAGTCGTGTGGTCCGACGGCTTTGAAATTATGAATGAAATAACTGCACTAATTGAGTAATGTATTCTAGATGTAGACTGGGTGTGACTAAACGAACCAGCATTTTAATACACATGTTGCACATAGCTAGTAAAGTATCTAGAATCTTGACTTTTTGAACTACTTTGAGGTTTGTTGGATACAAGCGCTACTTGACGGGGCACAAGGACTTAGTAATAACTCAGTTACTGCTGAAGTACAAATCATTAACAAATCATGAACAAATGCAGTCGTTACTTGAAATAAAAGATGCCTAAAGATTCAGATGAGCAAACATGATCAGTATTTCACTTACGTTATACAAGACGTGTTCTGTTCAGTAGTTTTTCAGTAGTTCTCAAAGGTTTACAGAATTAACATATAGTAACAAATATAGTATCTGCTTGAGACAAAACATGCGTCACCATTCATTAATGATGAATTAATATAAAATCACTATGGAAGTGTAAGTTTGTGATTAATTGATACATAAGTAATAGCATAATACTATATTATTTGTACCCTGTCAAGTAAAGTGTTACCAATAGTTTTGTGAAGGAAACTGCATAAATTCATGAATTGTATAATCAGAATATGATGGACAGTACTATTTAGGAACTTTTATATTGCCATTTATTCATGAGATTGCATATTGTTATTGTATTCAATTCAAAAGGAATGTCCATATATGTGATATATTGTATTCTTCATTTTTGTATGTTGAAACAAGTGTGTGAATTGTGCAGCTATTTTAATATCCTGATCACCAAAGCCCGTTTACAATACTTCTAAGAAGGCATTAAGGCTACAGAACAAGCCTATTTGTACCATAATCTTAAAGCGAAAGAAATGTGTTGTTATGTCTGTCTTTTGGAAAAAGGAGAATTATTTGCAAGTTATATGGAATCCAGTACTTCATCATACAAGGTGCTTTCGTGGCTCAGAATAGTGACGGGAAAAGTGAAGCACTGAATCCCATGAGTCACATGTACAGACTGTAAAAGTATACACGCTAAGTCATGACTTACAGTACGGTCTTAGTTACAAGTAACTCACTGAAATAGTTGTCGCCAATAAAAGTGGATCAGGTGGTATAATGGCCATTGCCAGAGTAAATTAAAAAAAATAATTTTTATCCACAACACCTATAGTTAATAATAAAATATATCATTTTACATATTCTCTCATCTGTATGAAACGAAAAGAGATGTCTTTGGCTTGTGCAATTGCTAAAATTCAAGTCAGGTGTGTATATTGAGTTAAATTGTGTGTAAAATTACACACAATAAGTTAATCTCTAGAAAATGCATCTTTTTATTTACACCGGTCTCATATGAGTGAAAAAGAAAAATGAAGAAGAAAAAAAAAAACGTATCTGCTAATTAAAATGCAAGACAAATGTACGGTGCATGGTATTGTTGTAGTCGGCCTAATATGTGACGAGCTCCGAAACTTTTTTCATAACTCCTAAATTAGAAATGCGCTGAATGTATCATTAAACGCAAGAAATTATTTATTCGGGAATGGCTGGATTTCTGGTTTGGCAGGTTGTGTTTAGGCCTCTCCCACTCTCACATGAATGAACAGATTGGTGGTGAGGAGGGGGGCCCTCAAAGTCCCCGGAGGCGGAGTGTAAGCGATGTGCTCCCCTGCAGAATTCGAGCCGAATCCCAGATAGGACAGCAAACTATTTTCTCTGATTCACTGATCGGAAGAGCCTGTTGAAAACTGCAAAAATGGCCCCTGTATCCATCAAACGCATTTTGATCAGTGAGAGTGTCGACCAGGGTTGTAAAAGGATACTCCAAGAAAATGGTATCCAGGTTACCGAGAAGCTGAACATGACCAAGGATGAGCTGATTGCTGAAATAAAGGTAATGTGCCATTTTAAGATAAGAAATTACACTGAGGATCGGACGGATAGAGCATAGTATAGAATAATCTTGTCGATATCTCCATCAGGATAAGCGATTGTCATATTGATCGGAAGTTAGGGAAGTTTTTGTAGGCGATTTTTCAAACTTCATTTTAAATCGTAGCTAAATGGTCAACAACCACCTTTGCATGACATCTGATCAGCGCCGCCTTCACCTCAGAAGTCTGATGCAACATTTCATGCCACCTCATTTGTTATTCTGTGCCAATTATCTTGTAAGTCTTTAACATAGTTAGAAATTTCTTTTTATAAACAATTACTTTAAATTTACTTCTAGAATTTATTTATGCCATCTTGCAATAAATTAATGATAGCTATGTCACGAGACTTATGCTAGCTGGTACTCAGGCAAGATTTAATTTTAACCGCGTTGCATTCAATTATACAAGAGAAAAGCCACGCTTCGTTTTTAGTGCCGTTCACGCAAATACAGGACTACGCAAAGTAAACCGAACAGTCAACTATACGCGATTCGTTTAAACGTCCGTTTCTAGATAAAGTCGATGGTTCCGATTGTGACTTAACAAGTGCATATTGTCATTCAAATCTTGTTACTTTTCTGCAACAGGATTACGACGGACTGATTGTTCGATCTGCTACTAAAGTTACCGCTGAAATCATCAATGCTGCTGATAACCTTAAAATTATCGGCAGAGCTGGGACCGGCGTGGACAACGTAAACGTGGATGCGGCCACTAAGAAAGGCGTTATTGTCATGAAGTAAGATTATGTCCCGAAGAAGAAAAGAAAATGACACGTGTGCATGTTTATTAAAGCGCGACTATAGATCCTTCGACGGCACGTGCTTAATTACATCATTCTAAAACTGGACAGCCGCGTTGCACGCAGATCTGTATCTAAATATTAAAATAGTATCGTGGCTACTGTTCGCATGGCTAAGTACTTTTTTTCTCTTCTTTTGCATAGCACCCCCAGTGGCAACACGATCAGTGCCGCTGAACTAACTTGCGCGATGATAATGAGTCTCTCTAGGTAAGACACCAGCAGTGACCACACCTTGCCGATAAATATCTGGCATTTTCCTCTGTGTCTTCTGCTGTATGTGAAATTTTGCGAATGGAGATGGAAATGGTAAGAAGGTTACTTCTGTATCCATAGACATGTACCACAAGCCGTTATGTCCATGAAAGCAGGGAACTGGGATCGTAAGAAGGTAACCGTTTTTCGTTCGTTTCCAGTATGACTGCATACGCTGTACCTCTTTTGAATATATTATTCTGGCGGTCAGTCAGTCGTAACTAATAGCCTGAACGTTGTGATTGTAGGTGTCTGACACGATGCTTATGTTCTTACCTGATGTTTCTAATACCTTTTCAGTTCATGGGTTCAGAGCTATATGGGAAAGTTCTTGGAATAGTTGGACTGGGAAGAATAGGAAAGGAGGTGGCAGCCAGGATGCAGTCCTTTGGCATGAAGGTCAGGGCTGAATCCCCAGAGAGCTACAGCCTTTTTATGTGAGGTTGTTCATATTCGGTGTAAATGAGGTAATGTGCCGGGTTTGTTTGGGCTGACAGACTATTGGCTACGACCCAGTCACCCCACCTGAGGTCTCTGCCACCTGGGGAGTGGAGCAGATGTCACTGGAGCACATGTGGCCTCTGTGTGATTACATCACTGTGCACACCCCCCTCATGCCCTCCACCACAGGTAAGGCTCACCTGGCTCAGTGTGACTTTGGAGTATGGGCTGCAGAACACATTTTAAGGGGGGAGGGGGGGGGGGGCAGTAAGGGACATGGCCAATTTGCTGTTGAAACTCCGATAGAACTCTTTTGTTTTAAAGAAAATGGATATAACTCAGGCTTTTATTAATTAAGTTTTGTTGGCTTGAATTGAATTTGTAGGTAGTTTTCTAAAAATGATTTTTCATTACAGCACCCCCCCCCCCCTCCCCACATCCCATACTTTGGATTTTGGCGTTTATATGGAAAGTAGATCTTGAGGCAAATTAAGAATTTGCAGCATTAGGGAAAACTGAACTACTGTCCTAAATTTATTTGCTGTGACGCCTGTCTTCAGGGTTGCCAAATCTGACACATCTGGTGTGACTCTCACTCTTTCAGAATCTGACACTCACGCACGAAATCTTAAGGCAGATCTATATTGTTACATTATAAACCTAAAATTAGCTACATCAAAAGCACTGGGGTAGTTTGCAAACCTTACAGACTATTTGCAAGGTAAAACTGTTGCATACATGTAAATATGTGCGCATGTGTGTGCAGACGTGTCTCAAATTGAAAATCTCACCCCAGCCAGCTGACCAAACTTGGCAACCCTGTGTTTTTGGTGACGGAATTAGAGGTAATTTCTTTTTTTTTTTTTTTGCTTTTTAGGGCTGCTGAATGATGCTTCCTTCGCTAAATGTAAGAAGGGTGTAAAGGTGGTGAACTGCGCACGTGGGGGCATCATTGATGAAGCTGCCCTTCTGCGGGCTCTGGAGTCCGGCCAGTGCGGAGGGGCCGGGCTCGATGTGTTTGAAGAGGTGAGCATACACTGGATACACTGCATACACTCCATACACTGCACAAAGTCCCAGTGTTGCATCGTTTTGTTTTTTTGCTCAGAATTTTTAGGCTTCCGTTCTCATTGTGGAATGTTCTTTTTGAACTGGAGGAACATTTTATTTGTTTGCTTGCTTGTTTTGTGGGGGTGAACAGGGGGTAAGTCAAAATCATGTCAGGTACCAAGAAGAAAAAAGGTCGATGTTGAAGGAGGCGGCACTGCATTCTGGGAAGGTGTGATTTGGGTAGAAGGAGCCAGAACTGGGCTTTATCTTTACTTAAACTCGGGGGGTAAACAGAGATGTTGTGAGTGCTTTAAAAAAAAGAAAAGAAACACTTTTTTGGGTGCGATTCGGAATTGTGTTGAAGTATGCCAAAACAGAAACACACGCACCACTGTGTTCATTGCTCCCCTGATTGACAAAGCGCACCCCCCCCCACCATTCCCATTTTCACAGGAGCCACCGACGAACCGCGCCTTGGTGGATCACTGTCACGTGATCAGCTGCCCCCACCTGGGTGCCAGCACCCGAGAAGCGCAGGCTCGCTGCGGCCAGGACATCGGCACGCAGATTGTGGACCTGCTGAAGGGCAGGGCTTTGACTGGAGCGGTACGATCGCGGCCGTTCATTCTCACGGTCTCCTGTCGGCTTCCTTTGCTGTGTAACCTCTGAAGGAAACTGAAAGCTGTTTGAGATGAGTTCTTCTCAAGTTCAATTATTCCTGTACATTCAGTGATGATAATCATAACAACAGCAACTATTATTATTATTATTTGTTATGTTCTTGTTGCTGTTATATGTTCTTGTAAAAATGATTGTACTTCAAGTACATTGTTACATTGGTTCTCTTATGTTTCAAATGGACAAACGATGTATTTCTGCACACAGGTGAATGGCCAGGTACTGGCCAACTCATTCTTTCCAGAGTCCCACATCTGGATCAGGCTGGGAGAGGCTCTAGGGGCAGTCCTGAGATCCGGCAGCCCATCAAACCTGCCTTTCACTCAAGTTGAAATAACAACCATAGGTAAAATATTTTTATTTTAGTTATTTTACATTCATCTAGAAGACGTTTTTGCCGACATCAGTGTGTACTTGACAAAGCAGGGTGAGACAGCCTTTATTGTAGTTGGGGTTAAAGGCCTTGTTCAAGTGCCCAGCTGTGAAATCTCTCTGCCGGCCATGGGATCTGAACTCTGAGGGTCACACACAAGATCTATTTTTTTAACTCAACCTCTCTTCTTTTCTTTCATATGCAGTTAAGGCCATGTTCATAGTAGTAAAATAATTTCTGGCTAGCCAACAATTAGCCAAAATCACTTCTTTGAGCGCTTCTATTGTATTTGCTTGTGTGAATTATCTCCTCCCAGTGGTTAGAATTAGCCATTACATAATTTTTACAAAATCTATAAATCTTTAGCTGTAAATACTGTTATGGCACTCTAACGTAGAAACTACCGCTAGAATGGGCATAATAAAAATAGAATTTTTTTTTCATCTAAATATCTTACATAATTAACCACTTCTAAAGTAGTATGCATATTTAAACACAACAATTTGCCTTTCAAACAGGGGAATCACTAAAACGTTTCTCTGACCTACTGAGTTCAGCCACATTGATGGGCTTATTAAAGGACAGTTCAAAGAATGGCCCCAACCTCATCAATGCATTAACCATTGCAGAGGAGGTGGGAATTAAGGTAAGTTGTTTCTTTTTAGAGATGTTTTTCACCTTGAACCATCACCAGATGGCTACAAGTTTAATTCTGAAACAGCTATTAGGTAAAGCATTACAGGTGTAAAACAATAAACAAATAAGTATATAATGAGTACATATGTTAGAATCTTCTATTATGGCATTTTCATCTTTGCAAGTTGTATATATTATTCAATAAACAGAAAGTATCCAATGAACACAGTTGGTCATGAAACACTTTTGACATTTACTTCCAGGTCAATAAGAAACACAGCGATGATGCCCCAACCATGAGTCAGACAGCATGTGTAATAGATTTGTCCATCAGTGGCACCAGCTTCAGGGCCACTGGTTCGGTCCAGGGTGAAATCCCAGTTCTGGTGGAACTGGCCGGGAGTCGGTTTTGGCAGCCCGTTCCTCTTTCTGGGAATCTGCTGTTTCTCAAAGCTGCCTCCGCCCCTCTGCTTCTGTCCGAGATCGCCGGTGAGAGAGCGCCCCCTTCTTCACTTCCCGCGCCTTCACATGTGACCTCTAATGACCGTGCTGCACGGTACGAGGGACAATTGGACCATTCTTTTCCTGGCCTCTTTTGTTCAGGGGACAGGCAAACTAAGAGGGGTTTACACTGAGGTGGCTATACACAATACAGCATGTCTCTGGTTTTTAATTTTGTCCTAAATACCGACCATTTTTTGCATTTTTCAGTTCCCACTTTTTTGTCTTTCAGCCCTGATTTAAATTAAACAAAAGCTGTACATACTAAATCCTTCCCTTGTTAGAACTCTAGTTAACTGTACCACTTAGAGCCCTGATTTTGTATATACTAGAGAGCCTCCATTGCCTTGTCCATAAAGATCTTGCAAGCATGTGATTTCTTTTTTCCCAAAATGCCTTGTCTCCCAGGTGTGCTGGCAGCTGCTGGTGTGGGAATCGAGTCTTTCACCACCTCTGCTGCCTGTGACGGGGGCCAGTGGTGTTGCGTTGGCCTGTCATCCCCCCTCAGTGACCTGAGTGTCTTGAAATCTGTCGTGAATGAGGCCAATCAGGTCTCAGTCTGAATGCTGCACAGAGAGCATTACACCAGTGACTGAGGATGCGGTTTAACATTTCTCAGAGCTCACAAACGAGCCTCTAAAATGTAGTACTTGTTTAAAATAGCACTAGGGCATACTTTAAACATGCATTCGCTCCTGTTAGATTTGTTTACATGTAGGCTTATCAAGGGTATAAACTAAGGTAAAAGAAATCTCAGACTTGTTAAGTGTTTATAATGTCCTGAAAATAAAACTAACATGAAAATATTTCCTGTGTATTTAATATTAGCAGGATCTCTCTGTGTCATGAGTGATTAAACAACAACACAAGACAGTTGAACCAGTTGCTTTTATTGCACATTTCAGTTGCTGTTGTTAATAGTTTTCAGCTGCTAAATTTAAAATGAAAGTCCTTCTTTGTACAGATATCATTCATGAAGAGGCGAAACTAATCCTGTTGTCTTTTAGTTTGGATTAACTGATTTGTATGATTGCAAAGGCAATCTACATGCTATAATGAGTGCGGTTAGTGTGACAGGTGGAGTTTTTTTTTTTTTTGGGTAGGTATGTGAAATAAACACCTAATTTTTAATTAATCAGTCTCACAATGTAACATTATCACTCCTATGATAATAAGGTTGTGTAAGGCTGTGATGAGCTCTCCCTGTGATGCATGGTTGGTCAGCTCTACCTAGAGTTTTCAGGTCAGGGACTCTATAGGCTGTGGAATGCGATCTCCACAGTTCAAAGGCATTAGGTTAATTTGACATCTATAAACTGTATATAGCGTGTAATTATGTGTGTTCCAATATGCGTGTGTATATTCTTTGTGATCGACGGGAATCTTGTTCAGAGTATACGCCTGCTTTTTATTTTCATTCCTCATTTAAGTGCAGTGTTTCCTAACCCAGTCCTCGGAGACCCTCAGACGGTCCACACTTTTGTTACCCATCCAGCCAATCAGGAATGCCAAATGGTCCCGGGGAACGTTATTTCATTTCACTTTGTACTGTACCTCGTATATTGTTGAAATGACAATAAAAGCAACCTTGAACCTTGAAATGCCGGGTACTGGTACGTTGGAAGTCGGGAGAGAGCAAAAACGTGAATTGTATGAGGCTCCCCGTGGACTGGGCTGGGACACACTGAAGGAAGGGAACCACGAGACCGGAAGTAGTCAATAGGAAGTAAAAAAGGCAAACATGGCGGCACTCTTTAAATTAGCACTCCCGGACAGTTTTAAGTGTCTAATTTAAGCTTGTGACATAAGTTTCTTATAAATGTTGGTTGGACGATGTAATAAGATTTTGTAACATTAATGATAAATGTGGGGACTCTAGCGTGACGGTTGGCAAGTTAGATTGCTAAAACGTTATTAGCAACTTTTATTTACTACTTGCATCGTATTATTGCTGAGCTTTACTAGAAATGTCGAGTTTTAGTTCGGAGCTCATTGACTACTTAGAGGGAAAGATTTCGTTTGAGGAGTTTGAAATACTAAGAGAAGAGAGAAAGGCCAAAGATAAGGTAAAGTCGACAGTCGATGTGTAAACAGCAAAGCTGGACGAATGAAACGATGAAATGAAATCATTTCATTAAAGTCGGAATGCGATGTCTACACACAACAAAGCTGGAGGAGTACTTCGTGATGTTATGTTCATGACATTTCTTTCGTGTTTAATTTCCATTAACAGGCCTCCTTTGTCTATCGATGCTTATGATTAGTAAAATACAAACAAATGGTTGTTAAAGCAGTATTGTACAGAATGCATTTTGTTTATGGGTAGGATTTAGTAAGCTCTCAGGAAGCCGGTGATGGGGAATCGGAGGAGGACGAAGCTTCCCATTTCGACTGTGCTGGCCCCAGTACTTCGCGTAGCCCCTGCAGACGCCGAAAAAAGAAGAAAACAGGTCATTATCCTTGTACTTGAGGTCCAGAATGGTCGTACGATGTGCTCCCGTTGTAAGCATTTACTGGCCCTCTTTTAGTACTAGAGGAATCGGATGATGGAGTGAGCCTCCCTGTTCAGAAGGCGTTTGCCTCCATGCTGGGAGAAGTGGCTGAAGAGGGGGATGCGGATAGCAAGGAAGTGGAGCAAAATGAGTCACTATCTGCCGGGGATGTGTTTGCCCTGGAAATGGAACTGAACCGTGAGAACAAGAAGATGATGAGGGTGAGGATGGCACAAAAACTGTCTAGCTGCTACGCTCTGCTCTTTGTGTTTCAGACAAGTATGACACGTGCATGTATATGGGTTTTGTGGAAGTTCGGTTTGACTTTTGCGTGCATCCTGTCGCATCCAGGAACGGCGACAGCGGAGCAAGCTGCCGCGAGCCCTGCGCGGACTGATGGGAGAAGCCAATATTCGCTATGCCAGGGGGGAGAAGGAAGATGCCATTACGATGTGCATGGAGATTATTAGACAGGGTGAGTGTGAATTTAGCCTATGTGACACTGATTTATTATTAATAATTATTAATATTAACTTCCCCTTGGGATCAATAAAGTTTTATCTTACTCCACCACTAGTAATTAGGCATTGCTTCAACTTGTCTGTATAAATGTTCCAGATACTGTAATTAAATTGTTGAATTTTACTTACTTTATTTACAGTGATTTTAATGTTCTCCATCTCATCTGTGTGCCTAACAGCTCCTCTGGCTTATGAGCCTTTCTCTACCCTGGCTATGATCTATGAGGACCAGGGGGATATGGAGAAGGCTCTACAGTTTGGCCTGATTGCTGCCCATCTAAACCCCAGTGATTATGAGGAGTGGGTGAAGCTGGCTGACATGTCCTTGGAGCAGGACAATATAAAACAGGCCATCATCTGCTACTCCAAAGGTATGACTAAGAGGTTTAGGAATTGAAGCACTACTAGATAAATATAGATGGACAGGCTGACAGTTAGGTAATGAGGATGATACTTTATTGGTTCTGAGGTTTGCATGTCTGTGTTATTTATACAGTTTGACACACTTTGTTGTTGCTTCCTTCCCCTCCCCAGCCATCAAGTATAACCCCAGTAATGTGCGTTATCTGTGGGAGCGCTCCAGCCTTTACGAGCAAGTGGGAGATCACAAGCAAGCTATGGATGGTTATCGCCGCATACTCAACCTGCTGCCCCCAACCGACGGAGAAAACTTCATGCAGCTCTCCCGGGACATGGCCAAGTTAGTGCGCTATTTCTTAGCCACTTTGTGCTTTATACATATATGATGTTATGTGTCCATCACAATGGCATTTTAGATATCCTTGACGTTATGTGTCCATCACAGTGGCACTTTAGATATCCTTGACGTTATGTGTCCATCACAGTGGCACTTTAGATATCCTTGACGTTATGTGTCCATCACAGTGGCACTTTAGATATCCTTGACATTATGTGTCCTACTTGCTGTAGGAGCTACTATGAGACCAACGACCTACAGTCATCAATGGGTGTTATGGAGGAAGCTCTGAATCGGTATCCGCACCTGGCCACCAATGAATGTGTTAATATGGCTGCAGAACTATATATTACCAATAGGCAACATGAGAAGGCTTTGCAGGTATGTAATTCTGACTATTATACAATTCTGTTGTACTGCCAAGGAGCACTTGTCCAGGGGTGTTTTTAGGATTTTTTATATCCCCTGTCTACACCTGCCCCTGCACTTGGTGGCAGTTTGCTGTAGCACAGTAGTTCACAGATTATTGTAGTATGTGAGCGCCCTCTAGTGGTACATGGAGGTATCTACTTAAATGCCAGTCATCATAATGATGATAAATCTTTTATTTACCATTCGCATGAGTACAAGTATAGGTTTACCTACCCCATCTTGCTCTCCATAGCTTGGGGTCACAGTGCAGTGCATGTGACTTATGCTGAGGCCAGGGCTTAAACCTGTGACCGCCCGATCACAGGCACCGCTGAGCCTCTGACTGCCCCCATAATAATGGTTGTAGTCGGAAAGCCTAATCTTTTAGGTGGTATGCGGTCCACAGAGTCTGAGAACCACGTGTCTAGCGCACTACATGCAGTCGTGTTATGGTGTTAAATGTAGCAATAACTGATTTTTGTTTGTAGGGATATTTTAAGAAAGCAGCCAGAATAATGACCTTAAGTTTCTCAGTTGACTAACAGTAGGTGTTGACAGGTAATGCAGCAGTTCTGTGGGATTGTGCTGGAGAGAGATTCCAAAGAGGAGAAAGGCGAGGGCCAGCAGAGTGACGGCAAACAGGCAGACAAGGAAGAGGGTGAGATGTTCGGAGTAGCAAGCAGAGCTTTAGATGCTTACATGGTTTTTTTTATTTTTTTTTTAAATAAACATCAAAAGGGTTAAAATGGGAGAGGTCTTGGGTGGTCGGGGAGGGGGTGGTCTCTGCTGTTTGTCTGCCCCAGTTTGATATAACTACCCTCAATCCCAATTTATAAGATACAACTACTTGTTGATACCAACGGTCTCCTCTTACAAATACTGTCGTGTGTTTCAGGTCCAGAAAGTACAAATCCAGGCCAAGGTTTTTTTTTTCTACCAACCAGTTGAGCATAAAGAGCCACAGTCACAGAGTACTGAACTGGTTGGTTGAAACAAAACCTTGGTCTAGATTTGCACTGTTTTTCTTATTTTGCAGAATATTTTAATCCTCTTTGAATGTTCACTTTCTTCAGGGGAGATTTTTGGGGTGCTGATTCCAGAGGACGTCCCAATCGACATCAGAGTGAAGCTCATGATTTGTCTGATCCAGCAGCACGTATTCGAGCCTCTGCATGTGAGTATGCACCAACACCAGCAAGAGGCACAGATCTCTCTGCCTGACACTAACTTCTTTGCGATGCCACAGCCAATGTTGACGGCACTGATGGAGCAAAGCCCGGAGGAGCTTGGGGATCTGTACCTGGATGTGGCTGACGCCTTCCAGGACGAGGGCGAATACAGCTCTGCGCTGCCCCTGCTTTCTGCGCTCGTCTGCTCCGAGAGATACAATCTGCCCGCGGTGTGGTTGAGACATGCCGGTACGTTCCTGAATATACTCATTCAGTTTTGTATATTCATCATACCGGCATAGAGACTTGGCGACTATAGCCTCACATCCAAGGGGTTGTGGGTTTAATGTCTGACCCAGTAATTCTCAGTAGCATCAGCATTAACACTGTGCACTTAGCTAGGTTTCAAGTTACGGTAAAAAATATCGTTACGCCACTTTATCGAAAAATCTCTAAACTATTTTTCAACATTTTATCATAGATTCGATTGAATCTAATGAAAGCTTAGCGATGTTTATCATGCCTTTTTGGATACTAAACCGGTCGCCTTTGCTTGTATTAAGAATGCCTGAAGGCTCTGGGGCACATGGAAGTGGCCGTGAATAGCTACATCAAGGTGGTCGAGATGGCCCCTCTGCACCTGGAGGCCCGTCTGTCCCTGTCCACCCTGCAGCAGCAGTTGGGAAACCCCGATGGAGCTCTGCAGGCTCTGCAGCCCATGTACGACCCGGAGACTCTAGCCCAGGACTCCGCCGCTGCCCAGCAGGTAAACCCCACGGCAGCGTATGCAAGTTGACTTGTGTGTATGTGGTGTGCAGATTTTATGCTGGTGTTACATTCTCCATCCAGTGTCTCTCTTTTCTGTGTAGGAACTTAAACTCTTACTTCACCGCTCCATTCTGCTGCGTTCCCAAAGCCGGATGGATGACTATCTAGATACTGTGCTGACCATGCTGGCCATGCTACTTAAGGTCAAGCTCTTTTCTCCTCCTCCACCTCGCTTATTGATGGTCCTGCTTTAAATTGGCATCGGTCTTATAATGATTGGGAGTATAAACGGATGAATCGAGTAGACTTGCCAGCTTCACGTGATGGACTGGAGGTCGTCCACGCCTCTCCCCTGTTAAACTGTTAGACTAAAGGTTTTTAAACAAAGCATTAATAAATCATTATATCAGGATTTTTGTGTCCAAACTGTCTGTAAATCATTTGTGCACCTTGTTTTGATTGGTTTGATTGTCCTCTCTGTTGTGCAACTGTAATAATTATGTTTTTATGGCCATATTTCCCCAACAGGTGGCCATGAATCGTGCCCAGGTCTGTCTGATCTCTAGGTGTAATTCTGGGGAGCGACACCTTTACCTTGTTAAAGTGTCTCGAGAAAAAATCTCTGACATCGAAGACCAGGAGGCTGCTTACCTTGATGTGATAGGTGGGAGTCTGACGTCTGGAAGTGTATATTCCTGATATATTCCTGATTCCTGATATATTCCTGATGTAATTGTGGGGCTCAATTTTCATTTCTGATATGAAGCTGATTTAACTGATTCTGAGGTCCATCATTATATTGCACATAATAGATGCTGAGTTCCCCCCCACAGTTCTATGCATATCATGTGTCCTCTCTCCTTCACCCGAAGGGAAGACCAGCGTTCTGTCCCGGGATGACTGGTGGCAGCTTCTGCTGCGCTGTGTCTGTGTCATGTGCGAGCAGAACCGCTTCGGGGAGGCGGAGCTTCTGGTGGACTCCTCCCTGGAGTACTACTCCTTTTATGACGACCGTGTTAAGCGGAAGGAGCTGGAGTACTTCGGTCTGTCTGCCGCCATCCTGGACCACAATTTCAGGAAGGCGTACAACTACATCAGGTAAGGCGCCCCGGGGCGTAGGGCTACGTCAGGTAAGGCGCCCCCGGGGCGTGGGGCTACGTCAGGTCAGGCGCCCCCGGGG
>JAODJU010000001.1:42688434-42720010 GCA_026776725.1 Gnathonemus echidnorhynchus
AATCCCCCCCCCCCCCCCCCCAAAACACCTATGGAAATTCTGAGTGCTGCTTTATCCGGGTGTTCTTCCTCTTTTCCTGACATTTCCATTTACATCACCGTTGTTTCCACGACAAGAGAGGAATCGCCTTTGTGTGACTGTGGACTGTAGCTCACAGCCGAGCTCCGTTCCATGCATTCCATCAGCATAAATCACATTCTCTTAATTTGCCTTGGAGATAAATGGAGAAACCCTTGTACACAGTCTTAGACGACACATTTCATATTTTTGCAAATTTTATTGAACTCTGCACATTTTTTTGTGCAAACCCCCATGGATAGAAAGAATATCTTTAACTAGGCCTATATTACAATAAAGCACATCATTAGCAATTTTACGCTGTTTGACGAATATAAGAATTCTGTGATAAAGATGTAAACATGAATAGTTAGGCAGATGTCCAAGATGCATGGATGTTCCAAAATAAATTTGAAAGTACAACAAACAAACACAAACAAACAGAAAACACCAGTTTAATAAGAATAATCCTTGCCACTTAATAGTCCTTCCTGAGACAACCATATTATGTATCCATCCGTCTTTAACATATTTAACCTCATGTGAGAGTCTTGGGCGGTGGGGTGGGGGCTGGTGGGCTAGAGTCTGTCCCAGCCAGCACGGGGTACCAGGCTGCGGTTCACCCTGAGACTATGGGAGAAATATCTAGAAATAGCATATCTAGCTGAAGCCCGCCACACTTTCACCCACTGAGCCATCCATGACCACAGCTGTCTCTATGACTTTCATAGTTAATATATGATTTGTAATGAAAAATAAGCCCTATTACAGTTAACATGAATTGTGTCATGTAAGCTAAATACCAAATGCTGTTTGCTGGAAGAATAATAAGATTATTAACTTACACTTTTTGTTTGTTTGTTTTATATATTTAGGAGGAGAATGAGATTCCTGCTACTGCCTTTGTGAAGGACCCAGTGCCCTACCCTCGTGACGCAGAGGAAGAGGTGCCCCCAGTGGATGCCAATCGTTCACAGGAAGAGGGGCTTCAGACAATAAACTTATCATCTGATGAAGAACTGGGGCTTGATGAGGACGACGATGACAGCTGGACTGGAGAGAAGGCGGACGAGACAATGCAGAAATCCCGGGCTGAGAAGATCAAGCGTTCCAGCCTGAAGAAAGTTGACAGCCTCAAAAAGGCCTTCTCTCGTCAGAACATTGAAAAGAAGATGAATAAAATCAGCACCAAGATCAGTACCAGTGTGGCTGTTGAGAAGCGTGAGAAAGTCAAGCAGAGCAACCCCAGCACCAAGAGCTCCTCCTTCAAGGTGCCGACTCTGTCATTCGGTATCAAGAAGACGCAGGACGCCCAGGCCTCTCCGAAGGCTGAGGGCCCATCGGCAGTGGTGGCTGCAGTTGAGTTGGCTCCCATTAAAAGCCTAGATGAAAATCTTCCTTTCACTGAGGTGCACTCTGACCTGGCCCCAGCACTGGAGGACGCCCTCACTAACTCCTCCACTCACATAGATGCTGAGCAGTCCTTGGCAGAAGATGAAGACCACGAGTATACTCTGTCTGCCACTTTGCCCCAGGAAGATTCCCTACCCCGCCTTTCCTCCGCTCTGCACCAATTAGACGAAGAGAAAGAACAAGAAGAACAAGATGAGGAAGAGGAGAAAAAAGAGTCTCTCTAGTGGAAGACTCGGATCTGTATGGAGGCTGTGATCCCAGCCTGAGCTCTTGCAGTGGAATGATGTGGTCATTTTATTTTTTATTCCTATTTCTCATCCATAGCATCCACCACCTCAGCATCTTCCTTCCTGTTAACATCCTTCATCTATCATTCTCCTCATGCACACATTTGTCATACGTTTCCCTCTTTCGTTTAACAAACGAGCACCATTTTGTATTACCGTACACATGTATGTCTATGGTTACTCAGATATTGTATGTACGTAGTACAATGTAGTTAATTCTTAAGTAGGCTTTGTCAGCTTTGATCATGTTTTACCTACCAATTGTATATTCAAGATGCCTTAAGCAGTATCTCCCTGCTACCTGTTCTGAGGGCTTATTTTTGCTAAACAAAAAAAAAAAATCAAATTAGTTCTTTTAAACACAGTTATTTACCTTGGTCCAGCCCCACTGAAGACTCTAATGATCAACAGCAAGACCAACAACACAGAACCGGAGACTTAGCCTGCTGTAACTTACCTATGAAGAGAGTGTTAACTTGTTGTAACAAGCTTTCTTTTCTAGTCTAACTTTTAATTCTCTTTTTTATTAAACAATGCTTCAGGTCAATGATTTCTGCCACTTTGGAAAATATAGGTCAACAAAATAGAAGGGCGCATCAATAATTTTAATCAATAGTACAATAACAACCTAAGTATATATTTCCAGTGTTCAGTTTTGGATTCAGAGAGAATATCAAAGCTCCAATTTAACAAATGTAATGCAATTGTATACTGCCGTCTTTGTTCTAATTCTTGCTTATGAATTTCTTCCTGGGAGCTTTGATTATATTGTTTTAGATGTGTTAAAAATGTCACTGGAGTGTCAACCCACCCAAGATAAATATGATATTGGCCATCCTCACACGTTTTCCAGTGAGGAGGGGATCTGCCATTCGACAGACAAACAGGCATACTTAGCCATATAAGCTCTTAAAAGCAAATATAAAACTATTTTTAAAATCTTAAACACTGCTTGTATGTCTGATAAACAAAGATATAATGCTTCATTCCATAATTAAATCTGTGAAACTGCAATCTGTTTTTCTTGATGAATGGATGAGCTGTATTTTGAGAAATAAGCTTACATGCAGTCAGTATACTATTCCACTTACTAGTAATGCCAACTAAGCTTTTTAATCACAGACACAGCTTATTAACGTTTATGCCTTCTTACTGTGAAAACATTTTTTTTCCCCAAAAAAAGTCCCCAAATAAAGAAAATTTCAAATGAGACAGCTTATGGTAACAGGATTCATTGTAATACTGTCAGATGATAGTGCCACAATTTTATGCATAAAGCAAATATATCTTATTTGAAGAGACCATAGCAACATGCACGGCAATAACATTTATGATTGTAGTCAATAAATTCCAGTTAATGTGACAGTAAGGAATGTTACACACCAAACCACCATCATCTATTACCTCTACAGAACAATATGAAATAGCAAAACCTTTATATATCCACTAAAAATAACTCAAAATGAAATCAGGGCTGAAAAATCTACTTATTATAAATGCAAAGATTTACATCCGCTTATATTTGCACAGTGCAGCAGAGGTTTGCACTGTTGCCTCACATCTCTAAAACCAGTGTTGAAGTCTCTGCCATGGCTATATGTGTGTAGAGGTTAAATATTTCCCTATGTCATCATGGGGTGTCCTTTGGGTAACTCCAGTTTCCCCCCATGGTCCAAAAACATGCTGAGATTAACTGGAGTTAAATTGCTAGTGGATGTGAGTGTGCCCTGTAATGGGTTGGTGCCCCATCCTAGGTTGCCCCTTGCTTTTCACCCACACGCTCCAGCTCCCCTGCAACCCAGAATAGGATACGTGGGTACAGACAATGGATGGATGGATTTTATCACTCACAAAAAAGTGTTGGATAAATTATATAAACAGAAAGACAATAACAATTTAAACAGAAGTGTACAGGGTCAAGAGGAGGCCTGGATCCTATCCCAGGATGCACTGGGCACACGGGTACATTCTGGGCTGCATAGCACAGGCATTCATAGATTATGGGCGGTTTAGAAAGGTTATTCAATTAAATAAATATCTGTGACATACAGGGGGAATCCGGTGCGACAAGGTATTACATCACGAGGTATTTCAGAAAAAAAGGGCTTTACTACTGACCCATATACCTGCCAAAAAGATTAAATAAAGCATAGTATTACTCACTGCAAAATACTCGTATGCAGTGATCATATTTTAAACGCCCCTGTTTTGGTTCATGAAGATACAGAAATTTCCTATGGTAAATGCATGCAAATAATTTGAAAATATTTTCTTTGTAAATAAATATATAAAAGAGTGGCACAGCCCATATAACTGCCAGTGGTGTAATTAGGGTTGTGGCAGTCTTGGAGCCCGCATCAGGAAGCACGGGACAGGGAGGAAACGTACAGCCTGGAAAGAACGCCAGTCTGCCACAGGCAGAGGCGAAGCAAGAAGATGTGGGTCCCCGTATGTATGTTCCTCCGACGCCACGGGTCACACCCACACACAATAAACACAAAGAAAAGATGTGTAGGTAGTGGGAAAAAGGGGAGGGCAATCAGGTCATGTCAATGTACAACATGTCTTCATGTGCAAGCAGATCTGGGCAAGAGTGTGATTAAGAGTGTTCTGGTGCCAATACATTGTTACACATAACATTGGTACAAGGCTGGAGCTAAATTAAATTAAATTAATTTTTATGTAGGGCCTTACACAACGCAGTTGCCAAAGGCACTTGACAAGAGTGTGTGGCAATCCATTGTTAGTGCAAGAACACTGAATGGTTCATGATACAGGGAAAAACGGGAAGAAGAAGAGAATGCCAGAAGACAGCAGAGGCGAGGAACCAAAAACTCCCTATAAAGAAAAAAATCTCTGGGGGTCCAGGTTTGACTGGCTGCCCTGAGCATGCTCACAGTACATAATACAAAGAAAATCATTATGGTTTAATGAATGTGTGGTGTAAACTGTGGTCGAGGTCCATCAAAGAGCCAGATGTCCATGTAGGTCACTGTAAGTCGGCAGACTGTATGCTGCACCCACGATGTCACAGTTCCATGGGTTTAAAATGCCTCCCCAGCTTTGTGTGGGGTCACCTGACCAAGTAAGCTAACATTTATGTCTCAGAAAGTAAAGCAGCACAAACGAAAATTTCACCAGCAGAAATCCGCACAAAGACAAAATCGCTGACACCAGTTTGGCTGAATTTGGACACAAATTAGAGGGGGCAACATCACCGTGATTACGTCACCATGTCAACAAACATCTCATGTCAGTGTCACCATGTCGACGAACATCTCAAAAACTAAAGCAGCAGAAAGGAAAATTTAAACGGCAGAAGCTAAAATTTAAACTGCAGAAACCGCCACAAACGATTGAGATCAGAAAAATATAGGGGGGCAAATTCACATAGGTCTTTAACCCTTCAGTCTCTGAAATACTGATGATTCTGCCAAATATGGGGTCAGAGGGTGGAGACTGTGGGTATTGACCAACCAAAGGAGTAGAGACATCAGCCACTATCTCCGCCTCCAAAGAGTCAAAATTCAACTTGAGGAGTAAGCGAGTGTTTGGCAGAGGCGCAGAGAGCTGGCCATAGCCTCGTGCTCGCGAGACCGCATTTGTGCGCGTGGAGCAGAAGTACGTCCTCGCCAGGATGCTTTTCCGCTCGCGGATGTTGCCGCGTACGCTCATGCACGCGCATGGTTTTTATGTGTATGGGTTTAGAAGCTAATTCATCATATGATACTTATTAAAAATGCATCCTCCGAGCCTTGCACTTATTGAACGCAGTATTTAAGTTCAGTCGGCTTACTCTTGTGCTTTGTATTGAGAGCCAATGCTCTAACTTCCAATTTCTTCTCCGTTTTTGAGCTCAAAGTTTTGTTTTGCTTTGCTCACCTTGAACTAGCTGCGATTTTGGGATGACATTTGTTATTGTACAACAAGCGATGTAGCGACCATATCTCAGATTAGTTTTCTCACGAGTAATTCATATTGTGACTGAACATACAAATATGATCAGCTCACACACATTACAATTAGAAAAAAATATAACTGTAATTATTATTGACTGTTAAAAAACAACAATTAGATCGTAGGGCTGGGCGATATAAAAAAGTAATATGCGTAATATATGATATTTTAATTATATAATATCTGGATAAACGATAATATCCAACCGTCCCCCCCACCGCCACACATGCACGCAGAACACTTTCATTAAAAAAAAAAAAACCACATTCTGTATAGTTTGTATTGGTCTGTCATAGTCAACACGTAGGCTAATTGTTCTTTCATTTAATTACTGCTTTATGTGAAGGACCACTGAGGTTCAGGCATACCCCCTCCCAAGCTTCTGTTACACGAAAAAACGTGCTAAGTTCTATAATCACGTTTGTCTTGATATAGGAAGAGTGCAGAAGGCAGTATATTTATATAATACCAAACTAGTATCACCGTCACTGGAGTCTGGCACTGATGACACCTCATCTGAATAAATGTTACTAAGGAACATCTTGGGAAACAGATATAAATAACATTTCATAGAATATAAAATTTGGAACTCAATCAATATTCCCTATATAGGCAAATCTATGTAGTTTACTATATTTGGAATTAGTGACAACATTCCAATACGCTAGACGGTATCCTGGCAACAAAAAATCTATATATTTTTATTATAATTAAACTATTATTTACCATTAAAATGTTAGGTCTAGTCTTTTCAGAAATCGCTATTATCAGAATAAGTTACTTGTTAAAATAAAAAATGTTCTAACATATGTACGCAGATCTGAGTTTAGCATTCGGTTCCGTGTCGGAGGACCCAAACAGCCCGCTTTGGGGCTGGCTATGTAGCGCCTGATCGCAAGTGGCGGAGTCAATGACCAGGGAGATGCAATAGGATTTTAGGATTTGGCCAGTTAGAGATATTGTTACCTTTCCTCTCATACAGTTTGTGATTTTAAGAATATTAGAATTATATGTTTTACATTTATATTACATTAGTATTACATATGGGAGACAACGAAACTGTATTGTAATATGATCGTTGGAAAGTGGAATGTTCTGGGAAGGGTGTCGAGTATTTAAGGATCTCAACTTTCCTTTGGAGGCCGGGTGGACAGGGTTGTTGTGGTGTGAAGTGTAGCAGGCGTAGGAATGAGTTATGATTGTGGAAATGAGGCTTTTGAATGATCGATGAAACAGTTCGGAAAATGATGCGAGCTTTCGAAAAGTTTGAAATATAGCATGGCAGTGACATCTGGTGGCGAAATGCTGCTCAGTAAACACGTTTCGCGGGTAGAGTAATCTAAATAATAGATTCACTAGGACATTATGACTTGGAAAAATGTACAAAAAGGGTCGCCTGTAACATTTTAAAATAAATATTCAACAGGGATTTGATGTATTCACATTCTTTTGGGTCTGTTGCTTAATTTGAAATTGATAGGCCTACATTTTTATTATAAGATTACAATTTGTTGGGAGAGTTTTTCCTAAATAGAGTTTTAGACAAAAGGTAAATATTTTACTGTCACTTACCACATGAATCTTAGAAGCTGAAAGAGAACTTTGGAAAGAACTAGACCTAGATAACACTATGTTATTGTTTCAACATTGAATTATAGTTAAATGCGTTGAATTACGGTCAGTGTAAAATTATCAACGTTGAACCTGAATTGATTTTTGGTCAAATTTTTAATATTGAAAAATTGATGGTGGCAAAACCTTGATTCAATGTTGATATAAAGTGAAAGATTGAAGATCAACATTGTTTCAACCTTTTTTATGATATGGAATCAATGTCTTTAGAACATATGTGTGCTATCTGGGTAACTACTTTTATTAAAGGCCATTTACTTCAGTCAGTACCTCATTCTATGTTGTGTTGATTGAACAGAGTAATAGTGGGCAATTGACTTTGCAAGATCGCACGCAAGGCCTCTCTTATATAGGATTATCAGAGTGTAAGATGCTTTGTGGAACCAATATTGGATATCCACATAATTTTGAGACAATGATTCCGCATTGAAAGTTCCAAAACTTTTAACTAAAGGTGACATGCTTAAGAAAAATTTCCATATTACCAACCAGTAGCCATGATGTTTAACAGATGCATAACTTGTCTCTCCTAATAGTAATGCAGGACCCATGGTGATAGTCACTGCAATCCAAAGCCTGGCACACATAACAGTTTTGTTTGTCGGAAGCACTGATGTGTATAGTGATGCACTGCACTGTTGTTGCTCCACCTTCGGGGTTTATTGCTGAGGCTGTGGGGCTTTGAGGAGGACAGGAAGGGAGGACAATGATGGGGAAGGAGGGAAGTGAAAGTCAGTTGTAGACCTGCAGCTGTTTCTGCCACTCAGCCAACTGCAGTTCAGTTTCCCTGAGTTAATGCAAATATAGTAGGGCAGAAAAAAATGCCATCCCAAGTGAATTCAGGTATCTTCTGAAACAGCTGTAGGGATGACTCAAATGCTCTTGTCACTCAATGCATTTACTTAGTCTGTTGAATGAGAAATAAATTTGCCAAGGCAGTTTATGCAGTCTTGACTATTTCTGGTGGGATGAAAACATACTGAATAAAGTCAATTTTTGATCCCTCATTTAGAATCCAGACAAACCAATGATTCTTAGGTGTGATGTCAGATACAGTTTGACTTTAAGTTGTAACTTTTAAATGTCTCTCCATATTAATGGAAATACCAATTTAGAATGAAGCAATAAATAAACCAGTGAAGTAGACCATCCTTTACAGATCATACATATATGTAAACTTTAATTCTCCAACTAATTACTGACCATGAGTATGATGGAATCTGTATAATGTTTTGTGCTGTCAGGTGGGACTTAAATGAAATTAACTGCAATATATTTAAGCTGCATCCAGAAAGAGTCAGGCATATAAAATGCCCTCAGGAGATTTCATATTATGTTACTAGGACTGGGCATTCAAATTGCTGTTAGTCATTGTATTAATATCTGCTGACTGAATGATTTGTCAGACATTTAATTCCATTGAATTCATCATCGGATTTGTCATTCGTCTCATAAGTCATACTCCTTAAAATTTTCTGTATGGATTTATGGAACAGGTGGTCTTTTCAAACGGATCACTAGGTATATTTAGCTTTTGAAATCTGAGCGAGCGGCTTTCTGATTGGTTATTTGGACCACATGATAACCAAGATGCTGATGTATTCCTTTGCTTTCTCCTAGCATTTCTCCGGAGGGAAGAGGTGGGGAGTCTCCGGTGACTTGGGATACTTTTAAGAGTAAAATATCTGGTAAGTCAAAGAATCATTTTTATGTGCTTGGTCTGCATGGTCTATTTCATCCAAGTTGTCGATGGAGCATGAACGAGCCAATTCAAGCACCTGCAAGGTGCATTGCTCTTATTAGAAGGACTTATGCAGTGCTACCTGTGAAAGTGGTCATTCCCCAACTGATTACCTTGGATACTCACTAGTATAAACCTGTTCCTCTCCCATTCCACATTACAGCAGTATATTTGATCATTTTATTCCCTTGTTCCTGCAAGGATTTTTATAATAAAATATCCAAGATGGGAACTAAAAAGGGTCACAGTTTGCCATCCTATATTTAACCTGCAGCCTCAGAAGGCATTGCTGTTCAGCTAGCTAAACAAAGTCAACCAATCAGGTTCTAGCGTTAGCTTATATGACAAATAGCTCAAGTGCCAAGGAGCAGCTGTCTGGAGACTTCAGGATCCCCAGAGCCTGCCTGGGCTTCTTAGGTGTCACCTTAAGACTTTGGGAGGCCTGCAGAAAGAATTCAAATGCTCACTGTGCTATACTTATGTATTACTAATACCATTTATTAAATATTCACAAAGGAACTCATTGTTATTCTTTTAGTTTTTCAGAAACAAAGTAAGATTGTTTCTGGACCCCTTTGAATGGAAACTAAAGGGCTTCCTTCCTGCATTCTTTCATGTTATTGGTATGTCCAGTTTATCTCAGTGTTACTTTTTAAAACGTTTCTCCAATTTAGCCATGTAATCTTAATTGAACATCAATATTTATAATTATGATGTAATTCTGTGCTGATTTTTTCGTTAACATTTTCTGGAATAAAAAAGACATGGTAAGAAATGGCATTGTATCAATAGGCTAGAATGCTTCATGAGACTTGGTCAAACGCTGTCTTTCTTTGTAAATATGGATTAATTAGTCATTTGTCATAGTGCTTGCAAACATGACATCATCTCATAATGGGAATATATTTTAAGATGCTATTTCTTTGCAAAAACCTTGCATAGATTCTCTAAAACTGGAAAATAATGCAGCGGGCAAAACGGGTGGAGTATGAAGAGGAAGGGGAGGTAAGAAATATGTCTCTAATCACTCGGAATGCAATGGTGCAAATCGAAAGTTCTAAGAACATGGCCCATAGCAGAGATACTAAGGAGAATCAGTGTATTAGTACTGTGGTATGTGCATCAGGAGCAACATGTGACAAGTTCAGACAAACCCCTTCTGATGTTTTGTAATGCACTGGCATTTTCTTTATGTCGAATGTAAACTGCATGGATGTTTAACTTGCAACATGATGTATGATGAGGAAATTGTACATCGAGTTGTACTGTATGCATTGTATGTCTACAAAAATATGTGTTGGTTTGATGCTACTGTGAAATATGATATATGACTTGATGGAAATATTCAACTGGAAAGTACTTGTTTCTCTGCACAGTTGAATAATCTGCGTTTTGAAAGTGGAGTGTTTGTTATGAGGAAGATATCTGCAAACCCCAGCAGTCTACAAGCTTGATTGCAAACTTCTGTCGGCTGAAGTGATGCTAAAGTGATCTGTAGTTACACCTTGCACTTTAAATTAGATACAGCAATCAGAATTATTCTCACAAGCACACACAAGACCAAGTTGTATTCTGAATGCGGCCCCAGTATTTATAATCAGCACTGACAGATCTTAAAGCTTCCATTTTTAGGAAATATTATTATTCTGTTATTTTTATTCTAAGGAAAAGAACAGAATAGGATTCTAATGTTTTTAGGTTAAAATATTTCATACTGTTGCATTTTATTTACAATTGGGCATTTACACAATAATGAAAGTTCTATATATTCACTTATTTTATGGATAATTTGGAAAAATGTATACATTGTATTGATATTTTGTTATTTGCTTATTTTTTTTTTCATTTTATAAAGTGTCTGATGTTAATTTGTGATTTTAATTTCACAAAGCAATCACAAATATCAAATCACTATTTGGATTAGTTAGGAATTAATTCATATTTTTCTGTTATAAAAAGGGACAAATATAGTAAGATATGTCTAGAGGATATTCATGGGGAGGTAGGAGAGGAAAGCTACTCTAAATCTGTAACTCATATAGCTGGCAAAATTAACGTCACACTACTATAAATGTCACAGTGGTAAGGATGGAAAAAAAAAACTTGTGGGGTAAACTGAATATGATTTGTGTTCCAGTCCCATCTCTCTTTATTCCTCTTGGAGGTTGAGTAGGTTCTGCTAAGGAAGCTCTAGAAATTTCTGGATAGTTGTAATATGCAGGACAGTTTCCGGCTCTGGTTTTGTCACTAACACATAATTTAGCCTCGTAGATTTTTCAGCTAGTTTAGTTTCAAATTTATTGAGCAAAAGCTTGTGGAGGAATTTGAAGAATGGTCGTGTGAAAATTCATTATATTTTAGGAAGGTTTTTCATCCTGACTTGGAACAGTGACAGTGTGTGTGGTGTTACTATAGCCTAATTGTCCCTGACAAGGTAGCCATTCAGAATCAAGATATTTCGAGATTACTGGTGGAATATTATTCTTTGTAACAGTAAAAGTGAAACGATGCAAATATTTTCAGACCATGTCTTTTTATACTTCATTCTGGTAGTAACTACATGGTGATGAGCCAATGTATTTTAAGTATCATTCTCCTACTCTGAGTTCAGTAAGACATCAATTAAATTTGAAGTGTACAATAGTAAGGCAAGTATTCCTTTAGTGCTGCTATTAGGACTGTTATTATGTTTGTCCCCTTTCTGACATCCCAGCCTTGGTGCAAAATGAAAGCAAACGATTGGATTGCATAATATTAGAGATGGCACAATATCTTTTTTTTTATGGTCCGATCCCGATATAAAATTTTAAAAAATTTCTGCCGATACTGACACCAATCCAATATTTTCCCCCTTTATCAACTATTTGTAAGTGGTAGGGACAGAAGATCCCAGCAAATGTGAAAATTCGCAAATAATACTTGGGTTCCCCTAACCTCAACCCATGACGACCTGCTAGTCTGAGCGATATCGTAAAAACTGAAAAGTCTATTTATTACCAATTTCTAAATAGTACTGTACTGTACCTTTGCATGTTAAAGTACTTTGTCATTTCCTATGAAGACCTTTTTATATAATAACAAGCCATCTAAATTATGCCCCTGTATGTAGTTAGTACTTTATGCACTGATAGGACTACGGAGGTGTTATGGCAGAGAGAAATATCTCGTAGTAACTCGTGCTCCCGAATTAATAATTTGTGCTCTAAAATTAATATTTCATGCTCTCGAGTTAGTAATTGCGGAGCTACCTGATTGGCCGGTGAATGCCTGAGCATGTCACCGGCCAATCAGATAGGTTTTCTCATGAATATTAATGAATTTCTCTGACGAACTGTGTAAAATGAAAATTCGTGTCCCCCTCACCTCACGTTAAGACATTTCAAACGTCCTAATGGCTTGTCATAAATTAACCTGAGCGTACATTTTATTATTCTGAGAACACAAATTTCTTCAGGCTAGGCCTATTTCTGATGGAAGATCATATCAGTTTCTTACTCCCCTGTCCCCCAATAACCATTCCAGCATTTTTTTGCTGGTATCGGCCAAATAATACTGATAAGTGCCATCTCTACGTAACATATAAGTAAATATATTTTGTCTATGAATATTTCTACATTACATCATTACGTATTTTGTTAATGTTGAAATCGTTAACTTATACTTACCACGGCTGGGAAATGTCACTGTCTTTGATTCTGATTTTGAAACAATGGAGTTTGTCCTGTATTTGTAGTATGTTGTGGAGACTTCGAAGGTGATGTCGTACCAAACACAGGTTACCGAGGTAATTTACTAGATTAACATAGTGAACAAGATGTACAGCTGTAGCTCCCAGGATTTGCTTGCAAGCTCTCAGGGTTATTCCATCAAACCGTCTGTAAAGTTGTAAATATGATCAGACATGCGCTTCTGGTAAATTCACAAATATTTGTCTTTAATTTGAAATTAATTTCTCAAACATGGAGCGGCTGGAGTTTAAATTTATAATATATTTCTTAAAACACACTTCAGAAATTGTATATTACTGTCATAGTGCTGTATGCACGAAACCCCCTGAAGTATGAGATGAAATAACCCTCATGCAATTTTTAAGATAATTTCTGAAAAGTAATAAGATTCACGTAGCTTGCTCTTAAATGCATGTGACTTATTTTTAAGCAATGACATGCATGCAAGGATGGACTTTGATTGATCCACCATCAGACCATTAGTACTAAACTTCATAAATCTAATAATTCCTGTGCTAACACAACAAAACCAGGATTGACCTAATATTCCTTTTTACTGGTAATGTATTTAATATGCTTCTGGCATTATAAGGTTTAAGCCAATAATTCATTTCATTTCATTTGTTTTTTTTGGAAAAGTAAACATGGATATTTTGTATTCTCTAAAAGAATGAATGATCGTGAAATGTAGTATAATTTATTTTTTAAAAGAAGGAAAAGATATTAATTTCAGCTTCAAACGTTACTAAACACAAGTTCCTAAAATCGAAAGATTCAGCACTAAATTTTTATTTTTAGGATTGTCACTAACCTCGATTATATGTCTTAATATGGCCCGTGGTGTTTTTCTAGTCTGGTGACCTGTCTGAACGGAAGGTCAGGAAGAAAGTAAAGGTTGACACTTCCAAGTTCATGACCCCATACCTGGCTCACAGCCAGAAGATGCAGGAACTCTTCAGCCATGTAAGGGCATTTCATAAATGTACTTGTTCATAAACTGTCTGTTGGTCTCCCCTGTTCTTGGATGCATGGTTTGCAGTCATTTGGCTGTTTTACGTTTGTAGAACAAGTACAGGGAAAGTTATGACTTGAACAAAGGCCAGCCGTACTTCATCACATCGGACGTTCCTGAGATAATCAGGATCAAAAAAGCCCAGGAACAGCTCAGTGAGGTATTCCATTACTCAATTTCAGTTATTCTGTTTTTCTTTTCAAAAATAACAAAGCTTATATTTTGTATTTTTTAAAATAATTTAATGTGTTTTCTCTTTCAACCTTTATGTGATTACTAGGTCAAATATCGTATGGAGGGAGTGAAATCTCAAACCATATGTAACTATGATGGAGAGGCCAGGGAAATAGCCCATGTAAAGAATGTTTCTGAGCTGGTCAGCAAAGTAAGTGTCAAAATATCAACATAATGTACTGGCAACGTAACGACATTTGGTGTATATTACTCACTAAATGTTTATAAAATTACAAAAGTAATTGCTTGACTCGACTAGTTCATTGACTGTTTCGATGTATATTTCGTAATATTAAAGAATGCGTACATGTAGAAGGAAAAAACACAACAGTGTCCTGAATTTCTTGCGTCTCTGAGCTGTGAGAAATATGTTGGTGGACTTCCTGTAGGTTCTGTACAGACAGAAGTGGGATGAAACTAAGGATAAGTACTTGCTGCCCCCAGACGCCCCAGACCTTGTACTAGCTGTGAAGAATGCCGCAAACTTCAGCAAGGTATTTCTTACACAGAGAAACCGATTAATCACAGAGTAAAGTGAAAATGTGAGCCTCCTGTAAATGAATTAATTATTTCTCTGTACTATTCAGAAACTGTACACAGAGTCCTGGGATCAGGAAAAGACAATGTACTACCCATACAGTGATAGTCCAGAGCTTCGCAGAGTGGCCAAAGCACAGGATATCCTGAGTGATGTGAGTGATGTTTCTTCTTCTTTTATACAGTTATAAAGGCTGGTAAAACAAACAATGACCATGCAGTGAAAAAGCCTAACAGAAAGATGGTCGCCTTGTTTTTGCTTGTTGTTGTTTGTTGTCTATTTGTTTATCAATTGATTGTTTGATTCATGGGCGTCATTGTTGCTATCACATCTCTGGAACCAGGCTTTGAGTCTCCTCCCTGGCTCCACCTGTGTGGAGTTTGCATGTTCTCCCCGTGCCATTGTGGGGTTTCCTCCAGTTTCCCCCTCACATTCCAAAAACATGCTGAGGTTAATTGGAGTCACCAAATTGCCTAATAGGTGTGTGAGTGTGCCCTGTGACGGGTTGACACCCCATCCTGGGTTGTTCCCTGCCTTGCGCCATAGCCTCCGAGATAAACTCCGGAACCCCTCTGTGACCCTGAATAGGACAAGCAGTTACAGAAAATGGATGGATGGATGGATGATTGGTTCATTGGTTCATTGATTGAAGTGGGACATAATGAAGATTTTGCAATTTACTTGTTCCCCTGCTTCTTTTTGCAAGAGAAAAACATGTCTGGCTGCTCAATGCCATTGTGATAGAATAAATGAATAAATTACACATTTTATTTTTTTAACCTTATTTCAGGTCAAGTATAAGAAGGGGCATGATGAGCGCAAAAGAAAGTATACCTCACTGGCAGACCCCCCTGACGTAGAGCTGGCCAAGAAAGTCTTTACTCAACTAAGTGATGTAAGTGGTCTTTGTTGCCTGGATAGACACTATACCATTCATTGTGATACATTGTTTCTACCAACTTGTACCTACTTGCATATTATAAATATGCGCTTCTCGTTTTTATTAAAAATTATTGTTTGCAAAAAAAAATCACATATACCTCTTTGAGGTAACATGTACCTAAAATCAAAATGGATGGACATTATAAATTTGACAAATGCTTTGGGCACACATAGATCAGGCCTGCTTGTGGTATATTTTGTCAGGTTACTGTTTTTTTGGCTAATTACACAGTCAGAAAAAAAGAGTACCAATTTGTACCTTGTGCTTGTCATTGGGACTGTACCCTCAAGGGGTACAGGTACTTGTACCTTTTAAGATACAAAGATGGACTATGAGGAACACTTTTGTACAATTGGGGGTCCATTAATGTTGTTTACCTTGGGGAGTCCATTTATGTACATTAAAAAGTACAGTTACCTACAGCTATAGGGTTCAATTAGCAGACCCTTGAGGGTGCAGTACAAGCAAAGGTACAAAGTGGTACTCTTTATTTCTGATAGTGTAGGGTTGAACCCTGGTCCATCATGCAAATAACTGGGGGAACATGAGGTCACTGGTAGACTAGCAAGTAGGGAAGGCATTTGCCTCCTTTGCCAGATTCCCCAGTCCACATACAAACATGGTTACAGCTTTGTCATCTTGGGGAGTGACCAGCTTTACGGCTGTAGTTAATCAGCTGTTTAGTAGCATAGCGATGATGCTAATAATAAGCAAAGCACATGCTTTAAACATATGAGTCACTTTTTTGTCAAGTTATATTACATCTGCCTGTTTATTTTGACTATATTTATTCATATGTAATGCTCTGCAATACAGTTTTTGTTCAGTTAAATTAAGATTATTATGAATTTTACTTGGGAATGGTGTGTAAGTGTGTCCTGCAATGGGTTGGCGCCCCCTCCTGGGTTGTTCCCTGCCTTACATCCGTAACCTCCAGGATAGGCTCCGGACCCCCACCCCAACTCTGAGTAGGATAAGCGGTTACAGAAAATGGATGGATGGATGGACTCGGGAATGGAGACCCTGAAACATGTGCTTTTTGTACTAGATGGCAACATGTGTTTCTCTTGATTTCTTCAGTCATGCAGTTTTTTTATTACTGCTGAATATGTATCATCCCTCTTTCGCGCAGAATTTGATTTACGTTTCGTTCTTCGTTACTGATACCTTTTCGTCATAATGCTAGTTCATGCCAAAGTGTAAGAGAATACAATTATACTGAAAACTGCTCTCCGACGTCTGCAGCTCAAGTACCGTGAGGACTACAACAAGAATGTTAAGGGCCAGTGGTGTGAGACGCCATACTTTGATGTAGCTATCGGAAGAATGGTTATGGACAACATCAGCACAGTAAGTATTCTACCAAAAGGTGGTTCAACAAAATACATTCTCAACATAATTTAAGATATCAGAGAACACAATTTTTCTTCGATTTTGTTTTATTTTTACAGCAATTTTGGCATCTCCTAAGTGTAAACAAAGTATAAGCATGTCTTATTTTATTTTTTTTTTTATTTTTCACCCCTCCAGAAAAAGTACACAGCCGACTATGAAGAAATCAAAGACCAAATTTACTTCATGCAAACAGAGACCCCAGAATATGAATCACACAAAAAATCTGGAAGTGCTGCTAGTGGAGTGAGTATTCTGGTTGATCCATCACAGCACACTTAGGATGGATGACCTGTCCATTACTGCTAACATAAGAATGGAGACACTGGTCATCTGACCTTTTTTTGAAACCCATCCAAACCAGTCATAAAAATGCTGTGTATTAGTATTTAATATAATATATAATATTTAATATAATATATTTAATATTAGGTGAATTATTTATTTGTAATATATTAACTGTGTGTCCATTATTTTTGAATTTCTGTAGTTTTTATCTAGTAAAGGGTTGCAGTGTAACTTACCATGCAATTCTAACTTTTGAATTAACAATGGATTCCACAAGTGCTTCCTTATGAAATATCATAAACTACAAATGTTCTGCACTGATATGGACGTCATCAGCTACCTCATACTGTAATTGTCGCCCATTAAGCTCTTTGCTCATCTCCTTCATTTGCACAAATACACAGTTAATATTTCTTGACATTCTACCTCATACTGTAATTTTCGCACATTTATCTCTTTTGCAAAGGAGATGATAGTGGACAAATGCACAGTTAATATTTCTCGACATCTGCACATTACACATTACACAGTACACATTACACATTGCACATTACACAGTACACAGTACACATTACACATTCAACACTTCAAACTATTTATTAACTATTTTTTTCCATTATATTGTACCTTGGAATTTTGTGTGGACAGCAAAGAAGGAATTTTATTGGACAGAGAAATGCACTTTTCTACTGTACATATGACAGTAAATGCTTTGAATCTTGAATCTGATAAACCTGTAGTGATTTCTGCTTGCACAGTAAGGGTGGGCAGCATGGTGGTACAGTGGTTAGTACTGTTGCCTCACTCCTCTGGGACCTGGGCTCAAGTCTGGTTCCATGTGTGTGGAGTTTCTATGTTCTCCCCATGTCATCATGGGGTTTCCTCTGGGTATTCCAGTTCACCTCCCCAGTCCAAAAACATGCTGTGGTTTACTGGAGTTGCCAAATTGCCCATAGGTGTGTAAGTGTGCCCAGTGATGGGTTGGAGTTCCATTCATTCTTCTTACTCCATCATTCCATTCTTCTAGGTTAAGTACAAGAAGGACTATGAGAAGACCAAAGCAGTGGCTGATTACAATGTTCTCCCGGCCACTGAGAACCCACTGCTGAGACAAATGAGATATGCTGGCAGTATTCTGAGTGATGTGTGTATACCGCAGTGCCCTTTTTTACCGACAAAAAAATGTATAGCTAATATTTAAATCTTAAATGCGTTGCTCCGATAATAATATGATAGCAATATTGGTCAGAATTGTCAGAACGTAATATGTACATTTAACATTAAAAGGTAAAAGAGACTAATTGCAAATTGGACTAAGTTATAGACACGATCTTCTGGCTGAAATGGATGGAGGTATAAATTAGTGACACGCATATCAGTTGCGCTGCCATTTTTTAATTTAGCTACTAAGAAATCAGAGGATGTGGAATGTTGGATTTTATCGAATTATTATGTCAGTGGATCAATAGAACATTTCTTTGTGCATGTTTCGACATTATGTAATGCTGTTGGAGATGCGGTGATGTAATGCAGTTGGAGATGACGGTTTACTTGATTTGCTAATCTATTATGTATGCACTGCAGAACGTCTACAAGGAGAGCTACGAGAAATCGAGGGGATCAAGTATCAATTATTGTGACACCCCCAAGTACAAAATGGACAATGTGCTAAAGAAGTTTTCTGATGTAAGTGTGTGTGTCTGTAAATGTAAATATATGCACTTGGTGTGTCAATGTGTATGTAAACGAATCATCTGCAACATGCATTGAGTTTCATTGGATTGTGTTATGTTTTTTCTTTATTCTCTGTGTATAGCTACACTATAAGGAAGTTTATGAGAGTCAGGTGAAGGGACATTACATGGGCAGCTTTGAGGACATCGGCACAGTTCGCTGCCAGAAGATAGAGGAGATGAAAAGTGATGTAAGTCCAAACGATTGCAACAACGCATTTTCAAGTCATCATATAAGTATCTAATACAACAGTGTGATATTTTTTTTATGCTTTGTTCATAATTCTTTCTTAATTCTTCTTTTAAAAACAATTCATGTATTGCCCACATATACACACTATTAGCTTTTCTTCTTCAAGTAATGTTTTTTTTATTTTTCATTTTCAGAGAAATTATAAAGCAGATTATGAAGACATGAAGACAAGATGCTACTTCCCCCAGACAGTAACTCCTGAATATGAAGCAATAAAGAAATTAAAGGACTGTAGTGATGTAAGAACAATATATTTAACGTTAAATATAATATATAGTGGTAACCGTTTTACTTGAATGCCATAATTTGTTTTTCCAGAAAAAATACAAACGTCATCCAGACACTGTGAAGTTCACCCAAGTGACAGACTCGCCTGTTCTGGTGCAAGCAGCTATCAACGCCAAGCAACTAAGCGATGTATGTGTTTAAAAAACATAAATATGAACTTGCCATGATGCACACGGAACTGAAGTACTGATCATGATGAGAGATTCAGGTTAAAATGTCCCTGTTCCTGCCATCTTTAGGCTGCCAAATTCGGAAATAAACAACTATATTATTACAATAAAAAATATAGCTAGCCTGCGAAAAACAAAGTACCTCAGATGGAATTAAGAATGTAAGTCAGAGCATCTTTGACTAAATATACATGTAGTTTTTTGTGCCTATTCAGGTGAAAAGTTTCTTGCTTGATGCATGATGTAGGTTTTCTTTGTACGTTAATTCACAGATGTTTATTTGTGTTTCAGCTCAATTACAAAGAACGCTACGAAAAGGAGAAGTTCAAATGTAATTTACCTGTTGAATACCCTGGCTTCCTGCAGTCCAGAGTCAATGCTTACAACCTCAGCGATGTAAGTACCAATGCTACTAATGACAGATTCATATCTAAGAAAAACATAGCTGCCTGTAAATCTCCATCGTATTTTGTAGGATTTTCATGTCTGCTGTTAAAATGGATCGAAATGTTGTAATCTTCACTAATAAAATTATTTAAAAATGTATATAGTCTGAGACATTCTGGCATTTTTTTTTTGTTTTAGAATTGCTACAAGTATAACTGGGAGAAAGAAAAGGCCAAATTCTTCAGGATTAAAGAAGATGCCATCTCAGTACTTGCAGCACGTGCTCATACCAACATAGCCAGTGACGTGAGTGTGCTTGCTTATAAATTTGTTAAAAATGTATCGTTTATAAAATAATATAATTTATAATTTTATAAAGATCTGTGACTGCAATGAAAAACTAAAAATGCAAAAACTCTTGTATTTTGCTTGCTTATGGTTATGTTTAGGGCTGGGTAGGGGTTAAGGTTGTCATAGTTAGCGTTAGCATTTTTCCCGTAGAAATGAATGAGCGGTCCCCAAAAAGATATGTTTACCCGACATATGTGTTTGTGTGTGGATGTGTGTGTTTGTTAGTGTTAGCACTGTGTGCAGTAGTTGTCAGAGGCACTGTCGCCTCACACCTTTGGGACCCAGGTTCAAGTCTCTGCGAGCTTTCTGTGTGTGAAGTCTGCATGCTCTCCCCGTTCTGTTGTGGGCTTTCCTCTGCATGCTCTGGCTCCCCTCCCACAGTCCAAAGCATGCAAATTGGAGGTGTGCATGTGTGACTGAATGGTGTGTGAGTCTGTCAGTGGCTTGGCATCCAATCCAGGCTTATTCCCTGCCTTGCACCCATAGCTTCCAGCATAGGCTCCAGATCCACCCTCCCCCAACCTTGAGTAGGACAAGCAGCTTCAGAAGATGGATATAGATACATTTCTCCTTCACAGAAAGTTTATTTATTTCCTACCTGTCTAAGTGTAACAATAATGATATCAATATTTTTTCTTTTATTTCAGGTGAAATACAAGAAGGAGTATGAGAAGCAGAGAGGGCATATGATTGGGGCCCTCAGTATTCAAGACGACCCAAAGATTTTGCATTCTGTTCATGTAGCTAAAATTCAGAGTGACGTAAGTATGCACTATACACTAATGATGAGTCTTGAAGAGTGTGCTGGTGTCACATATAAACACACAGGTTCAAGAAGAGCGTGGATTAGCAGCCTGTGCTGTTTACTTCCTGGAGAAGGCCGTGACCCTTGGCTGGTGAAGCACTTATTGAAAAGGGACGGCAGTATGAACGTCCACAGTACTGTGTGGGTCTTGTCTTAGATCCAACCCTTCAATATCTTGCAGCGCGAATACAAGAAGCATTATGAGAAGTCGAAGACCAAATATCACACACCACTGGACATGATGCTGGTCACTCTGGCAAAGAAGTCACAAGCCATTGCCAGTAATAGGGGCTACAAGAACCTCATTCACCGCTACTTCCTGCCCTATGACAGCATCTCCCTGGAGCTGGCAAAGAAAGCCAACATGCTGCAGAGTGAGGTGAGAGTCAGACCGTGCATCAGCATCTCCACTCACTGTCAAATAAACCAAAGTATCATTTTAAACTAAAAACAAAATGAATAGAATCAATGGAAAAAAAAGGTTTTTATTAATCATTGTAAAGCCAAAGTCTTAGGGAAAATGAAAACCTAACAGATTGACACGAATGTCTGCAAAATAAATGTACTAGCGAAAATGAGGAACAGTAGTCTTATTTTAGTTTTCATATTCATACATTTATTGGTTTGAATTACAGCTATAGGAGCACAATTGGAAAAAGGTCTATTTCAGCCTGTTTAATTAAAATATCTATAGGATACAAAGATATGCATAATTCAGCACCTTTAGTTAAATAAAGTCTGAAACTCAAAAATAAAACATGTAAAATGATTTTTAAAAATGAAAGCTAGGGAAATAGAAACTTAAGAATGAAATGTATGTATGATAAAAAATATGGTATTTGAAATCATTTTTAAAGTGATTTCATGTTACAGAATGAGTATCGAGATGACTATAAAGCCAATGTTAAGGGGAGTCCATGGATCCCTTTTGGCTCAATGGATGTGGAGAAAGCCAAGAAGGCAGCCCAGATCCTCAGCGAGGTAGGACAGCATGATTATATCCAGCACATTTTATTACTACATTGTCTTCTTCACCATCGTAAATAAAAGGTAATTTTTTAGGTCATTTAAAAAAAAAACAATGCACTAGAAACTGTATTCGAACCAAGCTACAGTCTTTTTTTTTTTCTTTTTGTGGATGCGTACAAAATCCTTCCCAGATACAAACGCTGATCTTATGTCTCTCTGCTGCTGCAGAAAAAATACAGGCAGCACCCAGACACTATCCGCTTCACGGCCGTCCCTGACCACCCTGTCATGATGCAGGCCAAGGTAAACCAGGTTCAGAGGAGTGATGTAAGTATATATGTTGGTGAATTATTTCAATATATATATATCTGTCAATATGTGACTTCAAAAGAGATTGTAAAATGTTGCCAACACTTTACTGGACGGGGCCCAAATAAATATTTATAAATAGTATTATACTATTACTTACACTGCCAGTCAAAAGTTTTCACACACCACCGGTTTTTACCACTTTTCCATTTATTTCATAAACTGCAGATTTTTCATTCATGTTAAGCATTAGAAGGTTGAGTGAACAACTATAAATGAAAATATAAGTGAAATAAACAAGTTTCCTTTATAACATGGAAAGAGTATGTAACAGTGCATGTCTGACATCCAATTAACTGGGTGTGTGGTGATGGCAGAGTCAAATTCTAGGCTGTCCTTTAACTTTAAATGCACTAGTTAACTGTTTCATGCCATGAAACAAAGCAGTATTTAATGTCCCTAGTAGAAAGAATGCTCGAATTTTCTCTGCTTTTATAACTGATAGAGGAGGTTATTTTGATGAATCAAAGATATGACATTTTCTTGCTTATAAAGGTACTGAAATGGTGAACATACTGTAAATTTGTTTGTTAGCAAAGAATATTGAGTAACATGCAAATGTAGAAAATCTCAGTGTGTGCAAGTATGTCCAAGTGTAAATTTATTTGTTAGCAAAGAATATTTATTGTATTTTTAGTAAATGTTAAATGAGTAACATGCAAATGTAGAAAATATGTGTGCAAAAACTTTACTGGTAGTGCATGTATTAATTAACCACAAATAAAGTCTTAGTTACATACTGATCTCATATTTGTTCATTATTAATGAATCATGATGCATCTTTCATCGCAGTTACTCTATTTGTTACGATACCTGCTAATTCTGTAAACCTTCATGACTACTGAAGGAACTACTCAGGAACTGCTGAAGGAACAAGTAATAATTAACACAAGTGAAATACTGATCTCATGTTTGTTCATCATTACTGAATCGACACATCTTTTCTCAAGTAATCATTGCATTTGTTCATGATTTGTTAATGATTTGTACTTCAGCAGTAACTGAGTTATTACTAAGTATTTGTGCCCCGTCAAGTAAAGTGTTTATCAAAATGTTTATAAATATTTTATCATGATGTGAGGTTGGTCATTGACTTATTTTTCAAATTTATTACTTTTTTATCAAAGCTGCACTACAAGAAAGGCCTGGATGGTATTCTTCAAAAATATTCCCTGCCTCCTGATGCACCGGGGTTTCTCCAGGCGAAATGTAATGCCTACAACCTGAGCCAGGTAAGTTTCCAGTTGTTAGCTATTAGTAGTCAGTAGTGTCGGTATGTTCTGTGCCTACACGTAATGTTTTACGTGTTTTCAGAAATACTACAAACTCGACTGGCAGAAAACCATCGCAAAAGGACATGACTTGAAGAATGATGCCATTTCCGTCATCGCCGCAAAGAAAGCCCGGCAGGCCGCCAGTGACGTGAGTGACACAGACGTTTTCTCGTGGGGTGAATTTATAACCATCTAGCTAAGTTATTCTTCCTGAAATGTAAGCTGTGACAAGCTTGGCTGAGAGGTGCATAGTGCGGCCCAACTAACCATTTGAAAATAAGTTGATTACAGTATCTGAGGTATTATAAGGTTTAAATTGATTTAAAGGTTGCTGGTTCGAATCCCCGGCCAACAAGGCACCACTAAGGTACCCTGAGCAAGGTACCGCCCCCAAGCACTGCTCACCCGGGCACCAAATTAGCTGCCTCCTGCTATATCACGATGTCACATATGGGTTAAATGCAGAGGACACATTTTGTTGTTGTGCACTGTGTGCTGTGGTGTGTCAACAATGAACACTGGTCACCAAATTCTAATTCTAATTGATGCAGTGTGTAGTGTCTAGTTTTATTTGATCCAATTTGAGAAGGTTTGGCTATTCTTTATGGCTTGTTTTAGAATGAACTGTGTTCTTGTGTTTCCTTTCAGTACCAATACAAGAAAGAGTTTGTGAAGGCTAGAGGTCATCACGTGGGCTTCCGCAGTCTTCAGGACGATCCCTTGCTGGTCCATTACATGCATGTGGCTAAGATACAGAGTAATAGAGAGTACACAAAAGACTACCACAAGATCAAACTGAAGTACCAGTCTCCTGTAGACATGCTGGCTGTTACACAAGCCAAGCATGCTTCTTCTGTAAACACCAACATCGGCTATAAACGGCTCATTCATCGTTACTTCCTTCTACCCGACGCCATGAACTTCGATTTAGCTCGGAATATGAGCAATATTGCCAGTGATGTAAGTTCATTTGTTACTAAAGTTCAAAAATCAGATATCGTACATTTCGTAGCAAACCGAACTTTCGTATTAACGTGGTTTTGATCCTGCAGCATAACTACAAATTGGACTACGAGAGCTACGTGAAGGGAACTGGCTGGATCCCTATCGGTTCTCTTGACGTGGAGAAAGCTAAAAAGGCTGGAGAAGCTCTGAATGAAAAGAAATACAGACAGCACCCTGACACCATCAAGTTTACCTCTGTTATGGACACCCCTGTCTTTGTGCAAGCCAAACTCAATGAACAGCAACTAAGTGATGTAAGCCACATTACGATTTTTTTCCCGAATTTTTTTTCGGTAGATGGTGCAATTCACTTAATGAAATGTTACCTTGACCAGATTATGCTGCGAATTTGATGTTGTCTCTAGTGTATAAGAAGCTAATGTATAGTTTGTTTGTGTACATCTATCCTAGGCAGTAGTAACATAATACAACACTAATGAAATCATGTAGAATTCTTAAATAATGTTATATCAGATGAAGGCCTCACATATGTGTAGCTCTGTGACATTGCAGGAATATTTGGGATTAAAATTAAATGATTGTATTTCAGAGACAATACAAAGCCAGTGGAGAGAAGTTTGTACACACCTACCATCTTCCAGCAGATGCTCCACAGTTCTTGCAGGCCAAGTATAACGCAGCCAACATCAGCCCAGTGAGTATTCAGACTGTCAGTAATATTAATTACATTAACTACAGTAGAGAGCAATTAGTTTGCTCTCAAAACAGCATCAAGACATTCATTGAATCTAACCACGTTGCTGTTGCCATTTTAACCCACTGTTTCAGAGTACAGCAGGTTTTCTTGTCATTGTATGATATTTATGTATGTTTTTCTGCAGAGTTATTACAAGTATAACCATAAAAAAGATCTCCTGAAGGGTCACCATGTGAAGGAAGATTCCATTCCAGTTGTTGCTGCTAAGTCTTCCAGAGATATTGCCAGTGATGTGAGTATGTTGCCAATAGAATTTGTGACAGTTTCCGTGACAGCCAGCTACTGTCACTACCAAATCCTAAAGCTCTAACCACATGACTGTGCCACAACTTTGCAGTATAAATACAAGCTAGCCTACATGAAATCCCGAGGCCGTCATGTGGGCTTCCGCAGCATCAAGGACGACCCCTTGCTAGTGCACTACATGGGGGTGGCCAAAATGCAGAGCGACAGAAACTACAAGAAGGAGTATCACAAGGCCAAGCTGAAGTACCACGCGCCGGTGGACATGCTCAGTGTCGTGCAGGCCAAGCACGCCTCTGCCGTCAGCACGCACATCGGCTACAAGAAACTCATCCACAACTACATCCTCTTGCCTGATGCTATGAACCTGCAACTGAGCCGCAACATGATGGAGATACAGAGTGATGTAATTATCTTTTCGCCATTTTAACTGTTATTATGTGTGTCTTTGATGTGTCCTGTGGATTTATTACATTCAGGTTCTGTTCGAAAGTACATGATTGCCCTTTATTCCCATCAGAATGTCTACAAGTACGATTACAACAATGTCTACAAGGGTGCGGGCTGGGTCCCCATTGGATCCTTGGATGTGGAGAAAGCCAAAACAGCCGGACGTGCCCTCGATGAAAAGTCTTACCGCCAGCATCCCAGCACCTTCAAGTTCACCAGCCTCTTGGACTCAGTGAATATGTCCCTGGCCATGAGCAACACCAAGATGTTTAATGACGTAAGGGCTTCGCACTTACATCGGAATATACAACTAAAGTATAGGTAGCTGTGAGTACTGCGGAATACGCTACAGCTGTTGGTCACATCTTGAAGCCACTGTTTTGCCTTCCTGTCCCTTTAGGAGGCTTATAAGTCTTCTGGTGAGAAGGTGAAGCACACGTACCACCTCCCTGCCGACAGCCCACAGTTCCTCCAAGCCAAGTTTAACGCTATAAGTCTGAGTGAGGTCAGTAGAGAAAAATACACAGAATGAATGTCTATCAATGGTCAAATGAATTTATAGTTTTACTAGTCGGCTAATGTTTATTTGTATTTTTAGGTTCACTATAAACACCAGTGGAAGAAGGACATTAAAAAGGGATATGATATGAAACCAGATGCTGTCCCCATTGTTGCAGCTAAACACGGAAGACACATTGCTAGCAACGTGAGTTTTTCTCAAATAATTGATGTTGCAATAGGCTTTTTTTGTAGAGTTTGTGTGATTCTGTCGCACAAAGAGGTACCGAATTCCTTATGCAAGAAAAACGAGTATTTTTCTCCAGTCTTTGAACTGCTCTGCTGATTTCTAGTCATCCGTCATTGCATTTGTATTTATTTACAGTATCAATATAAGAAGGAATATGAGAAGGCCAGGGGTCACCACGTGGGCTTCCGTAGCATCAAGGACGACCCCTTGCTAGTGCACTACATGGAGGTGGCCAGGATTCAGAGCGACAGAAACTACAAGAAGGAGTATCACAAGGCCAAGCTGAAGTACCACGCGCCGGTGGACATGCTCAGTGTCGTGCAGGCCAAGCACGCCTCTGCCGTCAGCACGCACATCGGCTACAAGAAACTCATCCACAACTACATCCTCCTGCCTGACGCCATACCTCTGGAGCTAGCTCGTGCCAGGAATGTTACTTCCAGTGACGTAAGTTTCTACTTTAGTTGCATTCTGCTTATGAACCGATCGTTACACTTATAAATTGCAAAGGTAAGTGGGAGAATACTGTTTTTGTTTGTTTGTTTGTTTTTTGTTTTGTACTGCACTGTTTCTTCTTTGGTTGCATTTTGCTTATGATCCGAATGCTACAGTTACAGTAAATGGGAGAATACGGTTTTTTGTTTGTTTGGTTTTTTTTTTTTTTGTTTAGTACTGCATTATTTCTAGTTTAGTTGCATTTTGCTTATGATCCGAACGCTGCAGTTACAGTAAATGGGAGAATTAATTTTTATTGTTTGTTTTTTTTTGTTTGTTTAGTACTGCACTTTTTCTACTTTAGTTGCATTCTGCTGATGAACTGATAGCTACAGTTATAGTAAATTGGAGAATACTGTTTTTTAAAACAATTTTTTAAATTAGGTAAATAAAAAATCATGGAGTGGGCTAACTTGTGCAACTATCCCTTTTAATTATGATATTTTATATTTTGTGTCCCTTTCTGTAGTATGAATATAAGAGTGACTACAACAGTTATGTGAAGGGAATAGGGTGGGTACCCATCGGCTCATTAGCCGTGGAAACCGCGAAGCTTGGCAGTCGGCTGCAGAGTGATAAGAAGTACAGAACTCATCCATCCACGTTCCAGTACAAAAAGCTGATGGATTCAATGGATGTGGCTCTTGCTACTGCCAACAACCAGATCATGAACAGGGTAGACCGCACTAACTCATATGGAAACAAAACCGTTTCGCTTATTTATTACAATGACACATGTTTGACACATTTTGCCTGTTTTGTTACAGAAAGCATACACAGAGGCATGGAATAAAGATAAGACCAAGATCCACATCATGCCTGACAGTCCTGAGATAGTTCTGGCAAAGGCAAATGCTATCAACTCAAGTGAGGTAAATACTATTGACTGCAAATAGTTAAGTATCATTTAGTATGTGTTAACCTGTTGGGAAAATGGAAGGTAACACTGTGACATGTAACAGTGTGAACAATTTTACTGCAAAAATGATTTGGACTATAAGAATTTATAATTAATGTTCAGAACATGCGATTAAAAATGATGTTAAATATGCAGTACCATGTAACACTGGAAATTTGTGAATGGGCTGCAATTCTTTTAGGGAGTTTTTTTTATCAAGTGCACATGGGAAACAAAAAGGTTGAAATTAGTGTATAAAACATGGATTAACTGGATTAATCTGGTTTGGGGGCCCCGTGTTTTAGGCTGTCATGGGGCTCAACATGTCCAATGGCTCCCCTGCTGCACATATAGGAGCTTTGCTCATCAGACATATTGGTTCGCTTGACACTAAACAAAAAGAAAAAAAAGAAAAAACACAAACGAGGAACAGAAGGAATTATTGCAAACAATGAAAGTTACCTAAATGTTACTCCAGATGGACTGAGGCCCTGCTCCTGTCCTTACTCATAATTGTTAGCAGTAATTCAAATTATATAATATTTTCAGCTAAATGTGTTCAATACAAGTATTTTTCTGTATTTTAGAAAGCCTACAAAGCAGCTTGGAAGGAAGTAATAAATAAAGGTCACAACCTCAAGCAAGATGCCATAGCAGTTCAGGCTGCCAAGGCCTCCACGCACATCGCCAGTAACGTAAGTCATTTTAATACTGGAGGTCATTACCTTTTAATACTACGGTAATACTACCTATTTTTTAAAATTGGATATTCAACATTCCCACAGTACAAGTACAAACTGGCCTATGAGAAAGCAAGAGGACATCACGTGGGCTTCCGTAGCATCAAGGACGACCCCTTGCTAGTGCACTACATGGAGGTGGCAAAAATGCAGAGCGACAGAAACTATACGAGGGAGTATCACAAGGCCAAGCTGAAGTACCACGCGCCGGTGGACATGATCAGCGTCGTGCAGGCCAAACTGGCCTCAAAAATAGTCACCAATGCCGGCTATAAGCAGCCTCATCACCGCTACATCCTCCTGCCTGATGCGATGAACATGGAGCTGACCCGGAACATGCAAATGATTTCCAGCGATGTGAGTAAACGGAAGGCATTTGCTCTGCCGGGGGGAAAATGATGCTTATATGTATGAACTATCTTGTTACCCAGGAAGTCTAGGAAAAGAAAAAATGTTGTGGCCCTGGTGAAAATACTTTTGTTTAAGAAAATAAAATTGAATAAATCTAGTAAGATATGTATTTTAAGTGTATTATTAAGTCAAAGATAGTGATTCTAGGTGGTGTCCTGGACATTTTGTGAACTACAAAAAAATATATATATATTTTATTTTATATAAAACATCTGAAAATATCTGCAGATCTCAGATTTTTTTGTTTTAAAATTGTTGTTTTTTTATGATTATTTGCTTGCTTGCTAAACCACTGAGTTTACTGAATGGTACCATTTTTTAATTGAGTGTGCTAACCTTAGTATGCACTATGTTTTCTTCTTTCACAGAATGTCTACAAGAGTGATTATAATAGTTATATGAAAGGCATAGGATGGATACCTATTGGCTCTATAGATGTACAGAAAGCCAAGACAGCAGGCCAGATTCAAAGTGAGAAACTGTACCGTCAACATCCAAGCATCTTTAAATTTTCCAGAGACACCCAAGCCATGGACATAGCACTGGCGAAATCAAACGCTCGGATCATGAACAAGGTAAGAGATTAACAGGCTCGCGTCTCTGTTTATGTAACCATTCGGAATGGCGGTGGCATATATAACCACAATATAAGCACAATATAACCACAATACCAAAGGGAGTGACGGGGGCCAGAGGGGTATCTGCTCCCGGGCCCATCATGGTAGGGGGTCCACAGAAAAGATTAGCAAAGAGACCCCCGGTCGGCAAATTTTACCGAGTCGGCCTTTTGATAATTTGATAAAATGATTATGCAAAACTTGCAACGTTTTACAGAGAACCCACCCCCAACCCCCAGTTTGACAAATTTTACCAAGGGGGACCACCCCCTCACTATGAGGCACCTCCGTCACCTCTGACCACAGCAGGGTTGCCAACTCACATGCATCTGGTGTGACACATTTTCTGAGTTGCGCGATCATGCAAGAAATCTTATGACAAATCTATATTATTCTGTTATAAACCTAAAATTAGCTACACCGAAAGCGTTGGGGTTGTATGCAAACCCTACAGACTATTTGCAAAGTAGTAAATCTGTTATGTACATGCAAATGACTGTACGGACTTGCCTCGAATTGAAAAACTCATGCCAGCTAGCTGACCAAAGTTGGCGAAACTTCCACAACTTAGCCCACTCCTTGATTTATACATTTACAGTTAGATGTATTGACTTGACTGACAGCATTACTACTGGTAAATCAACAAAGACAAAAATATATACTGAAGCTTGTTTGCAGTTTCCATGATTAACTATTTGAATACCGAATAATGTTTTTTTTTTTTTTTTTTTTTAACAGAGAGCATACATTGATGCTTGGGAAAAAGAGAAAACTAAGATCCACATGATGCCAGATACCATGGAGATAACGCTGGCACGGCAGAATAAAGTGACTTACAGCAAGGTAGGCATCATTCTCTAACAAGTGCCATTGGATCTTTAAGCATCCATTCTTAATAAAACTGATGTAAAATCTAGTTTATTGATCATATGCAGTGATGAATATCTTGTGGTGTTTAGTTATTACTGAAACTAATCCAGTTAGTTACTAATTCTAGACTGTCCTGATTATGGAATAAAAGATGTAACACATAACTTACTGTAATAATTTGGCAATTTGATACTACTTTCATTTATAGAAACAGTATTCACTTGCCAATGAAGAGGCCAAGAAGAAGGGCTATGATATGCGACATGATGCCATTCCTATCAAAGCAGCTAAGGCCTCCAGGGACATTGCAAGCGATGTGAGTTTTGGTTTATTTATTTTTTTGGTCTTGACTATTCACTGCAAAAACAGTTTCAGATACAAGGACATATTCAACATTTTATCTTGATGTCCTTTCAGTATAAGTATAAGGCTGGCTACCGGAAGCAAGTTGGTCACCATATCGGAGCCCGCAGCATTCAGGATGACCCCTTGCTCATGCTGGCTCTGAATTCAGCCAAGATCGCCAGCGATGCGCTGTACAAGAAAGACTTCAATGAGTC
>JAODJU010000001.1:42721805-42746084 GCA_026776725.1 Gnathonemus echidnorhynchus
TGTGTACAAGTCTGACCTGGGATGGCTTAAGGGTCTGGGATGGGTTCCCATTGGTTCACTTGACGTTCTGAAGGCAAGGAATGCTGCTGCAATCCTGAGTGAAAAATCGTATCGCCAACATCCAAGCCAATTCAAATTCACAAGCACAACCCAGGATATGGGAATGGTTCTTGCTAAAGCCAATGCAGACATTGGGAACAAGGTATTACCTGTTTTACCATGTTTCATTATGTTTTTTCTGTCATGTATACAAAAAGAAATTTAGTTGGTACATTGTAAATCCATACATTTGATGTTTAGTCATGTCTTTGAAACATTTCAGTTTATTAACGATATATTGTGTTATGTAGCTATCTTGATGTACACTAAAGCATGAGAAAATCCTATTATGTTGTGCACTCGTAATATGGGAAGTAAAAATTTCAGCAATTGCAGTGTAATAATGTTCTTCTTTTTGCTGTGAAATGAGTTGGCTTTGATTTAGCACTCATTAAGGTCTGTAAATATCTGATATTTTCTCAGAAAAAGTACACTGAAGTGTGGGATAAAGACAAGACCAAAGTTCACATAATGCCAGACACCTTGGAGGTGACTCTGGGACGACAGAACAAAGTGAACTACAGTGTGGTAAGTCATGCATTTAATGAAGCTGATGGGGTCTGTATTTAATATGTCTTGTTCTTTTATTAATATAATATTTGTAAAATTATTCATTCAAATTGTCTTATATTTAGAAATAGAGGCAGCACAGGGGCTAAGTGGCTAGCATTGTGATTTCATACATCTGTGTTGGGACTGATTCTGAATTGAGCTCTACGTCTATGACATTTGAATGTTCTTGAATGTTCTCGCTGCATTTCTCTGCCTTTCCTTTGGGTGCTCAGGTTTTCTCACACAGTCCCAAGACATGATTTAGGTGAATTGGTGTCTCATATAGTCTTTCCTTCTGTATGCCAGGATGCACCCTGCGATGGCTTGATATCACATCCAGATTGTGCACGACTTTCTGCCCTTTCCTGGTGCTTCCTGGGATAGGCAAAAGGCTATTGTGACCATTTAATGCAGTGTTTCTCATCGCAGACCTCGGGGACCCCTAGACAGTCCCGTTTGTGGCTCTCTCCCAGCTCCCGGAGGAAGCAAAAATGTTGACTGACTGGCAGGGAGCAGGGAGAGAGCAAAAATGTGGACTGTTTGGGGGTCCACGAGGACAGAGTTGAGAAACGCTGCTCTAGTGAGTAGATGGTTGCAAGATCAATGGATGGATGTTCAAAAAAATGAAGAATCAGTTGTTATATTATTCTTGGTCTTAACGGATTCTAATCTTTGGATTTTATGTTTGTTTTTAATTCACACAGAAACAATACAAACTGGCCAATGAAGAGGCCAAGAAGAAGGGCTATGATATGCGACATGATGCCATTCCTATCAAAGCAGCTAAGGCTTCCAGGGACATTGCCAGTGATGTAAGCTTGGCAGTTTTTCTACTATCACAGTTTTGTTTGCTATTAATATTGTGACTAAGGTAATTCTGCATGTATGATTAGCAAGGATTCATCTCAATGCTTTGAACTGTTCCCTTACAGTATAAGTATAAGGCTGGCTACCGGAAGCAAGTTGGCCATCACATCGGAGCCCGCAGCATTCAGGACGACCCCTTACTCATGCTGGCTCTGAATTCAGCCAAGATCGCCAGCGATGCGCTGTACAAGAAAGACTTCAATGAGTCCAAGACCAAATTCCACCTTCCAGCGGATATGCTGATCATTGAGTTGGCAAAGAAGAACCAGATTCAAGTCAATGATGCCAATTACAGGACATACCTTCACAACTGGACCTGTTTACCTGACCAGAATGACGTTGTACATGCAAAGCAGGTCTATGACCTACGGAGCGATGTAAGTAATAATCTGCTTTTAGTAAAAATCATCCCAGTATTGGTCATGAACTGGTTCATATTGAATATGTAAGTATTGACGATTTTTAGATTGAAAATATATAACACCTAATGTTTGAACGATTAGTCAACTAGCGGTTAAGGTAAAGAATGCTACCTAAATTCAGAATTAATTGATGTGCTATTTGTCATTTATGAACATAACTATAATATTTACCAAAATGTTATTGTTCTCCTAGAAATTATCCAATAATGTAATAATTCCCATTTGTAAGTTTTGCTGTAATATTTTTCTGTTATTTTATTTTGCTCAGGCTGTGTACAAGTCTGACCTGGGATGGCTTAGGGGTCTAGGATGGGTTCCCATTGGTTCACTTGACGTCCTGAAGGCAAAGAATGCTGCTGCAATCCTGAGTGAACAATCATATCGCCAACATCCAAGCAAATTCAAATTCACAAGCACAACCAAGGATATGGGAATGGTTCTGGCTAAAGCCAATGCAGACATTGGGAACCAGGTATTTTACGTCTTGTGTTGTGCACTCATGTAATAAGGAAAGAAATGCATCATTAATTGCAGTGTACTATTATTCTTTTTTGCTGTGAAATTACTTGGCTTTGATTTAGCCCTAATAAATGTCTGTAAATATCTGCTATTTTCTCAGAAAAAATACACTGAAGCGTGGGATAAAGACAAGACCAAAGTTCACATGATGCCGGACACCATGGAGGTGACTCTGGGACGACAGAACAAAGTGAACTACAGCGTGGTAAGTACAGAATTCATACAGCGATATTGCAGTATTTTGTGGCATTGAGTTTTTTCATTAAGTGCTTGATACAATAACTGTAAATTTGGTGTCCGACAATGGAGTTAATATCAGGATAATTTTTCTCAGAACAAATTCTGAATTTGATGATATACGCAATGATTATTATTGCTTTGCTAATATTTACAGAAACAATACAAACTGGCCAATGAAGAGGCCAAGAAGAAGGGTTATGATATGCGACATGATGCCATTCCTATCAAAGCAGCTAAGGCTTCCAGGGACATTGCAAGCGATGTGAGTTTCTGTGTTTTTCTACTATAACAATTTCATTTACTATTTATATTACTAAAGTAATCAAGGTGAATAGCATGGGCTTATCTTAAATGTCTATAATTGTCTTATTGTGTTATTGTTTTATTATCGTTTTATCTCTTTCAGTATAAGTATAAGGCTGGCTACCGGAAGCAAGTTGGTCACCATATCGGAGCCCGCAGCGTTCAGGACGACCCCTTGCTCATGCTGGCTCTGAATTCAGCCAAGATCGCCAGCGATGCGCTGTACAAGAAACACTTCAATGAGTCCAAGACCAAATTCCACCTTCCAGTGGATATGCTGGTCATTGAGTTGGCCAAGAAATGCCAGATTCAAGTCAATGATGCAAACTATAGAACTTACCTTCACAACTGGACCTGCTTACCAGATTCAAATGATGTTGTCCAAGCTCGCAAAATCTACGATCTTCAAAGTGATGTAAGCCAAATAGAACATTTTCATTGTAACCAATCCAAAGTTTTACTCACTTATATTAAAACATGGACAAGCTTGCCCTGTAATCTCAGACATGCATTTTTTTTGAGTCCATTGATGTTGATGTGAAACAGGTCTTTGAGCCACATTGGTCATAAACAGGTTGATGTTTTAATGTAGACGGATTGATGGTTTTAAAATTGTAAATATATACTACAATATTTAATAACTATAATTTCATATTGTCTAGAAATAATTAAATTAGCTAATTTCAGAAAATATCATATGTAAATTTTGCTTCATATAGTGATGTAAGATTTAATAAGTACTTTTTGGAATATGCACATATTAAAATTTTGCATACATATGTTTCAATGAATCATTGTTTCATAAAATGATTGCAAGATTTTGTAATGCAATTTAAATATATTAATTTGTATTTATTTTGATAACCATTTCACTTTGACATATTGCTTTTCTTACTGTGATTTGATTGAGCACATTTCAGTTCTTCTGTTTTTTTGACAGGCTGTGTACAAGTCTGACCTGGGATGGCTTAGGGGTCTAGGATGGGTTCCCATTGGTTCACTTGACGTTCTGAAGGCAAGGAATGCTGCTGCAATCCTGAGTGAACAATCATATCGCCAACATCCAAGCAAATTCAAATTCACAAGCACAACCCAGGATATGGGAATGGTTCTGGCTAAAGCCAATGCAGACATTGGGAACCAGGTATTTTACGTCTTGTGTTGTGCACTATAGGTGTGCATGTGTGAGTGAATGGTGTGTGAGTGTGCCCTGCGATGGGCTGGCCCCCCATCCAGGGTTGTTCCCTGCCTTGTGCCCGTTGCTTCCGGGATAGGCTCCGGACCCCCCGCGACCCAGTAGGATAAGTGGGTTGGAAAATGGATGGATGGATGTTGTGCACTCATGTAATAAGGAAAGAAATGCAACATTAATTGCAGTGTACTATTGTTCTTTTTTGATGTGAAATTAATTGGCTTTGATTTAGCCCTCATGAATGTCTGTAAATATCTGCTATTTTCTCAGAAAAAGTACACTGAAGCGTGGGATAAAGACAAGACCAAAGTTCACATGATGCCAGACACCTTGGAGGTGACTCTGGGACGACAGAACAAAGTGAACTACAGCGTGGTAAGTACAGAATTCATATAGCGATATTGTAGCATTTTGTGGCATTGAGTTTTTTCTTTCAGTGCTCAATAGTTTAGATTTAGTTGTCCAAAATAAGTGGTAGGAAGATGGATGGATCGATCGATCACTGAGGTTAATTTTATGTTTTTTTTTCGCAGAACAAATTCTGAATTTGATGATATACATAATGATTATTATTGCTTTACTAATATTTACAGAAACAATACAAACTGGCCAATGAAGAGGCCAAGAAGAAGGGTTATGATATGCGACATGATGCCATTCCTATCAAAGCAGCTAAGGCTTCCAGGGACATTGCAAGCGATGTGAGTTTCTGTGTTTTTCTACTATAACAATTTCATTTACTATTTATATTACTAAAATAATCAAGGTGAATAGCATGGGCTTATCTTAAATGTCTATAATTGTCTTATTGTGTTATTGTTTTATTATCGTTTTATCTCTTTCAGTATAAGTATAAGGCTGGCTACCGGAAGCAAGTTGGTCACCATATCGGAGCCCGCAGCGTTCAGGACGACCCCTTGCTCATGCTGGCTCTGAATTCAGCCAAGATCGCCAGCGATGCGCTGTACAAGAAAGACTTCAATGAGTCCAAGACCAAATTCCACCTTCCAGCGGATATGCTGGTCATTGAGTTGGCCAAGAAATGCCAGATTCAAGTCAATGATGCAAACTATAGAACTTACCTTCACAACTGGACCTGCTTACCAGATTCAAATGATGTTGTCCAAGCTCGCAAAGTCTACGATCTTCAAAGTGATGTAAGCCAAATAGAACGTTTTCATTGTAACCAATCCAAAATTTTACTCACTTATATTAAAACATGGACAGGCTTGCCCTGTAATCTCAGACATGCATATTTTTTTTGAGTCCATTGATATTGTTGATGCGAAACAGGTCTTTGAGTCACATAGTGATGTATATTTAAATAAGTGGCACCTGCAGTGAATCAGCCGTTTCAAGATCGATGGATGCTACAGTGTCATGAGTTCTTTTGTTGTGAAAAGCAATGCTTTTTATTTTAGTCTTTACTCGTTTGTGGGATGACTGAGAGCAGACCTGAACAAAAGCTGCACTAGTTTTACTGGCCTGCATGATCCTTAATAGAACAAGTAAAGTTTTATGTTTAAATCTATGAAGAAGAACCGATTACTGCCTGTAAATACTCCTTTCGATTAATAATATGAGTTGAAAAATGCGTTAGTTCTATTGAAAGATGGAAGAGTAGAATCCAACAACTGTAGCTTTCATGGGACATGAAAATAGTCATTAAAAATGGCCCCTGCTGACTTGGAGAATCTCGGGTTTGGCCCTCAGCAGGTAATGATTGCTCAGGCCTGGCTTGTCTTTGCCCTGCGGCTTCACCATTCCAGGGTTAGGAAATCGAATTTTGCCGCTGACTCTGTGTCTGTTCCCCCTGTTTTGGTCAGGTGTTCTCTGGAGCTTTTCTGGATTGGCATCTGTAACGTAGCCTGTAGCTTTTCATAGTGCGCGTGCCCTGTGACCCCATTATGAAACAGCAGTATGTATATAAGATGAATAAGTGGATGGTTTATGACTCTCTGACATGTGTCGAACAATCAAACAATGCTCTCCTGGGTGTGTTTTACCTAGGCTGTGTACAAGGCTGACTTAAAATGGCTTCAGGGTATGGGATGGATTCCTATTGGCTCTATTGATGTGGAAAAAGCTAAGAAGGCAGCTGCAGCCCTAAGCGAGCGGAAATATCGGCAGCATCCCAGTACTGTACCGTTCAAAATCCCTACTGATTCCATGGAAATAGTTCTGGCAAAGAACAATGCAGCGACCGTCAACCAGGTATCAGCCTTTTTGTTTTGTGCCCCCCCACCCCCCATGCGATCATTTATAATTAAATATGTTGTAGTTTTACATTTCCTAAGAATGTGATGTTTTTGCATTATTCTGAAGTAGCATTTTTCATGGTTTGTGTAATTAGTACACTTGAACGTTTTTTTCTGTCATTTTGTTTTTTAATACATGCATGTGTGAAATATCTATAAAACATTCAAAAGGAAAATCTGTTTTGCTTTTGTATATGACATTTATCGTGCTTGTTACATTCTTGTGGTTTATAAATGAACATTTCTTTATTGGAAAATAACATTTTTCTTTTTAAATTTCAGCGCCTGTACACCCAAGCTTGGGAAAAGGACAAGACCAACATTCACATTATGCCTGATACACCTGAGATTGTGCTGGCTAAGCAGAACAAACTCAACAACAGCTATGTAAGACTAACTGCGTGAAATAAATTCTAACAAAATAGTGAAAAATTTCCTGTGTTTTGATTAAAGATTTTGGGATTAAGAATTGGATTTGATTTATTTACACTGCACTTATGTGCTTTACGACTTATTGCCTGTTTTTTCTGTGTTTTTTGTATCCGCAAATGGATTCTTTCTTATTATCATGCAGTCTCTGTATGATAGAGTATCTCTAACAGGCGATGTGCCCTTATAGTGTCAAAGTTTTGTTTTTATATACTTATCTGAAGTAGCAACCTTTTATCAGTTGCTACAGTGTCTTGATTTTTTTTCCCACATTACAGAAATACTATAAGCAAGACTATGAAGAGAGTATCAGGAAGGGCTATTATCTACCCAAGGATGCTGTTTCGGTTAAGGCAGCCAGAATCTCCAGGGAAATAGCCAGTGATGTGAGTATGCTGAGAGAGTTATTGTCATTACCTATGTCAGTTTGTTTTGGGTGTATTTTCTTTGCTACATGCATGTATACATACACTTTAAATTTTTTTGCACTTTATGATGTTGTCACCTAGACATTTTATTTTGCTTCGTCTGCAGTACAAGTATCATGAAGGCTACCGCAAGCAAGTCGGTCACCATATTGGAGCCCGCAGCATTCAGGACGACCCCCTGATCATGCTGGCTCTGAATTCAGCCAAGATCGCCAGCGATGCGCTGTACAAGAAATACTTCAATGAGTCCAAGACCAAATTCCACCTTCCAGTGGATATGCTGGTCATTGAGTTGGCCAAGAAATGCCAGATTCAAGTCAATGATGCAAACTATAGAACTTACCTTCACAATTGGACCTGCTTGCCAGATTCCAATGATGTTGTCCAAGCTCGCAAAGCCTATGACCTACAGAGTGACGTAAGTACATTTGTCATCAGATGGCCTCTAAAAAAGTCAAAGATCTAGCTGTCTGATGATTATGTTTTCTCATTAACACTAGCATTTTTTCCTAGAATGTGTATAAAGCTGACATGGAGTTTATGAAAGGCGTTGGGTGGGTCCCCATCGGCTCTCTGGATGTGGTAAAGGCCAAAAAGGCTGCAGAAATTCTGAGTGACCGTAACTACCGGCAAAAACCAGCACAGTTTAAATTTACTCAGGATATGCAGTCTATGCCTCTGGTTCTGGCCAAGACAAATGCTCAGACAATTAACAAGGTCAGTGTGCAATATACCTAAATCAGTGTTTCTCAAACCGGTCCTCGGGGACCCGCAAACAGTCTACATTTTTGCTCCCCCCTGGGAGCTGGGAGGGAGCAAAAATGTGAACCGTCTGGTAGGGAACTGCCGTGCAGTGAATATGTCTGGGGGTCCCCAAGGACTGGTTTGAGAAATACTTATATAAAGGCACTAAAGGTGAATGCATGAATATGCTGATTTATTTCAGTCTTTCACGTTTTATCTTTGAATGCTTTGTTGGCATGTATTATATATATATCACTTGTTTATATAATGTTATTTTAATGACTCAATTTAAGTACATTTTATGAAAGTGATTAGTGATCTTTAATGTATGTTTGCTGGAATAATGAGAGTTACAGTCAATGCATTTGGAATATATCTAAGATATTAATGAGCATGTTTACTTTTAATTGGCACAGCGCCTGTACAATGACGCCTGGGAGAAAGACAAGTTGAAAGTTCACGTGCCACCTGATACACCTGAGATTCTCCTCTCAAGGGCCAATGCAGCAAACATTAGCAAGGTAGCTCTGTGTATTCATTTTTCAATGCCCAGCTCAATATTGTTTTGCGATTACACGCTAATGACACTCTTGCTTCAGATGTATTTGCTAATCACTGATAATCGTCCTTTAACTGTATTTCATTTACATTCATTTACACTATCAATCATTACATTAGACATACATGCTTTTGTGCATGTCTTTCACGCACACTTTTTAAGTATACAATTTGTTTAAAAATAGCCAAATTGCTATTTTTAGTCATTTAACTTTAATGTGTCATCTAAAAGGTTTAGGCTAAAATCATATTGAGAAGGTTAAAATTGTATTTCCGCTTTCCAGAAACTCTACAAACAAGGATTTGAAGCAGCTATCAGAAAGGGTCATGATATTAAACCAGATGCTGTATTCATCAGAGCTGCCAAAGCTTCAAGAGACATTGCTAGTGATGTGAGTATAACTTTCCTTTTTCAACAGTGTATATACTGTATAAAGTAGACATGATAGAAGTTTGCTAAAATGTAACTGATATACTCATTTCAAAAAGGTAAGTGGTCCTGTATGGAATGAAGAATGTTAATTAGCAGTACAAATGTTTTGCGACTTACTAACAATTAAATGCGTATGTTACAGTATAAATACAAAAGCAGCTATCGCAAGCAAGTTGGTCACCACATCGGAGCCCGCAGCATTCATGATGACCCCTTGATCATGCTGGCTCTGAATTCAGCCAAGATCGCCAGCGATGCGCTGTACAAGAAAAACTTCAATGAGTCCAAGACCAAATTCCACCTTCCAGTGGATATGCTGGTCATTGAGTTGGCCAAGAAATGCCAGATGCAAGTCAATGATGCAAACTATAGAACTTACCTTCACAACTGGACCTGCTTACCAGATTCCAATGATGTTGTCCAAGCCAAGAAAGTGTATGACCTACGAAGTGATGTAAGTTTGGATGTGAAACATTTTATGGTTATGGGGAATTCAAATGTACGTTCATGTGTGATTAAGAAGATTTATTTATTTATGTTTTGACTTCATGGTTGGATATGTACATTACCAGTCAAAAGTTCTTGCACAACACAGGTTTATCCATTTATTTCATAAACTGCTGCTTTTTTATTCTTGATAAGCACTGCAAAGTAGAGTGAACAACTACAAATTAAAATGTAAGTTAAACAATTGTCCTTTATAACATGGAAATATTATGTAACAGTGCATGTCTGACATCCTATTAACTGGTTGTGTGGTGATGGCAGAGTCAAATTCTAGGTTGTCCTTTAACTTTAAATGCACTAGTTAACTGTTTCTTACCATGAAACAGAGCAGTAGTTAATTTGTAACTACTAGAAAGAATGCCTCGAATATTCTCTGCTTTTATAACTGATAGAGGAGGTTACTTTGATGAATCAAAGATATGACATTTTCTTGCTAATAAAGGTACTGAAACGGTGAACATACTGTAAATTAATTTGGTAGCAAAGAATATTGAGTGTATTTGTAGTAAATATTAAGTGAGTAACATGCAAATAAAGAAAATCTCAGTACGTGCAAAAACTTTTGATTGGTAGTGGACCTGGGTTGAATTCTCAGTCAACCATGAACATTTTTAAGAAAAAAAAAACTGAGACAACCTTGAAAACTTACCTATGTTCTTATTATGAATTGCCTAACAAATATTTTCCTGGCTATGGAAACAGGCTGTATACAAGGCTGATATGGAATGGATCCGTGGTATGGGATGGGTTCCCATTGGCTCACTGGATGTGGTGAAGGCCAAAAAGGCTGCTGAGATCCTGAGTGACCAGAATTATCGCCAGCACCCAAGCAAATTCAAGTTCACAAGCAAAACGGACTCCATGCCTATAGCACTGGCTCAGGCTAATGCAAAGATAATGAACCAGGTGAACATGAATGGAGCAGTTACTGGTTAGAAAAAGCAGATGAAGTTTGGGCTACAGCAGTCTCCCCATTTCTGTGGTTCCAGTATCTGCAGTTTCGGCTATCTGGAAAAAAAATAGTAAAATGTGTAACAGTATGTTTTTATTTTCACATGGTTTATTTATTTATTTATTGTTATTTCAAGAAAAACACGAGACAACCAAAAAGAAAAGAAAAAAAATACCCTAACATTCAAATATACAAATATAAGACTGAGCAATGTAGAGGGATTATGGATATTGAGTATGCTGAAGAGGGCATAGCATTGATTAATATGTTTTTTCATTGTTTCCTCGTTCTTTGAGGGGTATAAAAAGTATGGTTTTCATTCCTCCTTTGATACGATATTTTTTTCATTGCTCTATCTTCTCTTGAGAGTTAGGCTAAAACGTCAGAATCCCTTTCATTTAAGAGAAAAAACACAGTACTGTATAATAATGTACTTTATTATTACTGCATTTAATGTTGGTAATGTTTTACTGTGCGTAATTGATCAATTACCATAGGTAAATATACAAAAGTCACATTATATATGGGGTCGACGGATGGTTTGCGATTATCTGCGTTTTCGGTTATTCGTGGTAGATTTATTAATGTATCATCCACAGATATGGGGGGACTGCTGTTTATCCTAAAAATGTGTTATTGTACTATACTGTAAGCTTTTTAACCGGTTTTTCAATTTATGTCATATAAAATCCTATTTCTCAATCTATTATTTATTTCCTGTTGCAGAGAGCATACACTGAGGCATGGAACAAGGATAAGGTCAAAGTTCACATAATGCCTGACACACCAGAAATCATCCTCGCTCAGCAAAATAAACTGAACACCAGCCTGGTAAGGTGACTGCTTCAGTGACACACACAACGATTTTCCTTTAAAATTGCTGTTGTACTATTACACAGTACACAGGTATCATTGTAATTTGTTGCCTACCCATAACTTTTACTGTTTCCTAAGACTGAAAAGCAATAATAAGCAAAAACGGAAACATGGTGAAAAATGGGTTTTTGGTAATTGTACTACTCTGGCAAGAAAGGTTTTCCATAACAATTTACATATGCATTTTAACAGTCTCGTAATTATTTGAAAACCATATCCATTAGATCTGATATATGTTTAGATTGTATTATTATTTTGATCTTTTACGTATAAATTTTAATCACCTTTTCAGAAACACTATAAACAAGCATTTCAAGAAGATATTTTGAAAGGGTATTATCTGCCTAAGGATGCAGTTTCTGTGCTCGCAGCCAAAACTTCCAGGGACATCGTCAGTGATGTAAGTACCTCAGTGCCGAAGTCAGAGAATATGTTCTTCATTAAGAAGATCACGGCTGAAAACTGTCCATTCTCTTTTTCCAGTATAAATACAAGACTGGCTACCGAAAGCAAGTGGGTCACCACATCGGAGCTCTCAGTATCCATGACGACCCACTGATTATGTTAGCTCTGAACGCAGCTAAGATCTCTAGTGATCTTGTGTATAAAAAGGACTTTGAAAAAACAAAGACCAAATTCAATCTCCCTGCGGATATGTTAGCCATTGAACTGGCAAAGAAGTGCCAGGTTCAAGTCAATGATGCCAACTATAGAACATATCTTCACAACTGGACCTGCTTACCAGACTCCAATGATGTTGTCCAAGCCAAGAAAGTGTATGACCTACGAAGTGACGTAAGTAAGCCAGGAAAGTCTATGATCTCTGCAGTGATGTAAGTGCCTTCTAAGATCACACGCTTTAGCCATAAGAGACTGAAGCAAGTCTTAGCTGTCTTAATGTCTTTCAGGCGGTGTACAAATCAGACTTAGAGTGGCTTCGAGGATGTGGGTGGATCCCTCAAGGTTCCGTGGAAGTCAACAAAGTCAAGAATGCACAGACAATTCTTAATGAGCGGCTGTACCGTCAACACCCCAGCACCGTGAAGTTCACCAGTGCCGTCGACCTGCCTGCCATCGTCCTGGCTAAACAGAATTCTGACATACTTAGCGACGTGAGAACTTCAACCCTTTTCTCATCCTCATTCCCATGATTAGTAGATGAAGTAGCCATTAGTCTCCTTTGTTCTTGTGTTTTTGGTTACTGAATGTGTTCTTTTCCCACCAGTTGAAATACAAAGCAGCATGGGAAAAAGATAAAACTACTATACATATGATGCCGGACACACCTGCAGTTGAACTATCAAAAGCTAATGCCATTAATACCAGCAGCGTATGTATTTCCTACAGTTGTTGCTCTGCATTTGTAAATCACAATGATGATCATTCCAGAGACCTGTGTTGTGATCTACTCCATATTTTAACAGAAATTATACACAAAGGCTTGGGATGATGCAAAGGCCAAGGGCTATCTCATTAAAGAAGATGCTGTCTCTGTTCTGAAAGCCAAAGCTTCAAGAGATATCGCAAGTGATGTAAGTGACCCTTTCCACTTAATGACACTAAGTAAAATCCATAATGAACTAGCTAAAATGACCATTCACACTTCCTGTCTTGTTCATTTCTAGAACATACTAACCACATTCAAGTACATGCAATGTTTACAGTTCCTATATCCAGTGATCAGTAAAAGGACATCAGAACAACTGGATGCTTAGAATATTTGACTCAATACTTTTGACTAATATTTTTCAGTACAAGTACCATGAAGGCTACCGCAAGCAAGTTGGTCACCACATCGGAGCCCGCAGCATTCAGGACGACCCCTTGATCATGCTGGCTCTGAATTCAGCCAAGATCGCCAGCGATGTGCTGTACAAGAAAAACTTCAATGAGTCCAAGACCAAATTTAACCTTCCAGTGGATATGCTGGTCATTGAGTTGGCAAAGAAATGCCAGATTCAAGTCAATGATGCAAACTATAGAACTTACCTTCACAACTGGACCTGCTTGCCAGATTCAAATGATGTTGTCCAAGCTCGCAAGGTCTACGATCTTCAAAGTGATGTAAGCCAACATTTTCATTGTGACCAGTCCAAAGTTTTACTCACTTATATTAAGACATGCACAGAAAATCATGCCCTGCAATCTTCTTTCTGGCATCAGAAAGACAATGAATTACTGCCCACTGTAGTTTTTAAATTTGAGTTATTGGTAATAAAAATAGTATTTCTTTATATCTGTAGGCTATTTATAAATCTGACTTGACATGGCTAAAAGGCACTGGTTGGATTCCACATGAATCTGTTGAGGTCATTAAAGTAAGGAATGCCCAGAAGATCCTGGCTGATGTGAGTATTTTTTTCTTTCATTTTTGCAATGCAATTATTTTATTCACGCTGGACGGGTTGTTCTGGTTTCCAAAAATTTGTGTAAATATAATATTGTTGTTATGCTGGTTAACAGTTGGATTTTCTGCAAGTAATGTCCGTATGTCTGCCACTATTATGCAGAGAGGCTATCGTGTCAAACTGGATGAACAGAAGTACACAATTCCTATTGAGAGAGTGGACTTTGTTCGTGCTAAAAATGCAGCTGATATTATGAACGACGTAAGTCATGTTTGTCAGAAAATGCTGCCTTTTTTGTTTAGTAATATTTTTTAAATTCAAAGTTACCTACCCATTTATCACTCTCAAAAGGTGCCATTCTTTAAATAGCAGTTAAATTAAGTTTGCTTGTTTTGTTGTAAAAATTACTTTGGTGAGAATTTGATGAGTATCTAGTTTTTTTATTGTGTGTAATGTATTGAATAAAAGTTTGTCCTTATTAAAAACAAGGGCTTTTTTTTTTCAAGGCGAAATATCACGAAGCTTGGACCCGTGATAAAATCAAGTACACCATGTTGGACACCCCAGTGCTAGCAACAGCTAGAGAAGCAGCCAAAAACATCAATTCGGTATGTGGAGGATTTTCCAAGGCAAAATAAGAAAAGAAACTGTTTAGCTGGAGAGCAAATTTATCGTACCTGAAGGTACTGTGGTGCAAATATCTGTTTTTCTCCCAACCTAACAGAAACTGTACTCCCAAAACTGGGATAAGATAAAAGCCACAAGTTACTTCATGCCACCAGATGCTGTGTCCATCAAGCAATGCATTCAGACTTCACATATGAAGAGTGATGTAAGTGATCAATACAATGTCTTAAACTGCTGTCTTGAAGCAACTTATATGGTCTGAAGAAAAAGAATTTTCCTTAACAAAAAATAATTCATGTAATAGAAATAAATTGTTTTCTCATGATCTCTGCAGTACAAGTACCATGAAGGTTACCGTAAGCAAGTTGGCCACCACATCGGAGCCCGCAGCGTTCAGGACGACCCCTTGATCATGCTGGCCATGAATTCAGCCAAGATCGCCAGCGATGTGCTGTACAAGAAACACTTCAATGAGTCCAAGACCAAATTCCACCTTCCAGTGGATATGCTGGTCATTGAGATGGCCAAGAAATGCCAGATGCAAGTCAATGATGATAATTATAGAACACGTCTACATAAATGGACTTGTATGCCAGACCAGAATGATGTCATCCAGGCCAGGAAAGCTTATGATCTTCGCAGTGATGTAAGTAATCATTGAAGGTCTGAGCTACTTTGCCCATAATATATTATATTTATTTAGTAGATGTTTTTGTCCAAAGAAACATGCATGTTAAGATCAAAGACCAGAGTCAGATATCATTCTTTGAATGCTGCTGAGGCCTGATTTAAGGGCCTAACAGAGATACAGCCACTGGATTTGGATTCACAGCCTGCTGCTCTGCACATCACACCCATATTTATTTTCAGTTGTTAGTGGAAACTGTTAATTGTCAGTCACATGAAATGTATGTATTGTTCTGACAGATTGTTTACAAGGCAGACATGGAATGGATTCGCGGATGTGGCTGGGTTGCAATGGACTCGGTGGATCATGTTAAAGTCAGGAAAGCTCAAGAAATTCTAAACGATGTATGTTGACAAATATAACATGATATACTATGATTTGCCACGGTTTGTTTACATTGTGGTGTTGTAATTCATTATATGATCCCTCCTGTCACTTTTCAGAGGCATTACAAAAAGAGCGCAAAAGAAAACTTTGCAAAGTTCTCACATATTTTCGATCGTCCTGAGATCCTCTTAGCCAAAGTCAATGCTGCTAACCTCAGTGATGTAAGTATGACTCATGTATTTTGTATCTAATGATTCAGGGCAATCGACCCTTTCAGGAAAATGCTGTTGTGTACTATTTCGAAATTATTTAAAATGGGCTTAGTGTATACGGAAAGAAACTGTGTATATGAAAAGAAATGATATTGTTATATCATTGAATAGTTCTCCAGTTTGAAAAACACTTGTCACTTGTTTTCCGGTTGACTAGCTGAAATACAAGGAGTCATTTAACCTGGAGAAGGGCAAATATATTGGAGCGCCTGACACTCTCCAGCTAGCTCAAAGCAGAGAAGTCTCCAAGAACATCAGCGAGGTACTGTGAGAGAACAACCATTTTTCCGTTCTATTCACGTTTTTTGCATCGATTTTTTACCCTAATAATTTTTCATTCACAGAAACTGTATAAATCGACCTGGGATGCCACCAAAGCCACAAGCTACCATTTGGATGACAAGTACTACCCACTAATTGGAGCGAAACATAGTAGGGTAATTGCAAGTGCGGTGAGTTTTTCAACACTTTGATCTTCTGGACATTGTTCTTATCATTTTCATGTCATTAATTAGCTTGCCTGAATAAATAAATTATTATTGTTTTGTATTGATGTAATACCATGTTGAAAATGTGTGAATCATTGTGATACCAGGCATTCTGGTGTCACTGTCCCAAGAAATGCAGTTAGATGAATGGGAATTTCTCAGATGCCTAAAGTGTTTGATTACGTGTTTGCATCTGCCCTTGTGCTCTGTGCCATCAGAAGAAGCTCACCACCACAGTACACCACCTGTACTGGTTAAGATGACAGATGGGCGGATGTAATAATTTTGTCTGTTTAAAAACCACAGGTTAAATACAAGGATGCTCATGAGAAGGCCAAGGGCCACTACATGGCCTCGCATCTCGTGGATTTCCCAGAGGTCGTCCGCAACGCCGCGGTGGAGAAGATGAAGGGATTGGTGAGACACTGCTTGCTGCGTTCTGCCTTTTACTCACGTCATGTATCTTTGGAATTATTAGGTTGCTTCTCTGTCTTTGATTCTATTTTATCTCATATATGAAACACTTTAAGTTGCATTACATGTATTAAAAGAAATAAAGATTATTATTATTATTATTATTATTATTATTATGACACTTGCATGCTTGTTCTGTCCATAAAAATCTTTGTATTACTTTTTGATACAGAAATAGTTAGATCCTTAAAATTCCAATTAAAACCCATTTCAGCTGAATGTTAAGTGTTGATGTAAAAAAAAAAAAACAAAAAGCATTTCATACGATTTCAGAGAGAGTATCAAAAGGCATACCAAACGACCAAGACCAAGGTCCACATCCCTTTCGACATGATCAGCCATGTTGTGGCCAAGAAGTGTCAGGAGATCCTGAGCAATGTGCAGTACCGCACCTATCTGCACCAGTGGACCTGCCACCCAGAGCAGAACGATGCCATCCAGGCTCGCAAAGCCAATGAAATCTTGAGCGATGTACGTTTATTTATGCTTATTTTGTCTTCTTTAATATCTCCTGCTGATTAATTTGTCTTTAATTGTTTCCTTTTGTCTGATCAAATGTAATGTATACATTGTTTCCTCCAGAACAAATATTAGAGTAAGACATGTATGACCTTGGAATAACTGTACCTACTGTACATATCTAGACTGACCCAGTTGATTTGACTATTCAATCAAATAGGCAGAAGGGCTGAGGTGGTACTATGGTTTCTCTTCCAGGTGATCTACAAAGAAGACCTTAATTGGATGAAAGGAGTCGGCTGTAATGTGTGGGATACGCCTGAGATTGTCCGTGCCAGGAAGTCTTATGAGCTACAGAGTGATGTGAGTATTCACACGAGTATGTCATGTCATTCTCGTCACTGTATCCTATTCAGAAGTTCCCAAATCCTCTGAGAAACTGTTAAACAATTAAACAGCACTTACCCCCAAGCTACTGAGGTAAATGTAATATTTATTTGTGCTATTTTCCTTCACGTTTATTCACTTGCAGATGAAGTACAAGGCACAAGGAAAGAAGGAATTTAGTAATTACTCAATTGTCACTGATACTCCAGTCTATGTCACTGCTGTCCTTGGCCATACCTGGGCGAGTGATGTAAGCGCACATAATTTTCTATTTGTCTTATTTAAGCATGTCATTGTTTTGCAATGTGTGCCTGTGCGTGTTGCATATTTCTATGTTTATATATATATATATATATATATATATATATACACACACACACAGTACAATGATTGTCGAGGCATGTTCACCAGGAACACCAGCCGATGTCTAAGAATCATACCACATACTTCTAAAACAGTTTCAGTACCAGTATCCATACCAAGGTGCATTGAAGTTTCATACACAATGTATATTACATGAGTGTTTACCACCAGGGTAGAGGGTCAGAATCTTGCCTGTATGCGGTTTGCATGTTCTTCCCGTGTCATATGAGTTTCCTCCAGATGCCCAAAGGCGTACAATTAATAATATTTTAATCTCACATTTCAAACTTGCAGTTTAAACCCACGGTATTGTATTTAGCATCCAATTAACCAAGATGCCAATTTGCCAGGAATTTTACATTTTGTAATGCTATCCTATGTTGTGTTATATTATTGACTATTGTTGATGATTTTTGCTCGTGATGTGTTAAAAAATATCTGCAGTGTTGAGTAAAAAATATATTTTTTTAACTGCTTTTCAGCTGAACTACAAAGAGGCATACCAAAAAGAGAAGCATTTATATACTACCATCTTAGATACCTTTGATTACCAGAGATGTTACAATCTGAAAGAAGTCTACAGTCATGTAAGTTTGTTTCCTCTTTTTGCACATTATAGAATCCATCTGTAATTATAGTACTTATCGATACTTGAACTTAATCTGTTTCGTTCTTCAGAGACTATACAAAGAAGCTTGGGAAAAGATCAAAGCAAAGAGTTACACGTTGCCTGCAGACTCCCACGCATTGGTCCATGCTAAGCAGCAGAAGGTCATTCTAAGTCCTGTAAGTCAATGTCAGAGTTAGGAATGTGAAGAAATAGCGGTTTACCAACAGCTGTTTGATTCAATTTGTTATTATGTAATTCTTTCAATGTCTTTTTAGATAAAGTACCGTGAGGATTACGAGAAAGTTAAGGCTGTCTATACTTTGCCAAAATCTCTGGCGGACGATCCCCAGGCTGCAAGGTGTATCCACACTGGGAAGTTCATCCTCGACGTGAGTAGACTGTGTTTAGAAACCACTAACTTTCATAGTCATAAACTTATGTTCAAAACTTAATGCAGTGCTTCCTGTGTCTTCTCTTCAGCGTTTGTACAAGAAGGATTATGAGAAGACCAAAGCTAAGGTGCATTTGCCACCAGACATGCTAGATGTGGTTGCTGCTCGGCAGACCCAGAATGCGGTCACTGAGATCGATTACCGCAAGTACCTGCACCAGTGGACCTGCTTGCCTGATATGCAGGCCAATATTCATGCTCGCAGGGTCAACGAGCAACTGAGTGATGTGAGTACCAGACTTTCCTTTATCAACACTAAACCTCTACTGCTTGTTTTGCCTGAGCCAGTGCTTTACAACAACTTTGGACGTCTTTCCTTTTTGAATTTTTTTTTACCTGTTGTTTACAGATGCAAAATTTCCTAAGTCTAGGGTTGGGCCGATCCACAATTTTTACTGATACAGATACTGATACAGATTTCGATACAAGAGCTATTTATACTTTATATATCATCAATATTTTTTAGCTAGTAAATAGAGATGAAAAATGTATGCCAAAAAATCTTTAATTAGGCTGCTAGAAAAATGTGCATACATACTGTATCATCTCCTTTGTACGTCTTGCTTTAAGCGTTTATGAGACATATGAAGTTCAAATTGAGTGTCTTCAAAGGCAGGATACGCAAGTGGCGAATGCTTAAAATGTTCCACATTTGTTTGGCTACAGCTTCACTTACACTTCATAGCGAGCCTCTTGTGTATCACAAGCTATAGCGAGTGTGCAAAACAGCCAGCTAGCGACTCCCAAATCATCCACTGCTTTTGTCATATTACTTGCATTGTCTCGCACAATTTCGTGCGCTTTGTGGGATTTTCTACTAAACGCTGCTCCCACCTGTCAAAACTTTGTTTTTTTACAAAGATTGCAAATCGCTGTGCTACCAGTTGCTGTTAAAAGCGTAAAATACTTCCAGATCGACACTCACTTACCTGATGTTTTTATTATCCTCGTACTGCCAAGGGTATGTGCATGACGTAACAGAACGTGAAAGTCACTGCGCTCACACCCACTGAGTACCAAAAAAAAGAAACTTTAGCGTTCAGCTTGAATGCAGCAAAAAGCATCTAAAATGGGAAAGAGGTGTCATGCGACTGATTGTGCAAATAGATTTAACGCGAAATAGGAGCTATCTTTTTAGAGACTTCCTAAAACTAAATGAGTAAGTATCGGACGTCAGTACCTGATCCGTCAAATAGGTCTGGATAATATCGAATCGGTGCATCTCTATCTATGACCATATCTTTCCTTGTTTTGATCATCCTTGTTTTCCCATGATTGCTCATACAAGTGCCCTAATTGCCTCTTGTATCTTCTCAGATCGTTTACAAGGATGATCTGAACTGGATGAAAGGAGCTGGCTGCTACGTTTGGGACACACCTGAAATAATGCGCTGTAAACATGCCAACGTTCTGCAGAGTGATGTGAGTTTTGGGTGCCTTTCTTCATTGTAGGTCTTTTCTCTTCTCAACCCCATTCCATTTAAATGTTACTATAGACCATGCCATTTTTATTATAGAGTGCAATTGCTAAGACCCAGATTGAATGACTGAATTGCTGACTGATATATTGATGTTTCTTTTTCTTCTAGAAAAAATACAGAGAGAAGGGTGTGGCACATTTCAAGGACTTTACCGTCGTTTTAGACACTCCCACTTATGAAACTTGCAAGCAAAGTTCTGTCAACTTGAGTGATGTAAGTGGCAGCAAAACTACATCCTTATTGCATCCTTTAGTGTCCCATTTATGTCACTCTTCCATTTATGTCACTCTTCAATTTATGTCACTCTTCAATTTATGTCACTCTTCCATTTATGTCACTATTCCGATCTAAAAAACTAGAACTCTATAAACATATTTCCATAAATAGTTTATTTGCTGTCTTGCTATATGATTTTTTTTCCACAGACACTAGTATTGCTTACTTTTGAACATCGTTTTAATCTTCATGGTAGAGTCCTTCACTGATTTTAACTGAAAGAGCTGTTATTTTGCAAGCTGCATACTAAAATCTGTCTAATTCCAGCTTCACTACCGGAATGACTACAGTACCAATATTAAGGGTAAAAACACAGCCCCCGCTGTCACAGTGGACACAGAGAGAGCCAAGATGGCCAATGCCATTCAGAGTGAGGTACGTTTCCTAATTTGGAGTTCCCCTTACAGTCTTTTAGAAGTAAATGTCATTTGATATCAAGAGAACTAAGACAACAGATACATACTAATTGCATGAACTTCCTATCTCTGTCCTTCTTATAGAAACACTATAAAGAAGATAACATGAAGTCCATGCCCACTGGATACTCTCTCCCATATGACACTCCGCTCAACCTTCAAGCAAAGAACAACAGGCTTATTACCAGCAATGTAAGAGAACAGATTCATAATGAAATCTGTGTCAGTAATTGATACTTAAAATTGCTTCTTTACTCTATGGTTTTTTTCTGCAGGTGAAGTACCGGGAGGCATATGACCTCATGAAGGCAAAAAGCTACAAACTCGACCCCAATGGAGTCAACTTTGTCACCATTAGGAAATCAAACGAAGTCACCAACCAGGTAGGACTGCATGAATCATGGCTTTCAGCAAAGCAAATAATACTGTAGATGCAACAATTTATGGCAGGGTGGCTAGTCATATCTGGGCTGGTGCGTATGCAGGTTTTTGGGGTAACCTTTAGGTCAGCTGATCAAACCCAGGTGTGAGGACTCTTCAGCCAATCAGTCCTCTAATTCATAATCTAATTAGGGAGCTGCAGCGAAAACCAGCATATGCACCGGCCCTTTCTGGATAGGATTGGCCATCCCTATGGCCTAAGCCTCAAAAAATAAGCTTATCTCATGCAATTCTTCATTGTTCCGTGATACCATCATGTTTTGATTGAAAGTCTTGAAGTGGGAACGGGAAAATATCGCAGAGAATACAGTGATTTATCTCAATTATAAAAGGCAAAATAAATTTTTTAGTGATTGGTCAATCATGCTGTCTCTGGACTCCCCCTTCCCTAAACAGCGTTTGTACCGTGAGAAGTATGAAAAGGAGAAGGATAAGATCCATTCCATCTATGACACCCCAGAGATAAAGCAGGTCAAGGCTACTCAAGAAGCCATCAGTGACGTATGTTCCTACTACATTCTTTTATATACACCAAAGACCCTATTATGTCACAGACTTCTATTGCTTTTCTTAAAGCTGTACAAAGCATTTTTTGTGTTGCTTTTTGCAGATTAGCTACAAAGAGAAGTACTACAGCTCCCGTGGTAACCTGATCTCCATGCCAATCACTCCGGAACTGATGCACTGCTACAATGTCAATCAAATCACCAGTGATGTATGTGTCTTTAAAAGTGTATCATAATGAAACACAGCTGAATCCTTGTTTGTAAGGACAGTGATATATAACCACAGTCAAAGGATGACGTTAAACTATTTCAGGGAAATTATATTCAGGAGCTTAATTGCTCAAACACTGATAGGCGTTCCTCAGATAATCTCTGTGCATTACTGAAGGGAGTGATCACCAATATTTCCTTAGAGAATATCCCATTTGAATAATTCCTTTGAAAGGTGTGATGTAAGAAAATAATATTAATGTTTTATGCCTATTGCCAGCTTTAATTTAATTTAATTCATAATGGGCTATTTCTTTAAATCCTTGCAACCCTGACTAGGATTAGCACTTAAATGATGGATGGATGAATGGATGGAATTACTTGAAAAAACTGGGAAAAGCTGTTTTTTTATACAAGTCACATGATAACTTGGTGCAACAATTAAGTAAAACTTTACAGGGTTCAATGTTCTAGTGTTGAATGACGTGTGTTGGAAATTTGATTGAGGTATGAATTCTGTGTTGTGTATGTGAAAAATGTGATCAGCGCTGGATTTGGGATTCCACTGTCTGACGAAGAAATTAGGGCTGAATACAAATTGTGGATAATTCTTCCAAGTAATTCCCAGGCAAAGCTAAGAGTGATCATCTTGAATCAAAGGCCTCTGATCATGTTAATATACTTCTGTGTTTCGTGTTTGCATTATGAACACGCATTTCTGTGTTTGTATTTGCGACACGTCAATTTGTGTGTTAACAGCTGAAATACAAAGAAGACTTGCACTGGCTGAAGGGCCTTGGCTGTTTCCTGTATGACACACCTGAGATGGTCCACATCCGTAACATCACCAAATTCCGTGTACGTTACCTTTCATCCTCGATATCATTGTTCTGCGATGAAAAAACGTGAAAAATCCCTTATTACAGGAGCAAGAAAAAACACGTGCTCAGAAATCACTTTACAAAGTAAATCTAAATACAACATAATGAGACACTTAGCACCACTTACAGAAACTTATCTTTACACAACTGTCAGTGAACGGTTTATTGTTTTAAATGGAATTACGTGGATTGTTGTCAGCAAATGCAGATGTACGTGGTTTTCTGCGTTGTCATGCGTTCCAATGGCACACAGTTTGAGCCTCATCTCCCTGTTCACTATATTTTAAGAACTCAAAGCTATTATCGACATTATCGACAGCTAGTCTAAATGTTTGGACATAATCCGTGCCCTATCATACTGTACATTTAGCATTGCATAAAGTGCCTCTAATGAGCCAGATAGATGCCTTTGTACATAAAGCATCTTTTCATGGTTCAGTTACATGTCAAACGCTATCAGTAGGCCAAGGAGAATAGGCATATTCCATCTATAGTACAAAGTCACAATCGTCAATGAGTGGACAAACTCGCTTTTCATTGGACAGCGATGATATACGGTATATGAATAACTATTTTTCTGATAAAGTGTCTTTGGGGGATGAATTTACATTTACTTTGTGTCTGATTTTTTTCCTGAAGACCAACTACCCAGTCGAGGCGAAGAAGATGCAGGGTCATTTCACTGTCGTCCTTGACACACCAGAGTACAAGCGTGTGTCTGAGCTGAAGACCCACATGAGTGATGTAAGATATTCCCAGAATGGTCGCAGTATCATCACTTGGGTTTATCATTGCTTGTTGTTGTTTTGGCTCTTGATCTTGTTGCAATGTAACAAAAGACTATGATTTCTCCCCCTAAGCTGGTATACAAAGCCCAAGGTAATGAAGCAAAAACCAAGTGCACCACTACGGCGGACAGCATAGATATACAGAGAGTCAAGTGGGCCCAGCAGCTAAGCAACAAGGTACGAACGACCAACCAAATCATCACTGACCTGCAAACGAAAGCTTAATGTGTTCTTGCAGCCTTCTAGCCACTACTAGGAAACTTGGTTTCCATTTCAATTAAATAACGTAGTATTAGAACTGTATACAGCAAGTTTGACTGATAGATAGATAGACAGATAGATAGATAGATAGATAGATAGATAGATAGATAGATAGACAGACAGATAGATAGATAGATAGATAGATA
>JAODJU010000001.1:42746184-42769205 GCA_026776725.1 Gnathonemus echidnorhynchus
CGTTCTTAAGTTCTGTGTTAAAAGATAGAACTAACGAACGACGTAGCGTTAAGAAGGCTTCGGGAAACTCACCCCTGATCATTTTACTCTTTGCGTTTAACATAGTGTGTTAAAATAGTTGATGGTCCACATATATTTGTTGGATGAAAACCATCAACCACCATTAAAATGGAAAAGGCCTCCATTTTTTTAGTTTTCTTTTTTAACGATTAACAGCTTACAGGAATGCACACTATATACTTCCTGACCAGACCACGATCTTGCCCTTCATGGCATTGCTTCTTCTCTCCAGGTACGGTACCACCAGGACTTTGAAAAGCAGAAGGGTAGCTTCACATCTGTGGTGACCGACCCTGTTACGGAGCGTGCGAAGAAGAACATGCAGGACTTCAGTGATATCAGCTACCGTGGCATCCAGAGGCGTGTGGTAGAGATGGAGAGGAGGAGGACTATTGAGCATGACCAGGAGACCATCACAGGTTGCCGTTTCCACACACCCCCAAACCACATTAATCTTGCTTTAGTTTAGACATATTTCACCTTTGTTCACGGTATGACTGCCCAGTTCTCACAGGGAAGGCAGAAAGTAAACCAAAGTAACAAGTATACCTAGACAAGTCACTACTACAGAAGTTTGCCGATAAGCCACACAAACAGGATCTGCAACATCCTTGTTCCTCTCCCCAGACTTGCGTGTGTGGCGCACAAACCCAGGCTCAGTCTTTGATTATGACCCAGCAGAGGACAACATACAGTCCAGAAGCCTGCACATGATGTCTGGTAAGACCCTGCCGATGACCTCCTACTGTGCAGGTTGAGGTAACTATGTGTCTGACAAGGGCGTGAGAATGAATTCTCCCATCCATTCCACAAAGTCCAAGTTCAGCGCCGAAGCAAGGAGCACTCCCGCTCGACCAGCGCCATGAGCGCCGGCGATGAGAAGTCGGAGATCTCGGAGAACGTGGAGCATCACATGTCCCTCTACAGCAATGGCTTCCCCACCTCCTCAACAGGTCAGCAAACATCAAGATTCAGTCAAAAGTCACTTTGAACCTAACTGCTATGCAGTCCTTATTCAGCTTGCCTTCTCTCGCCTTGCCACATGGACTACAGGGTATCAACAGGCCAAGACAGTTGAGCTCCAACAGAGATCTTCCTCTGTAGCCACACAGCAAACCACAGTTTCCTCTGTCCCCTCCCACCCATCTACAACTGGGGTGAGTACCAAATCAACCAGTTAATCTAAACTAATCCGAAACACTAGTAAGACACTTATTTATACCAAGCTTACAACACACGGAGCTTGTATTTGGGGCAGTAAATGGCTCAGCGAGCCAAGTCTCTGTGCCCATAACCGGAAGACTGTCGGTTCAAACCCCAGCCTTGACAGAACAGTCACATCTATCTTGGTCCTTCAGCAAAGCCCTTAACCCCCCAAGCTCCAGGGGTGCCACGTTGGCTGACCCTGCACTTTGACCCCTACGCTAGGCAAAGAGAATTCCAGTGTATATCCGCAAATAAAGGATTTACCATTTTTAATTAATACAACCAGCACCTAACACTAAATTACCTAAGCCCCACTACATAGTTTTACCGGCAAGTTCATAACTGCTTCATCAGTCATAATGGTGACATTCTTCGCTATCCCAGAAAACGGTGCGTGCCATGTACGACTACACCGCCGCCGACAATGACGAGGTGTCCTTCAAAGACGGGGATGTCATTGTGAACGTTCAGTCCATCGACGAAGGCTGGATGTATGGCACTGTACAGCGCACTGGGAAGACTGGGATGCTGCCAGCGAACTATGTGGAGGCAATCTGAGGACTCAGCAGTGAGCACAAAATGTCCGTATGGTGGGGGCACATCCATCCATTAAACAAGCTTCTAGGTTAGTAGTATTCATACCAGAGTAGATGCTTTACATTGTATTCCAGTCTATTAAATGCAGTTTTAAGTGTGTACTGTGCCTACCCACCCTGGATATTTCCAGTGCTACACTGACAAAATGAGCAATCAGATGAATCACATATGAGAATGTCTTTTCCATTAATACATACTATTAAAGAGCCACTTTTTATATATTTTAAACGTACCAATAATGTGAAGTGTCGAAGAATCTGAGAACTTGGTCCTAAAATCCTGTGCAAAGTGTATTACCCTGCAATATACAACCTGGTTTAATACTTTTCCTTTCAACAAAAATGTAGAGGGGAAAAAAAGAAAAAGTATAAAATCCAAAATGACTTCTGATTGATTAATTCATGGAAACTTCTCTGAAACAAAGTACTTATAAAGATTAAAAATAAAAGCCTCTTCCCTCTTTTGGTAAAGGCTGGCCACTGTTGCATGTGACTTGTTTCCCCTGATTACTCAGGTCTGAAGGGTAAAATAAAACATACCTGTGTAAGTAGATAATAAACTACACGACTTCATGCAATGCTCGTCTTGTTATTTTTGCGACCCTCACTCTTGCTTTATATGAAGCCCAATAATTTCCCTCCACGGGCACAATGAGGACAATTACAATCTTACAAAGCAATGAGCTCACTGCACTCAAATCCATTTGCTCCTTTATTCATCTTATACAATATTTTTTGAAGTGCTAAGTGAGTAAATCCACTAGCATGTTAAAAAGTCGTCTAGTCCGGGTACACCAGCGCCACAGGGCCTGATGCATTCCCTCCAATCCTTCTGCTGGAATAATACCAAAATCCGTGTATTTGAGGGGGGAAGGTTTAAAAGCAGCTATTAAAAGCAGAATATCAAAGGGTTTAAATAGTTAAAAAAAAAAAAAAACCAAAGGCTTGTGAGGGACAAAACGGCGAAGACTGAATTATGACCGTGTTGAAGCTGCTGCATGGAAGAGCAACTTCAGTGCCACTGCAGGGAAACAAACCATTTGACCAACAAGATCAGCCGTTATTGGTGCTGCAGGGCAGCCGGCTCTGAAGCTGAACCACGATGCTTCTCATCATCCCACTCAGCTGCTCATGCATCACGACCAGTTGTTCTGGTGAACAGTGGTCCAGCTCCTCCAGCGTTAGGCGTGAGGCCAACTCCTTCACCGCCGAAGGCAGATCTGTTGGCTTCTGCTCTGCAGCCAGAGGAATGACAGACAGTTCTGTCTCTGCAGGGGGGGAAATCATTACATGGGTCATCAAGTGTGAAACACGCATTTTTCAATACAGCAGAAATCTCCAGCCAAATCAATTTGAAATCTCCTAGCTCATGGGCATAAAAAATTTGCACGTCTTAATGCATCAGCATGTCAGAAGAAAAAACAAAAATAACCATTAAAACAAATGGAAACCTATGAAAAGGAGAAGGCATTCAGTATCAAAGGGGACCTCACCTATGACTTTCAGAGACACCTTTTCTTCCTCAAGACTCAGAGGTGTGTCTGTCTCTTCTAGCTCAGACGTCATTGATTCCATTTCATCAAAAGCCTTCAGATCATCGCGACCCTTCCGCTTCAACATTTAAAGTCATTAAATACCGGGTCAGAATCCCATACAAAGCTATTACTCCATAAAGCCTGTTCCACAATAGCTAGTCAAAAAATGTTAGCTCATATTACCTGTTGTTCATGGTAGATTTTCAGAGCCTTTTTTACGTTAGACAGCTTCGGGGACCGAATAGGCAGAGACTTGATCTCGCTGGGTGTAAGAGCACTTAAATCTCCTACGGTTTTAATATTTCTGGCTCGTACCAGCTGCCCGAATCCACGGGGCCTGAAACAGTGAGAAAGGTTCATGAGGGCTAGTCCTGTCACCAAGGCACAATCCAAAACACTCTAGATATTACAAACTCAGTCTTCTGATTAAAAAGTAAAGATGGGAGCAACTGTGTCCTGATCTTACGTTCTTTACAGAGACTTTGAGGTTTAGTTTGCATACTGAGAAAATGATCCATAAAGAGTTTTAAATACAAACTATACTGTGTAAACTGCACCACTGGCTTCAGGAACTTGCTGACACTCACCACATATTAGAGGTTAGCTGGGGCAAGATGGCCTCAACAGGAACAGAGCAGCCAACAAGGGCTGGGAAGACACAGTCCTTAGGAATAGGCTTGGGCTCTTGACTCATCTCAGACATCTAGAATTGTGCAAAGCACACAATTATACACTATATTATAAACTACCAAGTTTTCCTAGCATCCCCTAATCACCAGTAATGGAGGCCCCATATGATGCATTTAGAATTTATCAGTCTGGATACAAATGTCGAAAAATAACTCCAATAGGTTACAGCACAAGAGACAAGACAATGGGAACATTTTCCCAGTGATACAAGCAGGCCATAAAAGCCACGTCAGAATATTAAATGCTGGTAAACTAGTCTGGCAAGGTAACAGAATGTGAAAGTACTCAGCAGGATAGCTTAAGGAGTTCATGTTCAGTTAACAAAAACATGAACGTGCTGCACATACCAGGCATTTCTTTGAGCTCTTGTATCCCGGGCTACGCAGATTCCGTGGGCTTAACGGCTGGATGCCTTTGGTTGGAGTTATGATGTACTAAAATTGCAAAGTTATGTGAAACATGAGGAAAATCCAGACAATGAAGCTGAGATAGTGAAAAGTATACACACATTATGAATAGCGGCAGCTAGAAAAATCCAGCAAGTTATGAAAAAATATTTTCTGCAGTAAATTTACATGGCAGGATCGCATCACTGAATATCTGAAATGCAACTGAAAAGTACCTTTTGCTGCACAGCAATAGCACTGCTCTTGGATCTTGGCGAGTTACTACCGGAGGACCTGACGACAGGACTTCGACGATCAATGTCATCTGCCAGTTCTTGATGATAAATTGGGTCAGCAAAGGACACCCGCCTAGACTACAAAGTCATATAGCCAAATGGACATTAGTGAACTCACTCAAGACTGAAAGATCATACAAATGACTCCGCATAAATCACTCAACATAGCCGAACAACAAAGACACTACCTTTGGCAGCGGGGATGGTGATTCCTCTTCCAGTAGCCTTTTCTGTCCCTTCTTGAGAATGCTGGTGGAAGGAGAAGCAGAAGGAGACCAGACACCTCGAGTCTTCCCACTGCTGGGACTGTGTCCTACTTCCACCAAACCTGATACAGTGTCCAAATACTTCTGTTTAGGTGGAGAGTCGACACACGCAGGGGCCTGTGGGACAGCGGAAGGCTCGTCCGGCAAGGCGGCACAAGCAGCCGCTACAGCCACATCTTCATTATTTGCTTGTGTACCCTCAACCTCTTCCAATGCTGGGTTAGACTCAAGTAAAGGAGCAACACTTTCATCTCCATTTAGCCCTTGGGGTTCTTCCAGGCCAGTACTATGCTCCTCCACACTTTCCCTCAAAGGCACGATTTCTTCAGGGTCACAAATATCATCTGTTTGACATTTCTCTACATTTACCTCAAGTCCATTTGTACCTTGACCAATGGTGTCCTCAACTCCCAAAGTCTCCTGACCATCTGCTTTACAAACATCCGAATGCGTTTCAATAGTGGAACTGTCAGCAGATGGAGTGCTTAGTGTGCAGGGCTCAAACACAGCATCATCTGTGCTGGAGTCGCCGACATGGACTGGGGAGTCCGCAGGCTGAAGTTTTACAGAGTCAGGGTCAGCAAGAGTCTCTTCAGATGCAGCACTCTCTCTGAGACTCTCTGTATTTTGAGAGTCACATGAGTCAATGTCTTGAGATGAGGATCCACGCGTATTGCAGTGGCAGCTCCTACAGCGCCTACGCCCCCTTCCCCTCTTAGTATGTGGGTAAACATGCACAAACTCACTCTTACTTGTCCCTTCCACAGGTGCTGCAGAACCCTCTTGAACTGCATACTTTGGCCCCTTTTCAGTCCTTTCTAATACTACAATCATACTTTTCACAACTTCAGCATTTGTTTCCAAATGACATTTGACAGAAACACCCGAATCCACCGTTTCTGACAATTTAACATCATTCTGTAGAACCTCCTCTGCCTCCTTGGTCTCAGCTGGCTCCACTGTGTCAGAAATTGCAGCTTTGGTTTCCGTCTCTTGAGTGAGCTCTGAGCTTTCCATTTTAGTCTGTAGCTGACTTTCCACTTGCTCGACTCCCTCTGGCTGTTCAGCTTCATTTTTGGGCTGACTGGGAGTCAAGACAGGACTTGACAGGTTTGACTTTCTGCGTCGTCTTTTCGAGGTATGGCTGTTCTCACAGGTTTCTGAAGCATCCGACTCAGAATTCTCAACATTAATCTGCAACCCCTGGGAAGACCGCCGCGTCCTGTACCTAGCAGATCCCTGGGAAGAGACTTGTGAATTCTCCTCTTTATCACCTATCTGCAGGATTTTGTTTTCATTCAGGCCCTCATAAGGAGGTGCACTGCTTGCTTCAGAATCTGCCTCTGTAGCCAGCTTTCTAGTTCGCTTGCCTGGTGAAGATCCCACGACTAGGCTAGGAGGAGAGAGCGTCACATTTTGTGAATCTGCAGAAGCCACATTTTGTGAATCCACAAGAGCCACATTTTGGGAATCTTGGTCCTTGTTTAATGGTGTTGGCACCTTACTCACTTTGCTTTGAGACAAAACCTCTGCGTCAGCCATGAGTAACTGTGCTTTTTGCCCACTTTTTTTGCTACTTTTTGTTTCTTCTGCAGCAGATGTGTCACTCGTCTGATCCTCGTCCTCCAGCACTTCTCCGTCAGTCACTTTACACTTCCTGCTTGGTCTACCTTGACTATTCTGCCTCATTTTCGCGTGCTCTGTGCGTGTTCTGCTACTCACTTTGTCCTCCAGTGCCAATAGCTCAACAGCAGTCTTGCTTCTTCTGCTTGATCTACCTTGTGACAAGATCTCCGGCTGAGTAGCTGGAGTTTTCTGTACATTTGCCCGATTCGTCAGAAGTTCCTTCGCCTTCCCCAGCTTCTTTTTCTCGTCAGCCTCCGCTGGATCCTCACCGGGGCGTATAGGCTTGCTTCTGCGTCGGCCTGATCGCCTGATTTCCACAGAACCTGGAGTATTCTGAGAGTTTTGGGAACTGTCCAGGACATCATTAGGGTGCTCTTCTAGTGGAGTGCATTCCATAGACTCCGCTAAAGCAATGTCCGCCTCAGCACTATCTACCTGGGTGTTAGGTATGATACCTTCATCATCCGCTGTGTCTTGGCCGCTATTGTTCGCAACAGGATCTGCTTCCTGTCCCTGTTCCGCCTCATCTACTGAGATCACCGGCTGGGCTGACTCCGTTTGCTGGTCCTCATTTTCAGGACGGCTATCATTTGGTCCACTACTCGTTTGTGAGGTCTCTTTCACCGTGGGATTTTGCACAGTCTCAGTGTCCATAAGTGGAGCGTTACTGACCTGATCTTCCGGTGTCCTGCTAAGTGAACCAGTAAATTTGGTGTTAGCAATGGGGCTAGCAGTCTTGCCTTCCACGTATTTCTCTAGGGTTATAAATGACTGCCGACGGCTGGTGGGCTTCTGGGGAGTCCCGGATACTACATCTGGGGACCCTGAAACATTGCAGTCATTGGTGCTGCCCTCCAAATTACTCTGCCTGGAAATATCGCCCTCTTCAGCTGATGCGTCCTCATTGCAAGCACCTTCCTCAGGAGATTTGCTTTTTAATTTGATTGCATCCTGGGCTAATTCTTCGGTATCCATTTTTTCTTGTTGGGCCTATGAATAATACAAAAAAAGTATATATTAAAATGTGAATCTCCAGAATTCTATTCAGAGAAGGTTAGGCAAGTTAGGATATACTCATACCGGCAATACATGCTCAATACCAATTTCAAATGCAGCTCAACCTTAACAGTCAGAACTGATGAAATATCAATATATACTATAAGTTTGCAGATTCAATAGGCATGGAGATTTTGCTGAGGAGCGTTTCGGGTCTACATTTGAAGTAAAGACAAGGGCTATAACAGTACACATATCTGCCATGTGCCTTTCAGTAACATTTTCAGTTTGCAATGCACAGTGAAAATGTATTTCTCGACACGGGTGTTTTCAACATGGAAAACATACTAATTCTGGCTTTGAGCAGGTTATATGAAGTGCTAGAGAGCTTAAAGACCCACCCACATCATTTAAATCATTAGTTTGGCTTCCCGAAGAATTACGCCAACACCAGAGTGTGTGAGTAGTTGATGAGACTGTCTGTCGGCAGTCCAACATGCTAACTCATTTTATACAGCAAACGAATGTGTGCTTTTGCCTGAAAATTCAGACTGGCTTAAAAATCTAATGCCTAGTTCACAGTACATGATTTTAGCCCCAATGCTGGCAAACGTTTTTTGCGGTCGTCAACAAAAGCCCCAGATCAAAGGAAAATCAGTGTTGCTTCTGATAAATTTGCACTCAATTGCTATTAGCTCAAAGACATGACTGGCTAGAGTCGCCGATGCATTGCAGATGCGCACTGGATATCTAGGAAGCTAAATATACGGACCAGTCAAATTCAATTTTTGTGAATGTGTTGCAACTGGCAACGAGCCAATGAAAGCGCAAGACACAGGGCAAAGTGAGACTCGAGAGAGGGGTTTAAAAAAAAATGTGTAAACAGTTCAGTTTGTTTAGAAACTGTTAGTGTTCAGAGAACACATTCAAGGAAAGTTTACATTTTACACACTTGTGGTTAGTTGTGGCTTTACATTGAGATGGTGCAGGAAAGGTCTCTGTACACGCTTACTCATTCATGATAGTATCATGCCATGCCACTCTGTCAGTCCCTTAAAATCAGGCCATGTGCAACCGGGCAAATATACTCGCAATGCGAAATGTGAACCATTTCAGTAACCCATGTTTAAACTGATTCTTAGATATTAATTCTCACAGTGATATTAATATAGCCACCTTGAAGAATTGCGATTTGTAACAATCAATCCCCCCCCCCCCCCACTACTATTTAACACGCACCTCATTAACTGGGGTATCAGCAGCTTTGTCATCTGCAGATAACTTATTCCTGAATACAAACACATTGAGTAAAGTTAGTGACATGTCTGTCAACACTAAAAACCACAAACACAAGCAACACAAAAACAAACAAACACACACAACTGACGCACATTAACTCATCTTGAGACTGGCTGTACTGAGAAAAGAGGGTGGTGTCCAAAGATGCATCTAGGTTGTTGTACATAGCAGGAATATCAGTCCTGCAAAAAAACATATGCAATATAAATATATGAATAGATATACGAGAAGCATAGTCCAGCTTACTACATATTAAAATCTAATTTTTGACCAGAAGTTTTAGTATCATTTCAAAACTGAAAATATCAATATTTGTAACAATTAAGAACTTCACTAAAACTACTCAAAAGTTGGAATTAGCAGCAAGAGACATCTGCTTATTGCGACTCCTACTAGGTGAAAAACAAAGCATGACAGGGTGCCGAGCGATCTCGTACATGGCGTGGTTCAAAATCTTGCTTCACTAATTACAGTTTTAAAATGAGTTCCAATAGCAGATACAAGGATCTCATTCTAAATGTCAAAAAGGCAAAAGTGGGATTCTGGTGCCAGTGAAAAAGGTACTTTTATAGGAATTTACAGCGAACTACCTAAAAATCAGAAGTTGTTGTGAAATAGACCAATTTAACACAAACTACTTCAGTAAGCCCCTGTAGCAAACCTGACCTTTTATTCCTCATTACTTCTTTCTGATGCTCTGTCAGCACTCGTTCCTTAGGCTCCGGGGGTATAAACACAAAATCCAAAGAGGCCTCCTCTTCCAGTAACTCTTGTCGAGGGCGCTTAGGGGATCCAAAATCAAGCTTACCCTGGGGCAACAACCAAAACCAAAAATATCAGGTTATCAGCCATCCGTTACACATCGGTCTAGCTGGAAAGCCATAACTATTTCCTTGAGGGCCAAATTCCATTAACAAAGCCAAGGGTTTTTCGATTAATTACTTGCAGTGCCCAGGTATTTACTTGCAGTGCCCAGGTATTTACTTGCAGTGCCCAGGTATTACTCAATCCCCACTAACCTCAAACATACTAACTACCTATGGCTTAGAAGACCAACCATCAAGACCTTCTGGGCAAGACCCAACAGCTTCATTTGCCTCTCTTAGCACCATTCTTATTTGTCAATCACTGCTTCTTGCCAAAAAATAAAAGTGGTTAGGTACATCTTGCTCTTACCAACAGGGGTTTGGAAGATGTTTTTGGACGGAGTTCCTCAGCCCGGGCCAGCAACGAGTCTCTCTTTCCAGATGGTGTCACCCCGACTCCACTAATCTTCGTTTCAAGCTGAGAACATTCACCCTACACGGCCACAAATGCACAGAGCCAATATAAATAATCGCTGGTGTTAGCCAAATGCTAGACGAGCTTCATTAATGATCAGTCAAGCGGAGACCATTTAGAAAGCTGTCTGTAGGAAGGAAGGCACTTACTGAATACTGCCCACTGAAATCATCGTTAAGATCTACAGCTTGAAATCCAGGTAAAATGATCATAGTGTTCTGCTTCACCTGGCTCAAAATCAACCTGCAAATCATACAGAGCATTCAGTCATGACTGGTGTTTAACCCACAGGGCGACTGTAAGGTAAATCACTCCCTGGACGAATCCAGCTGTGCACTCACAAGGTAACAGATGATGCGTCTCCTCTGCCACTTACATAATTCAAGGTTATTCTGATTAGATTGTTTCTTTTTTTAACTTATTCTTTCTGGACTTTGATGTTGCACAGGATTTGCTTGGCAAACAGGCAAGGCCTCACTAAGTCTGGTACATTCAGCTCAGGGACTGACACTCACTCTGACTGACTGACTCAACATAGAGGCTGCAAGGCAGTTCATCACTGCTTAACATCAATGTAGCCACTCACCTCCAATTAAAACTGACACAAGTCATCAGTCAGAAAGCTTGAATCAGAGCATAATGCCCCACACCCTTAGAGTAGTGGTGTGGGGCAGTGTTTCCCAACCAAGTGCTTGTGGACCCCCAGACAGTCCACATCGTGGTCCCTGCCAGCTCCCAACACACGAGTACCAGGTACTGAGTGTTCTTCATTGTCTGGTTCAGGTGTACTGGGAGCTGGGAGGGAGGGGGGAAAAAAGACTGTTTGGGGGTCCCCAATGGCCGAGTTGGACTAGAATGAAAACTACAACTGAAAGTAGAATCAGACAGTCCATGGAACTGGGGTTAATGGCCGTGCTTAGGGGCCCAACAGCAAAAACCCTCTGCAGATACAGGATCTGACCCAGCGACCTTTCAATCGTGTACACAGAGTCCTCGACCACAGAGCCACATGTGGCCCACAAAGACGCACTAGATACATTAAACCCACAAAGTGTTACATCTGATTACAAATGACAAACACACAATATCGGCCAGGAGCTACAGAGACAGCTGCACTGCTAGGCTATCTTGTGAAACCTTCAGAAATAGACCAAGGGAGAGAGTTCCATTTACATATCTGATGTAAAAGATCTATTACCACAGCATTTGCCACAGCAAAATAAACATCTGCATATAGAACTGCTTATCACTTATGAATAGTCAGGCAGCCAGTTAAATTAGTGACGAGGATGTCCATATGCCAAAAGGGAAGAACCTTCAAACAAGGGAAAATTTGCTGAACTTTCTACATCTATAGGCACATTCTCACCAAAGTTCAGTAACCTAGTTCCTGTTGGAGTTGCTGAGCCTCCTCAACCTGGAACTTTTGTAGCTCCTGGCCACTTGTGTGTCACTCTCCCAACGCACAACAGGCACTGTAACCTTTACGCTAAATAGGCATGGGAGACGCAAAAAGGCTTCTAGGTTAAATTTCACACAACTGATTGGCCCGAAAATACAGGACGCATTGCATTTCATTTATATAGCCTTGTACAGCCTGTGGCATTTATAATTAGTTAATAAATCTGGCCAGCAAGATCAATCTTGTTTTCCACAAAATATAAACAATGTCATATTTTCCTAATATACAACGGTAAATTTCACCACCGGCCATCGGTGATATCAAAAGCCGTTACTGATCAAGTTTTCTGATGCATAAATATGGAGAACCAAGCAAAAAGTATTCATTAATGCATTTAAAGCAATTAAGGTACAAAAATAATTCCATCTGCTCAATTTTTGCTCCACTACTTCTACCTGCTTTCCCAAGACTTCCGGAATAACTTCTAAGTTGGCGCCGGTGCTTGAGGTGAACCAATCAGAAAAGTTTATCGCTAGAAGCCTAACCCAGCAGTTCTTGGTTGAGGACATGGACTAAAAAAGGTTCAGGAACTATCAAGGAACTACAGAAGGGCTGAGTACCCACGGTGTGACAAGTTCCTGAACAAAGTTCCTTGGGTGGAAAAGCGCCTTTTGTAATGATTCAGTTTTAAGTCAGATCATTCAAATCAGACTAAAAACAAGCATGTGTACTACTTGTAGTCACATAAAACCATGTTTTTCCACCACTAAGCATTCTGTGAGAACTGGTTTTAGGGGAAAAAGCCAGTAGACAGACAACCAGCAGACCCAGGCACACTTACTTGAGCTCCTCTGGGTAGGTGAGAACAGGGGCGTTCCCAAAGGTGGCATTCCAGAACTGAGTGACAAGCGTGCGGATCTGCTTGCTCTTGTGGGGCAGGAGAACACGGAGCAAGGGCACCAGCAGGACCAGGAGCTCGCTGTCATAGGCCATCACCGTCCGTGACTGCAGACAGGCCAGCATCTCACCAACGAGCTTCTCCAGCTGCAGAGAAGGCATTCATTGTGAGAAGTGAGTCATGCAAACACCTATGAACTAGGCATTGAACACATACCGATATGTATTTTTGTGTGTGTGTGTGTGATACCATAAATGTATTTAATGCCTAGTTAATATCAAAACTTAATGTACAAAAAAAATTAAAAATCCATTGCGCGTAAATCCTTACCTTCGGAGCAACACCCTGGAAGAAATCTTGCTGTTCATTCTGAGGCCTACAAATAAGAAATAATTAAGGATACATTCTAAAAGGGTTAGGGAGGAAGCCAAAAGACACGTTCACTGAACACGGGCTGCTCACCTTCCCGTTCGCTCAAAGAACGTGGCTAACGGCCCGGAAAGGCTGGACACGACCTCCCGAATGGCTGTGGATACGGCCAGATTGTTAAAGAGAACGGACAGGGCGGCAAACAGAACCGAGGCCGCTCCACACAGGGACGCCCCGGAGCTCTCCCCAGTCTCAGAGGTGCCTTGGGAGAGGAGGGAGTCCAGGGACAGCACAAGGAGAGTCTGAAAGCTGGCAAGGTTCCCCAGAGCCTTATTCTTCTTTCTTCCCCAATTCAACGGTGTGTGGGGAGCTGAAAGTAGGGAAGTGTGACTTAATATCAAAATCTGTATGCTAACACAGACATTTTTATTTTATTAGTTAGTATAGAAACACCCCTACTGTACTGAATTTTGTGTAGTATACTGCTAAAACCCCCATAAAACCAGGTCCAAAAACAAATACTGGACCAGAAATGGCTTACATTTAGTCTTCTGCTGAAACTTAGCAGTATAAGGAGAGAAGTCCACACATTCGATGATAACCAGCAGAATATTTGCAACTGCATCCAGTGTTGAAAGGTTCTGAAAAAGAAAACTGACACAAATAAACCACAGAGCAAGAAATAAAAATGGTAAATGGACAAACATATTTTGAAATGAACCACAAACACTGAATTTGTCCTCCATTATAAACCCACGCTGATGTCTGTCAGAAACTCACCGCAAGTGCCTGTTGGTCTAAAGCAGCAACTATCTTGCAGCACAGCTCCTCACAGCACACATTCTCTTCTGCAGTAGCAACCAGGGCAGAGCAGCGAGCAAAAGCTTTGTACATTCTAGACCATGTGCCCAGCAGGGACTTCTGAGTCATCTGTACACAAAATAAACACAGCAGGTTTATTTTATTATCTCACACTGTCATTGCAAACTTTATGCTGATGTAATGCTCTGTTTTTAAACCATTTCGCAGTCATTTTGTTTAATTCCCATTTATTTCTTAATTTTCTTATACTACCATCTCTTTGCATTGCAAATTTCCTTCAAGCACAATCCAGAAAGAATTCTGCTACACGATACTACAGTGTACGGCTGCGTGTGTGATAAAATTTGAAAGCCTTGAAAACTTTTCAATCACTTTTCCCAGACACCCAGAGGAGGCAAAGGAAAAGCAAAACGTACCTGGGGTAGGGCCTGGCCAGGCAGCAGATGACTGAGGGGAAACATCAAGGCACTATACACTGCAGTAAAGTTATGTTCCAGAGCATCACCCTGGTTTACCTCATTGGTCTGAAACAGGGGTACAACGTAAGTGCCTTGTGTACAACAGGGGCCTTGCAGACATGTCAGTTCTCAGTCTTTTGGCCCTTGAATGTACCTGCATGATTGTGTCTGTCAGCGGGTTGACCACAATGCTCCACATCCTCCAAAGGTGCTCCTTGTCTGGCACGACCTCTGCAGCACGTCCTATGATCCGGAGGACTGACTCGCTGAAGGCGAGAGAGGATGTGGGCCCTGAAAGGCTGCAGCTGACCAACAGCTCCAGGCAAACGAAAAACCTGCAGAAAACAACAGCAAGTTCAGGCAAGCAAGAAGCACAGGAATGGATGAGCCAAATAAGCATTCGGTGAAGCGTCTTCAGCGTCTACGTCATGGACCACGCTCTACTCCATTTAGTCATGCAAGTGAACCTCAATCTTTCGTTGGCCAAGGGAAAAAGCAGCAGAAGTCTAAGCAGGCAGACCAAAGCTCAGATACCTTTCCAACCCTTTATGATCAGAATGATAAAAATGGCTAGAGACTTGAAGAACAATCGGATGAAAGACTCCCAGATGCCTAAAAACTAAAATGCAATGTTTGTACTGCAACGCCATAAACCACTGTATGTTTCTGCATCAATGTTATTAGTTTTGATTTATTCAGTTTATTATTTTCATTTGAGATACAGTTTAGTTTTACTTTTCGATGTGGTTACGTCAGTTATAAATCACGCATGAACCAGCCCTTAAGCAAATCCCAGTAATGTTACCGAGCCCTTTCATTTGCAAAAAAAACACTATGGCTGCAGGAAGATAACCAAAACAGAAATACCTACCTCTCATCCAGCACAAACGAAGGCAAGAGGCAGCTGTTAAAGAACAAATCAAAGAGGAACAGTGCCGGGGTACCCTGGAAGGACAGGGTTGGGGGTAAATACTGATTTACATGTGCAATACATACAATGGCAGGCATGTCCAAAGAGGTTTTTAAAATCAAACCAGTCCTGAGACCATTTTTATATTAGCAAATATATCAGGGCAGGGGGTGTGGGAGAACCAAAAGAAATCAAAGAAAATTTGCAACTTATACCAATTATTTGGCAGGTGCCCCAGAGGTCATGACATGGTCTCGGTCAACAAATGCCAGAACTTGCTATACATCCAAACATTAGATATTCAAATATTTCAGTGCATCCTGCATGAAAATCCATGCAACAAAAACTGAACAGAACAAAAACTTACACGTACATTTAAAACATCCATGTTGGCCACCTGATACGCAGCAGAACCCAGTATCTTGCGAGGAAGTCTTTTCACTGTCGCTTCAAGAAGAGCCTATGGCACAATCAAACAAGAATAACCTAGAAGCAACCTTCGTGTTATAATGACTGATTACCAAGACAAACGAGAGAGCGGGAGAACATTTTAAAACAAAATTTGAGGAAGCACTTCTTTACACAGTGTGTAGTTAAAGCGGAAGCTAAAACCCTGGGTTCCTTTAAATCAGAGCTAGATAAGATTTTAAAAACTCTGAGCTCTTAATCAAGTTCTCCCCAAGTGAGCTAGATGGGCCAAATGGGCCCCCTCTCGTTTGTAAATTTCTTATGTGCTTAAACACCACCCAATTTTAAGACGACGACATACAAGTACAAATTCCATTGTGGAACACTGATGTTGCAAACAAAACAAAGAACAAAACAAAAAGCAAAGCAAATCCAAAACAAAACCAAAACAAAAACAAGCCCGGCTGCCTTTAATAAACCTGGGATTGCACTGGGGATTTATACGACGCAGTGCGCATATATCCACAAGATATCATTTGCATATTAGCATTTCCAGGAGCCTCGGAATTCTAGCAGCCAGCCTTACCAAGGTGCGGTTGGTGGGAAGGGCCTGGGAGGAGACCACGGACTGCAGGGTCTGCAGTAGCAGGGTCAGCGCCTCAGAGCCCTGCCTCTCCTTCTTATTGCCAGCTGTAATGAACACGGGCCAATGAGCGCATGTGGCAATGCAGAGATGTGCACGAGCAGCAATTCCTATTTGCTTTATACAGCCCAGAATAAATATAGTATTAAGGGATTTTCAAATTAAAGCAAATTAACAATAGATATAGATACATACAAATAAAAGATATAGAGATGGATATATGGAGAGAGATAGAGATATAGAGATACAGATAGAGACAGACAATTTCACTGATTTAAGAATCTCCAATGGGATCAAATCCCGACCACTTACCTGTCTCTACCGCAGCCACAACTAATCCAACGAGGTTATTCCAAATTAGGACAAGTAAGGCATCTGTGGCAAAATGGGATATGAGAACATGGGTCCTTTAGCCAAGAGATCGATACAGAGTTTCCAAACAGACGTTACGCAACTAAACACAACAACGCTCATTACATAAATTCTTTAACGATACTGATTTGACGATGCTGATGAAGTATCTTCTGAAATTAGACTAAAAAATGAATTTGAGCACGTTACCTGAGGCATCTTTGCCAACTGTGATGAACCCATCCCTAACTGCACTGATAAGAACACTTGAGAACTTGTTGAACGTTGACGGGCTGGCTAGCAGGGGACAGATCAGGGGCTCTGGTAGACAAGCAGGGGAGAGGCTGCAATTACACTAATTATCCAACTGAGCAGATAAGTGCGCATGTTTTAAATTAGGAAGAAACTCTCACCCAGGCTGAGTTGTAGCTTATGTTGAGCTGCAGCATCTGTAACCGCAGGACCCATACAATAGTGTAGTAACATCTCCAGCCCCAGAAGCTGAATGGAAGTGAAGGGCTGCTGCCCATTGACACTGCTGTTCAGATTCATCCTGGGAGTTGAACACGGGCTATTTAAGGTAAGGTTGCCTGGAAGACACCAAAGAGGAACAGGGCTGTGGCCATGAGGACAGGCCCAAAATCAAGCAAAACTCATCAACGTTAATTACGTGAGTCTCTAAAACGACTATAGAAGGACCCAAACAATGGGTCCTACTCCTTAAACAGCTACAGTAATGGTTTATGTAGTAGCGCATAAAGCACTACAAAAATACTGAACATTTTATATATTGTACATATTGTGTATATGGGTTGTATTACACACCTTGGCTTATATCTGTCAGACAGTGATTAGCGTTCTTAAATCAGCATCTAAACTTCATAGTACACTGCATCTAAAAACAAAAACTGCCTGAACCGGTTGGGCCAGTGTACGCATTTTACCTGCTTTAGGTGTACAGGATGCAACACTGGTATTCTGACTGGCGTTTCTAGCAGGAGTCGCTGGACTTTGGGACTGCGATTCTGCATTTATTGCGCTCTGGAGGAGAGGAACGCCAACCTACACACAGAATATAACCTCATAAATAACATCTAGGGAGACCTGAAAAGGGGGTGGGGGGTGACAACATTTACAGAAGTACGATCTACATGTCTTACGATACCATAAAATGACAGGCGGATATGAAGCAGCAGTGTTCACTCTGATGTCATTAAATACCTGCTCAAAGTTGGCTGCCAGATTGGGACCCAGTTTGACCACCAAGTACCACCACACTTCCAGTTTAGTGAGTAGTAAGGCCTCTGTCCTCACTTGGATGGAGCTCAGTGGCTGCATGAGCAGCTTCAGGCGCTTGGCGCTACACAAGATCTCTGCCGGAGAGCAATTAAAGAGAGGGCTCTTAGCCTCAGGTCCAGATCACAGCAAACTTCAAACAGAAAAGAAAAAAAGCGTGGTACAAGCCCCTTTCTATTAAGGTTCAGCGATACTCCAACCAACAAAAAGAATATATATACGATATTAAGGGTTTGCAAGGCAACAGCGTTAACAACCATGGCTGTCCTGGGAAAAACTGAAGATGACCTTTAAAATCAGCTTGTTTTACATTAGGAGTAATACAAACATTTAAGGTTCAGTTTTTGCTGTTTGAGACGCTGACAAAATGGTAGTCAGTAAAATATTGTTTGAAGTCTAAGTTTTGATCAACATCACATTCACTGATATTGGAGAGACAGATTCCTTATCTGCACCAGCTACATCCAATACTGGTGCCCCCCCTAATATGTGAGCAAAGAAGCTAGAACGTCACCATTCATCTCACCTGGATTGAGGGCAAAGTTGTCAATGAGGCTCTTCCAGGCGATGAAGGCGATCTTCTTGATAACTGGCGAGGAACTTCGGAAACCCAGCTCCTCCAGATGCAGCAATGAGTTGATGAAAGGGCCTCCTCGATGAAGAAGCTGGATATACCAAATACAATGTATAAATACAATCAAAGTAAACCCTTGGCACAGCTGTGTATGTGATATGAGAATTCAGCCATATTTTGGGCTAACAAAAAAAATCATGCATGTCCTATATGAGAATCTGCTATGAATAAAGATTTAAATGTCATTCCTCTTGCTCTTCCTCAACCTACAGATTATAAATGGTAATGGATTAGTTAGACTTGCGTGAAAATGTTTGTAATCTGCCTTCAAATTCTAACTAGAGGAGTATTAAAACTAAAAATTGAAAGAAAATGTGAATGACTGACTAAACTGTACTGGTGACGGACTAATCTACGGTTTCATCAGTGTTCTACACAGCATCTGATACTATGACATGGAGCAGAGACTAAGCACAATTTAATTATCTAGCAATTTCCAAGCATGTTGCGCTCTTACCTTCCCCAAGAGTCTTACAAACAAAGGCCAGAGTTTCAGAACATTGCTCTCATTCTTGGAGGAAAACAGTTTCTGGAGCTCGGGAATCAACTTCTAAAAAATGGTGGAACCAAAAAGAGAAATGAATAGCTAAGCATAATCAGTCAGTCAGAAACAATGACCGAAAAGATTTCACTTACTGAGGACATAAGGGGCTCAATGATGGCCGCGACCTCCGGCTGCTTCTTGAGGAGCAGAGGCATGCCCATCTCCAAGGCAGCTGCAGCCCGCAGACGGACCTTTGAGGCAGAGTGGACCACCAGCGGAATCACGAGTTTGGCCCACTGCACTGCTGTCTCACCCATCTGAACAGGGGTCTGCTCCAGCAGTCTAACCAGTGTTTAAAAAAAAAAAAAAAATGACAGAAAAGTAAATGACTGACTAGACTGTACTGGCGACAGACCAATATACTATTCCACTAGCATTCTATACAGCATACAATATTATTACACAACGGACCCTTTGACTGACCCTACTACAGACCCTCTACTGACCCTTTGAAATGCACGTATAAATACATGGAACATGAGCTCAAGTGAAACCACAAAACCACATCTACAGCCGCGTGATTTGCTTGCCTGATGACGACATTAAGTGCCTCATGGCCGATTATAACAGACTGGATGTCCTCCCTTGCTTGCACCACTTCCAGTGTTTTCAGAATGTCTGGCACCTGAAGGATTAACAGATGTGCATCGTATGGTCAATTTGACAGGCCACTTTCATGTCAAAAACATTCCAGAATTCAACTGCAAGAAAATTTATAAGAAATGTATATACACGTATGTATGTGTGTGGACCATTTCATTAATAAATCCCAACTCGTGTCAACCAGAAGAATTACCCTCCCCTAAGTTGGTCCACTTGAGTAGATTGTAAAGAATACTGAAGAAGTTCACAAGCTGTTCATCTGAATTATACATTTTAAACAATATTTTTCATTCTGTCAATTTTATGGTTCCTTGGTTTAGTAGAGCTTACATTCATTTTTCATTGGTAAACTCTGAAATCTTACAATTTAGCCCTGCTTCATGCAATAAAGCCTCTAACCATCTCCACATTAGCTAGAAGCTTTAACCTCTACAATTAGATGTCTCAATTTTTTGTGATACACAATGTCTTAATTTATATAGGAAAATAAAGAATTTTCTGCAGCTCACTCACCTTCTTGGCAACCACCTCTACAGGAAAGTTTTGTTTAGAAATCACCCACAAAGCCCGTGTACATGTGTTCTTATCTTTGACATTAACAACCAGGGAGGTGAGAGAGACCAGAAGTTCTTCTGAGATGTTTTCTGAATTTAAAAAAAAAAAACAGAAGAATTTAGAATTTGAAGACCAAAACAAATATACATACACAGCCAAATGTTGAGCATAAATATACTTGACTGCTACAAATAAAAAGTAATGATACAAATGATACAGAAAGAAATGAACACAAAGCCCTTCGCTGGCAGAAGCGCTACCTGGGATCCCAGAGACAACGTTACTATGGAAGACGCAGAACCCCAAAGCTTGCAATGCAGCCTGGCTAAGTTCGGTGTTTTGACATGAGATGTGAGTCTGAAAAATACAAGTTAAAAAACTATATTATTTGGCAAGACTTCATTTTGCACAAACAGCGCAAAAAATAAAACCATGTGGATTTGACATCCAGAGAAATCTATGAAAACCAAAGGCTTGAAAAGAGATGGCAGAGGATCTCAATGCCGAATACCATACATTAAGCTGTTTTAACACTTTTTCCAAAACGCAACAATTAAGTTACTCCCATACCTGAAAAACTTTTCCCAAACGTGGAAAGTGCTTTACTACTGCAGGCAGAAAATTACGTCCATCCTCTCCACTCAAGCGGCTGAAGAGAAACGAAAGAGTGAAGCACAGACGCTCTGATCTTAAAGCGCTGGACTGCCCAGACACCATCAATGCAAATCTCACTAAACTCTAACATGGCTGGGTATGAATGTACCTTGTGATGGTCAGATATGCATCGGTTTGCTCTGTCTGACCCACGCTCGAGTCCTCCAGGGACTCTAGGAGAGGGAGGAGGCTGGACGCAGTCGAGGTCATTGTCCTTACAACCTGAAAAACAGCACAGGAACACCCAGTCATAGAATCACCAGATCCAAAATGACTCCAGATGACTTCTTATTGTTTCAGTGCAAAAATGGACTAAAGTGGGTAAAAGTCACTTCGGGAAAACAGAAGACATGATACACCGATATTCTGATCACATGTACATCTTCTTGACTACAACAGCACCTGCTACCCTCGTGCATTTAGCTAAAAAGGTTTACAGCAATAAAAGAAAATAATATGAAGCCAAATGGTCATAAAGGAAGTACCAATATAAAGGGGTATACGCAACGATTAAAGGGACGATCGTGAGGGAAAAACGTTTCACAAGTACACTCTAAGCCGTAGACATGGTGACAATCCATTTGAACGACACAGTCTGAACACAACCAGTTCTGATTTAGCCAAACAAATCTTTGCAACAAGACGTTTACATAATGTACCAAATACAACAAGAATATTTAAGTTGCTTTTAAGTATATTTAATGTTTTCCGTGAAAAAGTAATCACATGTTCAAACTGCGACAGTTATTTTTACATGTGACTTCCAATAAGAGTTGGGATTCGTCCAATTGTTTACATTCTAAACGGGGTACGATCGTAAAAACTAATAATGAACTCCTTTAATATGGAATTTAACATTATATTCAATCGTGAGATACAGACCAAGCAAACAAACATAATACGCAGAAACATTAGTACATGCATTAGTAGGGAAAAAACGGCACAAACATCGCAGTTTATTCAAGTTTTCATTTAAAGAGCAAAATACATTATTTCTATATGAATAATTAGAACACGATAGCATATTTAGGATCGATAATGTTGGACTCGTGTGCTTTAAACTAGTAGTACAGATGAATTAAAGAATTTAAGTAAACAGTATATGTTAACGTAATCAGCATTTGATTATTGGTACTTTGATAACTCTCAACTTTGTGCTAAAACTATATTCCACGTTGCCCACAATAGCGACGCCAAGTTTTCAGCGTCATGGCAAACTATCTGACTGCGTAACTCCATTGCAGCGCACTGAAGCTAAGGTAACATAGCCAAGCAGCTAACTAGAAACATCTAAAACACATTTCTTACCTCGGTATCTTTGACGTAACACGACAAAACTCGAAATGCATGTAATATCTAAGTAAGCTACAAAGCTATTTACAGAAATACCTAATTTTAAAGGTTTTATTTAGAAATAACAGTTTGCTTAGCCCTCCAAGACCGCTCCAATCCCCGCGAAAACACTGGCGCCAAACAACGCACGCCGCATCCCCGTGACCTTTCACCCCACGTACTGGCTCCGCCCACTATGAATAATTCACATTCTTTCGCTGGGCGCTGCATACTGTGGAATACACGTGTTGCAGATGGTTTGCATTTATCCAAATACTGGAAAATAATAACATAGACGATTGATTTAATAACAGCACCAGAGAATTATAGGGTTTAAATCGAGTCTTAAGAAAAAAAATGTGTTTATAAACAGTACGCATGATAATGCTGCTTAAGAAGAGTATAATTAACTGTATCTGAATATACTGCATATGTTCTGTCATGTATAAATACAGAGTTTGATTTTAATGAGCCTTACTCATTAACAGAAGGAAATGAGGATCTATATCACATCTCCAAGGTACTGGATTTAGGTTCCCAGGAGAAACTGGGAAAACAATCAGCCTGCATGAGGCAAGGAAGCACTGGGGATTGAACTCAGAACTACATATATGCAAAGCATGTGCTCTACCACTGAGCTACATCACCCCAAAACTGGCTAAGTATTGGTGAAATAAACCATTGGGAACAGCAAAACAAGCCCTTGCACATCCCCAATCTTAATATATCTCCTTCACTGACACCAAAACAATGCTGATGTTGCATAAGCATAAAAATCTCCAGCTTAGTTAACCGGAAAAAAACAGCTACCATATGTGTCAATGTCACAACCCATATTCAGATGCTGTGTGAGATATCACCTGTGCTCTCCCCCCCCCCAGCCATGATCGATACCCTAGGCTCCC
>JAODJU010000001.1:42777784-42788646 GCA_026776725.1 Gnathonemus echidnorhynchus
GATTCTTGATGAATGTGGGTTCTTGTTATTCAGCCTGGTTCTATGTGCCCTTTTTTAACTTTGAGCACCCGCCCCTTCAAACATCTCTGCACGGCCCTGGATCAAAGTAATGGGGGGACACAAAGGCAGTCAGGACTGGGGAAGAATTATAAAACAACAAAGCAGTTAACCAGTGACTGATGGATAACTAACGAGGGAATGTTTTACAGAGCGATAGAGTAGCCTGACCCAGACGACATATTTTGTCTGGCTTCAATATGGCCTTGGCTAAATAAGCAGTACTGTTGTCACCAACAGGAGGCCTTGCACAAGCTGGTGGAGATGCAGCTGATTCACTTTGTGAAGCAGGGAGCGGTTTCATAAGGCACCAACGAAGATCATCATTGCCTCAAGGCCCGACAGACATAATGAAACGATCTTAATGGGAAGAAGGAACGGAGGCGGCCAATGAGAGGAAGAAGCAGATGAATACTGAGCTGGTAGGTTGTTGAGGCTTTATGGGCCCATCTACTTGGCCTCTATTGAAGGATGCGGGTATCAAGAGGAGGGATGGAGCTGGCCGACAGCGCTGAGAAACGCAGCCTCTGGCTATGGCTCAGAAATGGGGAGTGTGTAATTTTTCACAGCCAAAAGGGGGGATGAAGAATAGGGGCTTGGATTTGAGCAAGTGAAAGGTGTTTACATTTATTTAGCAGATACTTTTATCCAAAGTGATGCAGAATTTTTTTTGGCTTTAAATCCTGGCTGACTCCGGGATTTAAACCGATGACCTTCTGATCACAGTCACAGTATCCAAACCAACTGAGCCACTCAGTGTCCCCTAGAATTACAGACTTCTAGTGTTACGAGGTGTGTTATAGTGGACGGTGTGATGGTAAAACAGGAAACTCCGGCTGTGGTGACCAAGAGAGAGCACCGGCAGAGAGAAAGGATCCTGAAAGCAGCTGCAGGGTGTGACGGGGGGGGTTATACCAGACCACTCCGCTACCATCAAGATTGGGATCAAAAGGGCAAAATATTAATGAAGGGTTGCCCAACAGGCGAGACCCTTACCAGGGTGTTCAACTCAAAATATCTGCAGCTGGGTAATTCTAAGACATTTTTAAGAGCATCAGTCAGTTCAGGTACGTTTAGGGACCAAGAGTACGCATTGCATTCCTTCAATTCATGACACCTGAACTTCACGGGAAACATTTTTTCATTTCACACTGACTTACCTTCTTTTTCATGGCACAGAATAATTGCCACACCTGTATACACACTGTGTTCTTTACCATTCAACCTGAAATACAGGGAATTCATCTGTAAATTGTAATATGAGACACAGAAAATACTTTTTAAATGTACAGCCATGTTTTCACATCTTATTTCACCATTCAAGACACCTGGCAGTAAATAACACCATTCCAGTAACAGGTCATGACTGCAGCTTATGGGAGAAGTTGCATACTGGGCTTAAGATGAGTTTCTCAAGGTCTCTTAACGACCCTATCAATAATAAAATACTTAAAAGTATTACTGTTTGCAAAGAAACACAGTATAGTATAAAATACAAACCTAGAAAGTATCCTGTATGCATCCTGCTTGTCAACAGGCTTTTCAAGAATCAGACCATCAACTGTCTGGGGAAAGCTATGAATTAGATTAGTGTGCAGAATTTCTATTTGCAATATCCCCAACATCTCACACTGTGCAGTGTTTGCTTACCACTATGGTGTCTGCTCCAATTACAATATCAGGAGTCTTCAAGTGCTTCTAAATTACAGAGTAAAAATCAGAAAACATAAAAGCACAAGTCATAACTGTGAATTCAGATTCTTCAATCTACCGTTTCAGCTGCAAAGCTGTGTCATGAGAAACTGTCAGGTATATTTTAATGTACAAAACATTTTAAAACTTTTTTTGCATGTGTTATCATTGCAAGGGATCAGAAAAACAAATGATTACAAAAGGATTTACATCAATATATAAACAAAAAACATACACACACACATACTCAGAGGCCAATTCATTAGATGTATATGCTTGCTAATGCAAACAGTTTTCTCCTACCAACAGCAAAACACATGATTGCAACTGAATACATACAGCATGCAGACTGGGTCAAGACAATCACTTACTATCTGACTACACATTATAACAATTAAGACGTCAAATGCAAGCAATTTTGTGTGATTGTATACATGGTATACAAAAACAGCCATGCTCCCTTGATCTTCACACCGTACGGTGTCTAGTTTACAGTGAATTGTGTAATGAACAAAAGACCATCCAGTCAATGGCACTGGCCAAAAACATCTTGTTCATGAGAGATTGGGGACAATAGGCAGACATGGTTTCAGCTTCATACTATAAAAGGTGTGTAGAATGGCTTCTGTGAATGCACAAACTACCCACCCCTGAAGTGGTTCTGGAAGAAAAAGTGAATCAAGGTATACCAAAAGTGGCCGCTGAGTATACGCATAAAAAAAATATTTGTAAACAAATGGTGATGAACAACAAATATGGATTTGTGCCAGTAGGCATTGCGAAGACTTCACTAACAAATGGCATCCGCTTGGCGACCTCCAGAGCCTTCTGCTTCGCGGTCTCCATGGCATACTCATATGGTTTTTTGAACAGTGCTTTATCCAAGTTCTCCTTAAACCACGATGGGACAACTTCAAACCGCATTCCCTGTAACAACAAATTATGTAGGGGTAACATTTTACATGACGGGGTACAAATAATACAGTATTATGCTATTACTTATGTATTAATTAACCACAAACCAAGTCTGAGTTACATACTAATCTTAAGTTAATTCATCATTAATGAATGGTGACGTATGTTTTACCTCAAACTATTACTATATTTGTTACTTTATCTGTTAATTCCGTAAACTTTTGAGTACTACTCAAGGAACAAATCATGAATAACACAAGTTAAATACTGATATTATGCTTGTGCATCATTAATGAACTGTGACGCATCTTTTATCTGAAGTAGCGACTATATTTGTTCATGATTTGTACTTCAGTAGCAACTGAGCTATTATTACTAAATATGTGTGCCAAATAAAGTGTTACTGATGCACGTAAAAGGATAAATTTCAACATTAAGATTTTGGCTATTTGGCAACAAGAGAGAAGGAAGAGGAATTCTTACCACATTGGTCAGAATTTCCAGTCTCCTTGGAGAAGCACTTGCTAGGACTATAAGTTTGCCACTCAATTTGGATATGACTGGCTTCAAAACCATAGTGAGTTTATGACTGTCCTCCGATTTGAAGATGCAAACTTTGCTGTCAGGAACGGTACTACAGATAAATTCTTGAAAAGCTGGTTAATGCTTAGCTAGTGAACTGTATCAGTTTTTATTTTTATTTTAACAAATTGTGCTACCGTTGCTATCATATAAAAATTAGATGTAAATAACGTTACGCCGGAAAACAGAATGTTTAACTACTTAATTCTCGAAACTTCGCCACCTAACCACTTACACAAATAAACATACAGGAAAATACCGCCCTCGACCGGGTGACGTGGACATTTTCAATTATTGCTTCCGGTTCAGTTACCAGTTGTGTTTCAAAATAAAAGTACGGGTTATGCATACATGCATTAAATGCGTAGGTAAGTAGTACTCTTCACGGAATAGTGTGGTGTAAACGTGTTGTCTGAAAATATGGAATGGGAAGTCCAGGTTTGATATATGACGCAATGGTTTTTATGTCTAAAATGGTACAGTAAAAGTTTTGTCTAGAAATAGCCTAGTTAGTCTAGAAATTCAGAGTTTCAAGTCGTTTCGGGTTTTTAAAACATACAATTTTACTGTTTACCTCAGCCTGATGACGAATCTCATTGAAATTTCTATTCGATTCTTGTAATAAAATATGATTTTTCGATAGCAATCAATAATAAGACATAGTGGGAAAGGTCAGGGTGGGAAATATTTGCGAAAATATTGCGAGTTAATACAAAACTATATTTTCAAAAAATATTTTCTCTTAGGGGCTCCGTAGTAATTTTATCATTAATCTTGAACAAATATAGATGAGAAAAGGTTTCCAGAGCTATCGATATTTATTGTTTTGTGCTGACAAAATTTAAAAGACTAAATTTACATACATGTCACCTCCTGGATATAACTAATTATCTTGCACACGCGCAGTCGACGCGCAAGGTTTCCACCTGGGCTACATGCGCACCGCAGGCACCCCCTGATAACGAACTTACGTCACGTCCCTTCATCCGTTATTGAAAACGCACGCGAATAAGGGAAGTATGAATTGGCCTTATTGGCAAAGCGCCGATAGCTTAACTGTTTACTTCATCTTATGATGATCTGAGATCGTGGGCAGTGGTCGCTTGATGGTTAGGGAAGTGCACTTGTAATTGAAAGATTGCAGGTTCGAATCCCCGACCAGCAAGGCGCCATTGAGGTACCCTGAGCAAGGTACCGTCCCCAAGCACTGCTCCCCGGGCGCTGAATTAGCTGCCCCCTGCTATGTCACGAAAGTCACATATGGGTCAAATGCAGAGGTCACATTTCGTTGTTGTGTGCTGTGGTGTGTTGACCCTGATCACGAAATTCTAATTCTTGAAAAGCGGTATATGAATAAAATGTATAATAATAATAATATGTATCAAAATAAACTACGATATACAAGAACCACGGCATGCATCAAAATAAATTACTGCATTTCTGTACTTTAAAAATACAAAACTGTAATACTTTTATATAATACTTAGATAAATACTTTTTATATATACTTTTTAATTTAATACTTTTCCAAGGGAGCATGAAATCACTTATAGCCTTCTCTTCCCCAGTACTCTGACTCAGTTGTTCAGTGGAAACTGTACATTTCTTTGCCTAATGAGGCATGCCATAAATCTGACATGTCCAGACAGTCAACAAATATTCTTGGCTGCCTTTTACATCCTAGATGCTCAAATATCCCTGTGATCACCCAGATGAAGGCTAGTTTTAAAGTAACCAACAGTTTAATGTTTAACTGACAGCTTGGTAATATCTCATAATTGTTTAATAATTTACTTACTTGGCGTTTGGTAACGAAGAGCCTACTTTGCATCAGCAGACTCAATGACAAACAAAGCATTCATAAGCAGACAGCTCATAGCACCATTATCTGTAGAAATTAGTTTCTATGTAATTAATTAACCATTCAATTGTTTAGGGTACAATCCAATTATTTTGTAATCAGTAATTTAGTTATGAGCCACTGGGAATTTGAAAGTTGAAAACAAACATTTTAGGACCTAATCAACAATTATAAAATGATCACTGTGTTTTTATTTTAAATGTGCTCAGAAATTAGCAAATGAACTTACAAAAGAGTACAAAACCAACTCTAACCATTGAACCACTGATTGCTGCAGAAAATGGGTTTTATACATATTTACAGTCTAGTAAAAGCATTGGCTGAAACACCAATAAAACTAAATAGAGAATATTTAAATCAGGTATTCCAGAACTTTTCAAAAGTTCTATCAAAATACAGGCAAACTTCTCTGAGTGCAGGTGATAGAGTAAGCGTGTGAATTGAAAGACTTGTCTGCTTGATATAAGCCACTATCTTGTGTAAGTAGGCACCCTTCCGTGGCTGCAGGCTTTAAATTGCCTTTTTAAAGATGCACGCATCATCGCATCATTGAATAGACATCTCTCGGAAAGTATTTTACAGTATTTATAGACTACAAAAATAGAAAGCACTTAAGTATGTTGATACAAAATATTAAGCAATTTTCATCAGCCCTATCAAATTTAAATAATAAAATCCAATTTTGTATTTTGTATTTGAAGTAGGTATTTTAAATACATGTATCATAAATACTGCCCATCCCTACTAGTTCCTAAGAAATGATAACCAGCTTTAAATGACTATTGACCAGTGTCTTAGCCATCACCCATCATGAAGAAGAAACACACTCACAACTTGTGTGGACAATGCTAGTAACTCAACTCCACTCCAGTTAACGTGAACAGGATGCATACAATAGCATGAGCATTCAAACCAAACCTAGCTGTGACACTGCGACCTTCACGGCTGCTCTACTTAATATGCGTGTTTGCAGTTTTTGAAATGACTGCTGCGGTTTTGCAAGGCAGCGTGTGCTATATAGAATTACTTTGCTAACTGAGTCAAGCGTATCTAAACCACAAGATTTTTCAAGCCAGAACATGTCTGCATTGATTTCAAGCATTGATTTTGTGCACAGATTTATTGATAGAGTATCTGTGCACTTCACAGAAATACAGTCATTTTCTTATTGTCACACAAATTCCTGTATTTTAGATTTATAAAATACAGGATTTTTTGTTTTATCTACCTGAAAACCATATGACACATCAGTACAATTCATATTACAGGAACTTTAACAATGCTTACTGTTACAGTAAATTGTGTGATCATCAGAAAACAGTTTAAATGTGGGAAAGAATCTAAATAGAATTTGCATGCTTTTGCATTAAAAAAGAAAAAAAGATAACAGCACAAATAAAGGAACATCATCCAATAACCTTAAAGCGACATATTAGTGTGTATAATGTTTATATATTGGTAACTCAGCAGTATTAAAATAGTATTGCATATTAAGAAGTATTTACTGAAATCCACAAATGACACTGATTTTTGACAACATTTATTTCACTTACTCAAATACAGCAACTTGCACGGACACAAACTCGAGCATATCTTGTGTAGCTTTCCCGTTTTGTAAACAGTGAACTCACCAAGCATGCATTAAATAGTATGATATGTTAGGAATTTTTCTTTTCAGAATTCCGCAAAAGTAAAACATCTAAATTCTACATACCTGTTGTATGAGATTGTATGAAAAGTAAAAGGCATAGATACTAGTTTTTGAAAGGAGCTGAAGGTGGTAATGAGATGCAGAATTAATCAATTAAAATGAAAACCAAGTCAAATTGTTTCTGTATATGATAACTATTATTCATTCGAAGAGGGGTTTGAGTTTCCATCTAAGATGATTTTGTACAACTGGAATTTCTCACTGTTATTTATTTAGCACAACTATCAACCAATCTTGAGAAATATAAGCAGGAGAATGATTTGAGAGTGACAGCTTTATTTCAAGAAAAGCAACTGAAATAGTACTTCCTCTGAAAGTTGGTGCTGATACCCATCCTGATGTACCATGTGGTATAATAAATTTGAAAGTAAATGCAAAGTAATGTCTGGTAAATGTACAGGACAAAAAACACTGTGCTGTTAAAAGTGTATAAATAAGTATTGCAAAGGCATCTGGGAGACACATTATTTTATTACATTCTTTCAACAATAACAATAGTTTTATGAAACGTTTAGAACTGAAAACATTATTTTAGTTTGTGCTTTTTTATTATTATAACAGTTAAAAAAATACAGGCGCGTACATAGATTTCATTATAAAAACCAAAAGAAATGTTGACACAGTATTATATAAAAAAAAGCTTTAAAAATAATACCGTCTAACTTCCATAACTGTATATAAAACTATACACAAACCTTTAGTCATCAGGTTTCACATTTTCACAGATTTTGCAGTTCACATTCAGTTATAAGTTACTTAAAGTCATACCGTTAATGAACATACATTTACTCCAAAAAAGGTTTCGGGTTTTACACATGCAGAATCTCAGATTTTTTTTTAAAGTAATGCTGATGTGCTGTCAGTGACAGCCGAGAATCTGATGATGAGACTGCGGTACATTTTGATGTTTTTCTTATTTTAGAATGGAAAAAAAAGCACTAAAATAAAGTTAAAGTTTTATGAAACTTGCTGGTAAGACTCGGTTAAACTTAGTAACTCAGTTAATCTTAACAACTCAGTTACCAACTTGTCTAATAGAATATCCAAAATTTTCATTATTTATTAATTGGTTGAGTTTTAATGCTAATTAAATAATTGCTGACTATTTATCAGAGCGTTGGTATCCTGTAATTTGTGTTCAGTTGTATTTCGATGGTTGCTTGACACAATTTGGCAAAAAGAGCCCCACCTAGAATACTTTTCACCATTGCATAGACCACAGGACACATGTTTTCTTTTTTCATAACATATTTAGTATTACCATAATATATATATATATTGTACATTTTTAAACTGTCGACATAGGAAGATTAGGATCATAATCATCACCATTAGCCTGAGACATGGATCGAGCAGAGAAAATACTTTCTCTGTGTTGGTCTGACATGATGCAGCTCTGAGTATCCCCACTGCTGTTTACTCTCATTCCCAGAAGCCCTCTCAACTTTCGCCGGAATTCTCTGGAAGCAAGGTAATAAATGAAGGGATCCAAGCAGCTGTTGATGCAGCTTAGTGAAAGAGAGAGCTTGTATTGCATGTAAAAAGAGCCATTATAGAACAGCCTCCGAATTATATGAGCCAGGAGAATGATGTTGTTTGGTGCAAAACAAACGATAAACCCTAACAACACCAGCACAGCAAGGTGCAGAGCTCTTCTCTTTTGGTTACTAGGACAGCGCTTGTTGACAAGTGACTTGATGATGCTGACATAGCAGAACACTGTTATTATGAATGGGATCAGAAAGAGAATGACAAACAAGGTAAACAGAAAGACAGCCCAGTCTGTGATTGAAGGAAGCATGTCTTTCTTGAGGACATCGAAACAGGTTGTTATATTGAGGTCAATCACCTTATGAGTCAGGTCGGTGCTCTCCAATGGGTACAGAGCAAATAATACAATTGCCCACATAATCACACATCCAGATATTGCATACTCCCTCCTACGCTTCATTTCCCTGAACTGCATGGGCCGAACAATTCCCAGGTAGCGGTCAATGCTAATGGCAGTCATGGTCAGAATAGAACAGTACATATTGGCATAGAACAGAACAGTCATCCCGCTGCACAGTCCAGATCCAAAGTTCCAGTTATATCCATTGTTCTGGTAAATGATCTGGAATGGCAATGCACAGCCTACTGCCAGATCAGTGATGGTGAGGTTGATCATGAAGATGATGGACGGGGTCTTGGGCGAGGTCCGGAATGCCAGCAACCACAAAGAGAGGACGTTTCCAGGAAAGCTGATCAACGTGACAATGATATATAATATAGAGACAGCAGTACCGGCTGTCTTGTTCTTAAACAAATCCAGCGTGGCGTTGTCAAGCTGAGTGACGTTGTCCCAGGCCATGCTTAGTTTTAAACTCAATCTAGAACAAAATCGCAAGATAGATATTGAGTATTTTACCATGGAAATATATACGACCAATTTAATTAAGCTATCTTTGTGATTTATATGTGATGCTATAGTCCTATAGTGAAAAGCTGAAACTCTTGCACTACTCAGAACACATTTAGTATACACATGTAGTTTAAACAGGTATGAAATTCCTATTTGGAATTTGCAAACCGAAAATAAAACAATCCTGTATTGTGATAAGGATATGCATGTCCACCTCTCTTATCTGATCTGTTGCAACTACAGCAGGTTTTTGTCGCATATAGTGCACAGTTTCATATAATGTACTGTAACAGTATGAAGCAGCTTGGCATTTACCAAGACTGCAAATCCTCATCTTTTATTTGCATTACAAAGAGAAACAAGTTATCACTCAACTGCGCTTTTTCAATGTTTACTTAAGGTCTTTACTGCAGTGTTTTTTAGTGAAGTGTTTTTTTTTTTTGGAAAACTCAGTATCTTGCAGTATCTTCCGGAACAGAAAAACCACATAAGCGTTACACCCAGTCTTTCATGATGATTCTGCCTCCAAGGCTGATATGACAGTGTTTTTTGGTATGACAATGTGCCAAATGATCTGCAAAACAACATGTGTAATTGTCACACCAAAGTCACTTCAGGAGAACACGATTTCTCATTGTTTCGTAGAAATTGCAGGTGTTTTGGTATGCATATGAGCATGTAAAATTGTCCTTATATGCCATGATTATCTATTGTTTAATTGCATGCAGTTTCTCAGTATAATTGAGAAAACCATCTGGTAATTTGCTGTTTAGTACAAACTATACACTATAAGTATATACTTAATGCATTAAAATCTGTTACAGTGGGTACTAATTACCTAACCCTATCACTAACTAAATATGTAACATTCTCTGGGACCACGGAACTGAACTTCAGAGGGCCAAATTTTAATAACAAGAAATGCCAAGGGCTGTGGGCTGGGGGGTCGGGTGGGGGTTGTGTGCCATTAAGTATGATAATACCTACATCCATGTTTTTGTAACAGTAATTGTTACACTACATTGTTACATCAACGTACGTTATTTGTTCGTATTTCCAGAAAGGTCACACCTTGCTTTTTTATTGAAGATTGATTAGTTGTTTGCTAGCTGTTTAGCTTTGTGTCAAGAGAGAGGCTTTGTGAGGACAGCAAAACTAGAGGCACGAAACTAGAGGTGCACAACCAACTTTCAAACACAACTTAACTTATTCAGGACCAGATGTGGCGAAGGGCATAGAATGAAGCCTCCCGGACTGGATATTACTGTCATGCACTTAGGTTCTCAACAGGCGTGTAGCCATATAAAAAAAACAACAGGTCTGAACCCACCTGAAATTATTTTGTTACTGATCACACATGTAGCCAGGTATTAAAATTAAGAGGTGGAAAGCCCACACAATTTTCTTCACCCCCCCCCCTCCCCCAGTCAGCAAAATCTATGGAGGGGGACTTTATTGAAACATAATTAACACTTTTAGGTCTGTAAGTACATTCCTCAGAACAGTTTATCCATACAGCACCAGGGCTATCACTGAGGAGGGAGAACAGGTATGTTATCCTGGGCCCTGGACTGCAGGGGACCCTGGTCTACGAATCTTCAAACAGACCCTAGTTAGCAGGGGCCCCAGAATGCCCTGCTCCC
>JAODJU010000001.1:42825587-42841631 GCA_026776725.1 Gnathonemus echidnorhynchus
GTCCTCTAATTAGTAATCTAATTAGGGAGTTGCAGCGAAAACCCGCACACACAGCGGCCCTTTGCAGATAAGATTGGACACCCCTACTGTAACCTATAAAGAGAGCTTATAGGTTTGTGGATTATTTTATGCATTGATGTGGATAAATCTTTCACATACAGATTTTCTGAAGGTTATCATGTCTGTTGTTAATTAGACCACTTCTGCAGGACAGGACTGAAGTTTGTCTAGAGCTCATCCTAGGAAGCAGAAGGTAGGAGACTCCCTGGATGAAATATGGGCCCATCTCATGGCAGATACACACTATGGACATCTGAGACAATTCACCTTATTGTTTGTCTTGGACTGTGAGAATTCACCGCATACAAGGTATGAGAAGGATGTGGATGTTTCAGGAGAGGAGTGTGGTCAGGGGACAAGCCCCTCTAATCAACACTGGGGTTATAAAGTAAATCTTTGCTTTGTGAGAGGGAAACTCGGAGCAGTGGTCTGACTCTCAAGTGTTTCTGGTTTACTTGTTTTTATTGAGTGAGAACAGTGGCTATTTTTGTATGTTTGCTTGATTTGACTACATGTTTGTGTGCTAGTGCGACCTATCAAAAAATTAACAGTCTCTGCATCTTGTAGATGTTTGCCATCCAGAAGGAGAAGTTTATTCATACTATAGTACTTGGATGAAACGTTTACATTTTTTATTTAGTCGACAGTTTGATCCAAAATGACCACCATTTTTTTTTTTTTTTGGAGAAAGCAGGGTAGGACAGTCCCTGGAGCAATCTAGCACAATGGTACAATGATTCAATTACTTGGCATTTTAACCCATTGAGCCACACCAGCCCCAAATACAGAACCCCGGCAAATATGGGGAGAACACACAACAGGCAGAGGCAGGGACAGTAACTGAACCCTCAGTCCTGGAGGTGCGAGCATACAAATGCGGCAAGGCAACACATGAGTCACTGAAGCACTTTAAATCACTTATATCGCAATTGAAGTAGCTCTGTGTTTACTATCAGTTACATTGTAATCAATGTACCCACCAAAGTACTATAAATATATAAAGTGTGTGTGTGTGTATATATATATAGTCTCTAACATTTTTAAGTATCTAAATACTGTGACAGTATACCGAAGTATCCTAAAAAAAGACTGCCACAGAGCACAGTTGTTTTCGAGATTCTGATCTTGGGGGGCTTTGCAGGGAATAACCCATATTCTCAAAGGTGTGCTCAGTACTATCTACCATGACTAACAAGACAGCCATTATTCCCAGATGTGGCTGCCAATTTAGGTTACGCCAAAACCTGGGAGAGGTCTTACAGCAGAGTTCCACGGCAGTGTTTCTAGTCCATTACAAAAAGCACATTACCATATGAAAGTATGTCTATATTCCATTGATACAAAACAGACCCTAACTACATATTAACATGTTGTACATAAAAAACAGGATATTTAACATGCACCTCTTATTTACTGTTTGTCTCATTGGGACTTTAATCACGAATCCCTTTAAATATCTTATCGTCTGCTTTTACTAATGCCGACAGACAACAAATAATAGTGGCAGCCTTCAGAATCCAATAATTCTGTGGTTTTGCTCAAATATTGTGATGATCTGGAATAAATAATGCAACAGCAAAGTGCCTTGGTGGATGTGGAGCAGCAGATCATAAACAGAGCGGCCGTAAGCTACAGAACCAGGTCTGGCCACCTTTAGGGAGTTAGATCATTATGTAAATATACACACACATTAGATCAGTGTTTCTCAAACCCGCCCTCGAGGATCCCCAGAGCCCGACTCCCAGGAAATTGGAAGAGAGCAAAGACGTGGACCGTCTGGAGGTCCCCAAGGAATGGTGTGAGAAACACTGTAACTGATTTCACCTGACCTTCCAATCCAGTTATGGTTGAGCCAAATTATATAAGAATAAAAATGTGAGGTTTGAGAATTGTAACAGCTTTGATACATACTATACGTAGTGAGTGAAAATAATAACAAAACAGAAACCTTTTGTCAGTGTTTTGGATAGATATTCTAATATAACAGCAGCTCATGGCCCTACATGGGCATGCTCATCCAATGCCAACAAGCATTTAATGCTCCTTTATATCTCACCATTATATGGCATTACCATTTAAGTGGTTTAACACGTCCAGTGGGTATATATTAAGCCCGAGGACTAAGTAAGGGGAAAAGAACACTACACTACAAGAAAGTAAGGACTTGGTCCCAGTAAAATCTCCATATATTAACTAGGGTAAACATCGTACCAGACTGCTGAAGGTTCTGCGATCTGTTTTACCTTCAAATTTTTAATTAACCTTCTCAGTTTAGTTCTCACAATTAACAGTGGGGGACGAGGTACTTGGGATTTCACAAATGTCAAGAATATCTGTAGGATTTTCACATTTTAATAAAATGTTTATCTAGGTCTGCAGTATAGAACATGATTATAGATAAGCTACTCACTAGGGCCAAATTACACGCAGGAAAAAAGGCATCCATAGACTAATCACTACTTTTACCGGCATGTAAGCTAACATTTAAAACGCGAATAACAATTATTTTTGCGTTGGCGTCATTATACTAACTAGGATAATATTGCACAGTTACATGCATATCTTTCTTCAGAGTCTAGTTTGTCATGCTCATCTAACGTTTTGCGCACTGTCTTTACTAGACGAACACCACATAATCTACAGGCCTGACCTAAAGGCACTTTCTTCGAAAAGGCGTATATAGACACCTGTATGACAGACACAATGTGTTGGCAGATATGATCACTTTTTTCCTCCCCAAAGCTCTCTTGTAAGGATGTTTCTTTCACTGGGGAAAGATCCGTCGCTATTGCAGACATGCTGTAGGCTATTCTGAACATACCCCGTCAATGCAGGCTAAAAATAGAAAAAAATGGAAAGCAAACTTGTTGAATTGCAGTGAGGAGCGCCTGACATCAGCATATTACCTTAGTGCTTCGACACAGTTTTGATGCGGTGAGTCTCTGAACAGCAGCAGTTTGCGGTGCTGTGCGTTTCGGTCCCCCCCCCAACCCCCCGTGTTGGATGCGTGAAAAATTGCTGGCCGTGAACGAAAATCATCACTGATCTGCTGTCTCACAAATGTCGATTATATCGCTCCGAATTAAACAAATGATGCACTGCACCGACGCCTCACATTCATTCATCATATCTATGACAACATTTTGTCTCTCCCTGTAACGCCAAAGCGTCTCATTTGTGACGGTGCTCAAACCACGTGTTTACGTAATGGAAAGCCAATCTTTCAATTCAACCCCTCCTCCACATCTATTTTCTAATACATAGATCTAAAGGAAAAAGCTTTATACATGCAAATGGTATCCCGGACGCAGCGCACTTTTGGAAGAAACGGGGATTTCGTCGCTCTGATTTTACTAATAAGAAAAGCAGAAAGCGGGGGAATAGCGCAAAAGAAAGCATTCGGATACCCATCTGGTTTTTAAAAGGAATGATACATTTTTTGTCCATCAAACGTTGATTTTTTAAAACAATGAAGAAGGAGGTTATAGGAAATTAACCTCGACTATCGACTTTGAAGCGAACAGGTTTGATGTGGTTATGTTACGTTGTGGCTACCGTTGCGGTCTCTGCCTGGGATGAAACCTTTCTTGGCTTTTGATGCTGTGCAGTTCCACCCTTCCTTAGAGTGATGTACTAACAGCAATGCTTTTTCTTCGGAAATCCTATGCGTTTTAATGTTGTTTTTTCGCATTGCTTCTGTTTGTCTATTGGCTGCACTTCTTCTGCCCGACACATGCTATTTATAAAGTATATTTTGTATTATTGACTACCTAGGGTGGTACCACAATTTATATACAGCTGGAAAAAAAATAACCTTCGTTGAGAAGTCTTGTAATATATTTTATCACGTGAACAAAGCGCAGAGAATTGGAATATTACATATTTTTCTATGGTACTATTGGTAGTCCTGTCCAGGAGAACTGATCCAATTGTATTATTATGCAATCGCAAGGATCTCTTCTTTATCAGGGTGTCTAAGCTGCTGGATTGCTCATCCCCCAAATCAATGTGGTTTCTTTGGAACATTTTCAGCAAAGGAACGCATATGCTGCAGTGTCTTTGTGGCAAGAGTCTTAAGAAAAACAAGAACCCAAGTGGTAAGCCCTGAGTGCCTTGATTTATTTCTCGAGGACTGCTCTGTTTCACATTGTTTATTGCAATGGTGCGACATCTGCAATTATATATGTGTGCAGTAACTAAATGTAGGGGAACGGGGGGGGGGGTAAGTTATTGTATAGTGTCCGTGCTGGCAAACCAGACGCGTTTCAACCTTGCAGCCAAAAGAAAAAAAAAAAACGTCGTGCAACACTAAAGCAACGCTAATGGTTGTGCTTCTAACTTTTTTGCCCACTGGGCCCAGCACTACGCTAGTATATCACTTTCTGACGTTATGAAGAGGTTCGAAGGATACAGGTTTTGTCGGTTTGTAAGCTTTTCAATATCCTGGCAGTCGGTGCAGCGGCATTTCCCCCCGCACCACTTCTCGGTGTGTTTCATGGAAGCAGACTCTACGGTCGGGCATAGAATATACGCTTCTGTGTGTCTGGGTTTATACACTCCTATATCTTTGAGTACATGACACATTAACATACAAAATAAATCATTATCAGTCTTATGATTATCACCTGGGGTTTATTTTCTATAAATACGAGAAATGCCCTGGTATGATCTACAATTTTGCATGCAGTTGTTATGACAAATTTCTTTCATTTTCATTTCATATCTGCATTTAATTTGAGTGGAGGCTGTAGCATGAACAGTGATACGTCATGAATTGCAATATATTTAAGGGCTCATATACCAATTAAATCATTATAATAAAATTGTTTTTTTTTTCCAATACATTTAGAATTTTTCATTTTAACAGGTTAATTGAAAATATATAGGCTATTGCAAAAGCTTAATGGATTGTTACTCAGTGTTAGATCAAAGGTAAATACTTTAAATTGCTGGCTTGGAAGTAAAAATGCTTCTTTTTCGGCACTGGTACTGCAGTGTAGTAGATCACAGCTATTTTGCATTGCTGACACTGCATGACTGTTGAGGAAAAACATTTGCCGTCCAGTCGAACTTAAATTGTGTGAAGGCAACTAGCCACATTTAGCAGAAGCCACCAAAGATAACAAGACGAAGGAAGCAACTGTATGAATTTTAGTAGGACCTTACTCAAAGAAATATACTGCAGTGAGACACTAAGTTCCAGAAGTAGCACTCCAGGAATATACCAGCATTTCAGAGCAATAAAATGATGTCTCAGAAGAAAATTGGTTACATTATTACAGTTAACTTAGTACTATACAACAAAATCATCTTAAGTGCATTGTGATCATGATTGTAATTTAACCGGAGTTTGGCTTCAGTGTTGTTAAATAGATGATTTAAGTGAACTGAATAATAAGCAGTAGCCAGTTCCAGATAGCACCTTTTCTCATATAAATTTGCTTGAATGACACATTTTGAATCATTTTCATCCTGGATTGTCATCAATACCTATGACATGCTAAGATTCAGAAGACAAGCCTGTAACTTTTCTCGATTTCAATAACAGAAGCGTGTGCTCTGAAATGACTGTACCCCGCCAAAGCATAGTATTATATTATTTTGCAGTGCTTTATTCTAACTGATAGGTTCATCATCTGTGGCATGCAAAACAGTTGTGGAACTGTTGTGTATTTTTAGTGGTGCTGCTTTCTCACCAGCTGAAGTGTTAAGTCTGGGAGGTGGTTTGCCATTCCAGCAGATGGCAGTTTCTGATAGCCTGGTTGTCTAATTTTTCCCTGACAGAGACCAAGTCAAGTATTGACTGTGCAGTTTTTAAGGGCTTTTTGTGATATATTTGTAAATATTGGCCTCGTTTCAATTGACTGAACAAAAGTGAATGTCAAAAACCGGTATTCCCTACAATTCAGAAATTTAGTCCATATGGAAATGAAATAAGATATTTAAGGGACAAATTATGTGTTTTTATATTAATGGAAAAAATAAGGATAGAGATACTTGGCTCTCTTGCTTCAGAAATATACACACTGACAAACTTGGCGTACTTTTAAAGGATGTTTCCAGAATGGATGGATGTTGCATGTAGATGTGTGGGATGACAGGCTATGTTAACTTTAGAATAGATATAGTCAGTGCCAGTTGTTCTGTTGCGTTGGGGTTTTCTGTCATATGATCATAATTGTTTACTTGTAGGTCTTCTATGGAGAAGCACATGACCTGAAATTTGGTGCCAGTGTAAAACCTAATGAGTATGTCCATAGAGAACTGAAATTATTCATCTGTCTTTAAAGTGACATGTAAGAAACCATGTAACACCTTTTGCTGAGGTAGTACCCAGAGATGGACATTCCGGGTCCAGAAAGTAAAAATCCAGACCAGGATTTTATTTCAACCAAGCAGCTGAGCATAAAGAGTCACACTCAAGTGGTTGGTTGGAACAAAACCCTGGTCTGGATTTTTACTTTTTGGAGCTGAAATGTCCGCCTTTGGCAGTACCTAAAAAGTAACTTGTTTTATCTATTGCAGTCTGTGTGTGTGGGGGGGTCCAGCTGGCTACGCAGGAAAGAATTGTGTCCTTGCCATTTGAAACCTAAAATGATTGATTTTGCAGAATTAATTAAAAACAAATATATATTCATATAAATGATATTCATTTATAAAGATAAATATACTCAGAAGAATTAGAGAAGGTACAATTACTTGACCACACTTTAGCCTTTCAGTAGTAAAAACGAAATTATAAAACTCATTTTGATTCATATCACTGCATATTAACTGTTTTTTTTCTGTTTGAAATAGAGTAATTTCCATTGAGGCACAATGTCATGAAATATGTATGAAAATAAACATCTATCTAGTAGGTAATCAAGGTGTACCCGATATTCAGACATAGTTATTACATGCAAATTTTAAGTGGTTCAGGGGTTTGGCTTCAGTGTAGATTAATTGAGGAGTAAATTTCATGTGATTCTACAGGTGGAATGAGTAATTTGCAGTAGCTGTTTGCAGCCGCAGGGTTTTAGGTAAATTGGTTAGTAGGACACGTTTTTATTTGAGTAATTTTGGTCCTGGTTAGTCATAAATACATAATATATTAAAACTAAGAGGATATAACATTTGTTGTTTTCTCAATTTTGTTAATTGCTGTGGGAAAAATGCCTCTTAGGAAAGTATTGTATTATTTTGTACTTTATTCTTGAATGCTTTATTCTAACTGATGCGTTGTTAGAAATCATACATTTCATGTAAAACAGCTGTGGAGAAATTGTGCCTTTTTAAAAGTCTGGTTTAAACCCCATGACCACCACAAATCTAGTCATTCTGATACTTAATTATGTTGTTTAATTTTTTTTAATACCGTCCTGAAAAGTTATATAAAAGAATGTTTTGCACACTGTTTTTTTTTTTTTTTTTTTTAAATATCTTCTTTTGAAACAGTAGTTTTCAATAGTGACATATTACATATAACAAGTCTAATCATTTATTGTTGTGGATATTTCTCCAGTGGCACCTATAGACATCAGTGTAAGATTAATAGTTTGCACTCTGCCGCCTTTTATATTTCATGGCTCAGATACTAGCTATGCTATATACTGTATTATTTAAAATTCAGTGTTTTTCCATTGAGACAAAACAAGGTAGAAGGCTGGTCATAGTACTTTTTATTTTATGTGCTATTTATTAATATGTTTGTTCATTTGTTTTCTATACCACCTGTCCTGTTCAGGGTCACAGAGTCTAACCTGGAAACAACAGGTGCAAAGCAGGGGATAACCCGGGAAACCCACACAAACAGGCTGCCAGCTCCAGTTCACCTTGGCATGTTTTCTTTAGACTGGGGGTGATAAACCAGAGAACCCAGAGGAAACCCCCACAGGAAGAATATGCAAACTCCACGCACATAGAGCTAGGGTAGGAAATTGAACCCTGATCTTCAGAGGCTTGCGGGAACCACACTAACCAATGTGGCACCACTCTGTACACATCAGTTCATTTCCAGTTATTTTATATGGCACCTTTCCCAACACAGATGCCTGTAAGAACTTGATAAGAGTGTGTTGCGATCCATTATTAGTTCATATTTACTAAATGGTTAGTAAATGGAAAGAGAGGAAGAGGAAATGAATGCCAGAAGACAACAGAGATGAGGAGCCAAGAAACCTCTGGGGGGGTCTAAGGTTAACTGCCCCCCCACTAATATATAATGGAAAGAAAATGATCATGCTGTAGTAAAAGTAAAGGTGTAAACTGTGGTCACAGTCCATTAGTGAGTCGGGTCTTTATGCAAATCTCTGTTCATAGGCCGCATCCATGATGTCACACCTCCTTAGGACTGAACCAGCAGAACCAACATTCCCAGCTCAGCACGGGTGGTCAGACTTTTATGGACAAACACAATGGACCTTGAGGGCACCTACAGCAGCACCAGCAACCATAGTTACAGTGTGTTATGTTCTTAAGGTCTGGGTTGGCGAGATTAAAGTAAAAGGCCTTCGGTAAAGATCTAAAAACTGAGACTAATTCAGCATCCTGTAAATAAATTAGTCCACTGTTCCTGTAGCTAAAAGTTTTAGCGCTAAATGTTATTTTATAAATACCGTATTTGGGATAAGAAGGAGGCCTGCATTATGTCATCTGAGAGTACAATGTATCTTATAGGATAATACATTCTGTGGGTAGGTAGGTCCTTGACATTTGAGTGCTTGATATGTAAGCAAAAGATATCAGGAAGTCCTGCATCTAGTAGGAAGCCAGTGAAGGGAACTAAGCAGAGGTTATGCGATCATACTTTAAACTCCTGGTAACTCTTCTAGTTGCTCCAGTTTGAATAACACTTTAAGGTGTTTAATGTGCGATTTGTGCTCCCCAACAGTGGCACTCCTGTAGTCTAACCTACTGTATACAAAAGCCCTAGCTTCAGTGCCTTGAATAGTCAGGAACCGCTTTACCTTGCCGATGTTTTGCAACAGTAGCACACACCTTTGTTACCACAGTATGCAGAAATACAAGATCCTTTGATCTGTTTTATGTGTTTGCCGAACACACACACAGTAATGCTGTTAGCCATTACTTGGGCATCAAGGCCTGCGCAGTTACCCATGTTTATTGTGGAGTTTAATCTGCACTCTCTGTATAAATATGACCATTGCCACAACTGTATTTTCCCAGCTATAACATTTTAATCTGAAATCCAGAATAAATTCTTCTTCCTTATAACTTCTTCGCTTGTTAGGGCTTTGAAATGAAACCTTATTAAATTTGATCTTGCATATCATATACACGTCCCATTTTTTTTTTTTTTGTTTAAGTGGTGATTATTATAAGAGCATTGGCCCAACAAATGATGCACTACTGGTAAGAATAGGCGAAGTAGTAAAAAAGCGACTCTGGATGAGCATATAATTAATTTGATTAGGTAATTAAGATGTTGTGTGGAATGAGCTCCAGAAGCTTCTCACCCACTGTTAAAGTGGCAAACTCAAGCTACCCTGTTTCTATGTGTAAATACATGTTGGCCCTGGACCGCTGTGCCTCGTCTCCTCAGTCCTTTGACCCGAAGATTTGCTGCTTGGTTCACAACCTCTGGCACTTTCATATGTGAAATGCTGAAAAAAACCACAGAACAGGTTCTTCAGCGCACATCTGCAGGTCCTTCAGCGAAATGCAGTGTGTGGCTCAGGATCCGCGCCTGTGGTCAGTGCTCTGGTTCGTGCCCGGCCTCGGCACGTCTGCAGGTCCTTCAGCGAGGTCCTTAACCCCCAGCTCCCTGCGTGCCCTTTGTGGGCCGCTTGTTCTCACCTACAGAAGGCAAGTTGGTGGAGGTGAAAAGAGAATTTCCCCGCAGGGTTCAATAGAAGTATTTATAATTATGTCCATTTCTTAACAATCAATATACCTTCCGGAATCCATCCATCCATCCATCCTTTAACCACTTCCCCTCTTCGGGTACCACACTGTGCACCATGCTGGGGTATTCCCTGAATGGGATGTTTGTTTCCGGAATTTATTAATTCTTTGAATTCAAGAAAGGCTTCCTGCATAGATAGCCATTAACCTTTTATACCTAAGACAATATTTGAAGCTTGCACAGAATTGCTTAAACGCAGTAGAAATAGCGGTGTCCTTCACATTCATAAGACTGCATGTGGTGAAGGAGGACACTCTCATAATGGAATCAACAAATTGTGCGGGTGGTGAGAGATATTTTTGAATGATACTCTTGCAACATTCCAACTCGTGTTTTTTCACTACTACTGTAGCTATATAAATTATATTTACTGAAAGTAAGGTGAGGCTTGGCTGATATTTATTAGCATGCTTCTTGGGGTCTAAGTGAAGCGTCTGTTGGGAATTGGTGTGTATGTTCTGTATGGTTGTGAGCTTATGTGTGTTCAGGACTGGCAGCCTGGTTGCAGAGTTGCGTCTGGGTGGAAGCTGCCTATCAGCGTTACTTCACAGCAGGACTCCAGGGGGTGGATGTTGACTTTGAAGTTGAGTTTTGCACCTACTCAACACTAAGGAAGGACATCTACTCCATTCACTTAGCTTCAAAAGCTGGAGTAAATGCACTGATGTAGACTGATACAAGGCTAAGATGAGAGGATTTGCTCACCATTGTGAAAAAGCGTATGGTGACGGTCTTTGAACTCGTTGATTTCTCTTATTGACCTTACAAAGCAATATATATTAAATCTCTTTAATTCATCAATCTATCCTGACTGATGTTGGAGTCCCTTTACAATAATATACAATATAAATATAAGTGGATAGAGACAGGTTGTTTTAATTTCACATCTTGCCCTGATGTAGGCATGTCAAGTAAGAATAAACCAAAACTGGGCCAATATATTAATTTAAAACCAATGACTTGCAATGTATTTGATCTCCTGCAGTGAATCTTTTTCTAGTCTTTTGATGCATTAAAAACAATTGGTGTTACCATTTATCACAGATTCTGTATCAGTATTGATGTTAAACATTTAGAGTAAATATAGCACTGTGAAATATGCTTCCTTTCAGTTCAGTTTGGTCACTGTAAAGACAAATCCTAAGTTAATGGCAATGTGTAAAAAAATTAATACGAAGCACAAGAATGAAGCGACAGGACAGACACGAAAAATGAAAACTGAAAGCTTTGTTTTGAGAAAACTGCTTAAAGTGCACGATTCAAAGGTATGTAAAATGCAATTCATTTTCATTTATGAATGCCTGGAATCGGCACCATTGTGCAAAATTTTGTTGTTCATTAAAACTTTTACTGGAATCTACTGTTATTTTGTTATCATATAAATAACTCAACAGATGGGTCTCAAAATATTACATGATATTACCTACAGTAGTAAGTGGTGAATACATTATATAGTAAGAGAATTTTGATGTGTATAGTAAAGGATTAAAAATGTTTTTCATTTCTCTGACTTGATTAATACCTTTATTTTCTATTCATTCATCATTCATTATAACTAAAATAGTACTTAAACTTTTTTCAGCAACTACAAGAAACTTCTTTTTGCATCAGTACTAGTGTGTCCCGGACTGGGGACAGGATTAATGAGGTAGATGTCCCAAGAAAGCCATTCCCTCCCTGGAGGAGGACAAATCCAGTATTCATGTCAAACTGCATAATTAAATTGTATGTTATTGTTTTCCAAGATAAATTTGACTTCCTTGATTTTAATACAGCCATTGTTCTGCAAGCTGCTCAGAAAGCAGCCTTTGGTAGTACAGTAGTACTAAGTAGTACTAGTGAAATCTGATGTTGGCTTTACAGAAGAATGTGCTGGACGTTCCTTGACTCTTGATTCATCCTCCCTCTGTCGTATTGTAGCTTTGCGTTGGTTGTTAAAAAAAAAAAATGGTGCTTTGATCCAAATGTGAAAACCCAGGATGATTTCACTTCTTCGACAGCCCCACCAGGCTGCCTCAGTAGTTCTGAGTGTGATGGTGCTATTATACAAGAGTAGGAATAGGTGACATTTTGGGTGCTATTCTAGGGGAGAAATTATTAAACTACATATTCAGTTCTTCTGTCAGTGTATGCTGTCTTACTTAGGTTGATACTGTAAGATTAGTGTGCTTCTTGCCATTAATCCATACAGTATACTGTAATTCCTTAGGCCAGTGGTGCGCAAATCATCTGCAACCTCCAACCCCTCTCCCCTGATCAGCAAAATCTACCCATCCGCCCATCCATCCATCCATCCATCCATCCACCCTGGGTCAGTAAAATATACTGTCCCCTCTGTCGCTCTCCCTGTAAAAAAGGTTGGAGACCACAGTTTAAAGCATATTGTTATACCTAACTACCTTTGGTATAATTAGCTGCATTTGAATAATATACAGACAAGCAGAAGTCTGTATTATTAGCAACAGGCTACAGGTGAATGAAGAAGCGCTTCACCTGACCTCACCTTACCCTGTGACATCCATGTGCTCCCAGCACCTACCAGAAGAAGAGTTAAAACCGAAGCTTGATCTGGGCGTTTGCCTTTTCCATTGAAAGCAGACGATGTGGTTCATTTACTGGTCAATCTGTGTGATTGTGTATAAATGTGTAATGAATGTGGCAAATAGTCACAAGCTTGGGGTCTGTAAATTTCATTTAACAGAAAACTTTCACCGAAAAGAGCTTCCTTTTTTAGGTTGAGAAAGAAACCAAAACATTGCCCCAGAAAAGTCCTGGACAATTATTTTAAGGTCAGTGGAGGACGTGTTTGTTTGCAGTATTCATAGCTTCACTGCGCTCCACTGCGCTCCAGTGACGCAGGCAAGACGGGCTGCTGTCGGTGGCATTAAACTGCTTCTTTGGGATGGTGCTGAATGGACAACTGTCCCAACACACTCTGCCGATGGGTGACTCTCCTTCCGATAGCGGGTAGCACCAAGTGACAGGCCTATGCAGGGCTGGGGGGTGGCTCAGCCAAACCTGCCATTTGTTGGGGGCTCCATACCACTAGGGGGGGCACTGGGAGGGTTATAATAGTATTGCGCAATTGCCTTGTGCCGATATCTTGGTGCATTGTCCGTCATGGGGTTTTCATCAATCTGCATACTTGAAGGTTCTTGTGTTTTCATGAACTTGTTTGATGTCATCTTCCATTGGAGAAGTACAGTTCCAATACTCAAGAACAGAATTATGATGGATGGTAAAACTCCCTGGATGCCATTCTTGCCAATCCCTAAATATCAAAGATACATCAGCAACACTCTCACCAGCGAGAACAACCCCCTGATCCATTGTGTGCCAAGTTTGTTCTTGGGAGGCAAGTTAGCAGGAACACCAATAATGCAAATATGTTCTTTGTGTTCTAGGTATTGATAAACAGCCAAGGTAATGGAGTACCCTGATCTTGTGAATGCAAGCAGGTGAAATATGGCTTCACTGTCATATCATCATATTCATTACACTGCGTACGGTGATGTGAAATAACTATAAAGCATAAAAGCAAAATGAATAAAATGTTATTGAAGCAAACAATATAAAAAGAGAACAGATACCATTATATGTGAAGCATAGACATGGAGAGCAAAACCACTGTGAGCCACCCCCTGTCCATTGCGAGGGTATCGTTAATTATATTTTTACAAATGTCGTAATACCGAAGAAAATGAAAGTGACTAGAAATCTTAGTACAAGTATAAATCTGCCTGCTTATTCATCATATATTGTTATTTATCATTATCTTATTTTCATCATGTCATTGTAAAGTTTTAACGTTGCAGTGCTGTGTCAGTTGTTATTGCAACAATTCTGGTATGATTGCACGTAAGTGAATGTGTCTTAAAGGTAAATTGCTGATTGATTTATTCCATCTCTGCATGTGCAGCTTTCATTTAGGTGAAGGGACCGTCTGAGTTGTTTCTTTTTGTGTTCCTCTCTTGATGCTTGTGCAGAGATCCAGACTAACTTTTCCAGTGCTACCAGCTTTCTCAACTGGTCGCACCAGCACATGATTTGGTCTCGCCCTTCTTTTTGGTGCAGCATTGTATTAATCAATGACCTTGCGTGCTAATGAATAGTTGTCCTAATTTGCATTCCCTAGTTTTTGCATTGATGAAAGATTGACAGTGACTCGAGACTTGACACAGTTACTGTGTTTGCAAAATATTGTAATATGAACATTAACTTTAGTAATTTAACTGATCAGCACTTGTGTCTGTCTCAGGGGCTCTCTTTGGTTCTCTCTGTCCCCAGCCTCCTCCTATTTCTTCTCTTTTTCAAAGTGCATTTTGTGTGATTTCGGATGCAGCCATAGAGTATCATGCAGCAGATGGGAAACCTTGCACCAAGATGGCGGATGATGGCCTTTGCGTAGTGTGGGTGCTACAGTGTGACGTCACCTGCAACCCTCCTTTTCTTGGTCGGGAGGGGGTTGATTAGCCCACGGCAGCCCTGAACCTATATGACAAGTAAAAGAAAACAGACTCGTCAGGATATTTAAATGAGGACCCAGACAGTTTTTTTAAATTTTATTTTTATTTATGTATTTATTATTTTTTTTTATTTTGCACCTTCATGTGGAAAAAACCCACCTGTTAACTGAAACTAAATGGCAGTATCTGTACAAGCTCTCTGTCTAGATTGTAGTACATGTGCATTTGATGACTAAATAGACCCCAATGTATGATTGTACAGTGAAATACCAGAGGACACAAGAGCCCCTCTTTTCTCTACACTTTACAGCCAAACATTGAGCTGTTTAATTGATTGACATACGGATTGACATATTCTCTGAAAATTGTCCTCTTATATCATTAGAAAAGCTTAGCTGCTGTTAGCCGAAACCTGGTATGGTTTACAGTTACAAACCACACATATTTGACCTTCTTGTTTCAATGGACATACATTTCAAAGTGGACATTCAGTTACTGTATTTTGAATATTACACTAATATTCCTAAATCCATTGCAACTTATGTTACTTGTATGTCTAAAGTGTTAAGGTTGGTTTCCCCGTTGCAGTAGGAAAGCTGATTATATCTGAATGTGCACATTAAAAGCCGTGATACAAAACAGCCACTGGCAAAAGTCTAATATTAAAAACTGTAATGGTTTTTCAATATTTAGGTCAACTGACTTGTTAAAGCGAAAATATAAAGAATCCGAAGTATTGCTAATTGTATGGTTTGCTTGTCCAATTCCCCAGTTGTTCTCTTATAAAACTGTTGTGTAATTTCTTAGATTCTTAATTACATGGAATGCCTTGAACCCTGTAATTCTAGGGGACCGTCTGCTTGTAGCTTGTTCATTTCAATGCCAGAGCCAAGTCCCTGTTGATCCACTGTGTTATTCTGCATCTTGGCATGGATGTACTTGATAAATCACTATTCTTAATACTATTGTTAACTGGATTAATACTAATAATCATGGTAATAATAATACACAAAACCAAGAATAAAAAAAATAACATGCATAATAACAACCAATAACATCAAACAATACCATTTCCAGGATTCGATTTTTGTTGGGTTAAATGCCAATGGGTACCTCTGTAGGTCTAAAAACTGCTGTGTAATTTATAACACAAGCATCCCTTCGGTCGTAAAACAATTTTAGTTGTTTATGTGTCTTTATCCTTGGTGCTTTTCTGTATTTTTGACTTGTGTCAGCTCTCTAATACCGGAAGGTGTTTTATCCATTGAGAATTTGCTAAAGCAGATAGTCAGGGACATGTGCTGTGGGTCAAGTATTCTGTTTGATTGGAAATTACGGGAAATAAAGAGACGTCCAGTGAGGCTGATAACCTTTACAGTGAGGGGCTTGTGTGCTGTGCATTGATAATCAATTGGTGGACTGACTAATGAAGTGTATATAGGTGTTTGGGTTTCTGTTTTTTTTTGTAATAGATGTCTAATGTAGTTATAGTTCAGTAATGAACATATAATCGAAACTGCCTAATCAACATTGTTTTACACAGAAAGTCAAAAATAATAATCCCACAAATAAACAAGTATTTGTTGGCTGAAGTCCTGAATAGTTAACCTT
>JAODJU010000001.1:42860519-42885157 GCA_026776725.1 Gnathonemus echidnorhynchus
GCCCCCTTCTCTAGCTGCCCCCCTGAGACATTGGGCCTGCTTCTGGGAGATTGTTCTTTGGACAGATGGGAAAAAAGTTTAATCTTTGTTACTAATTGCTGGGGTTCACATACTTTTTCCGGCCTGAATTGTCAATGTTGAAACCATGTGTCTGTCTTATTGTGAGTTAGATGAGATGACATTTTCTGATTAATTAATGCAGAAAAAAGCAATTTACTCAAAATGGGGTTTTTTTGCAACTGTGTGGTATACACAGAGAGGACAGAAAAAAATCATCTTCCGATATATGAATATGGTCGGGACTAGTATGTTTGGTAATAAGACACAAAATACAAGGAGAAACTGCAATATTTAATTACTATAAGAGTCACAGCAAAATGATAAATGAAAAGTACATTTGTATTCAAAATGGAATTGTAAATGAAACACTGCATGATCAGTCATATGTGGACTATAGGATATGCAGTTCATTTCACCTTTGAATGTCTGTTAAGTCTTTCCTGAGATAGAATGCCAATCAGAATTGCTAGGAAGTGCCTTGTTAAAATTCTGTTTGCTGTGCACGTTTTCCCTCCTTGACTCGCTTTGTATCAGTTTTCTCTGCGAATGCAACTTTCTTATCTCTCAGTTTGCATGAAAAGTAACAAGTCAGTAAAACTGGATCTCGCGTGACAATTGAGCACTATAGTTTCGTGTATCAAATGCTCCTTCATTACTGAAATGATCTTTAGTCTCCTCTCAAAAATAGCAGGGTTACCTACATAGGAGAAATGCAGTCCCTCTCTGATTTTGAGAATTAATGGCATTAAGGCAAAAAGCCGCATGCAACTTTGTAAAGTCAAAGTCAGCTTTTTTAAAAGTGGTAAGTGCTTAGCTTTTGTGTGGTGTTTCAATAGATCAATGTCTGCTGACTTGGGGTATACCAGTTCCAAGGTACAGTAATGCAATATACATTGACAGCAGAGTCGCAGAAAAAAAAATCATAAAATGCATATTTTAGCAAAAGGGCAATATAAAGCATTTTATTTTATGTCTGCATGGGGATATTGCAGTTAAAGAGAAATTGGTTACTACTGTTGCGTTGTGTGTGGAATGTACTTCATGTTGAGACTCTGAGTGATAACTCCAGATATGCTACCCATACCCATGATGAGGAGCTACGGTGAATCCTCTGACATGGCTTTGACATGTTTGCAACAAATCCTTTGATGATGACGGGGTGTGAATTTAAGGCAATTTAATTTGTAACTATGTTCTGAAGTGAGGTTTCAGTAAATCTATACTTAGCTGCTGTCAGATCTGTTCATTTTCAGGGATCATTTGATTATGCTGGAGATTTATAAGCTCTGGGTATATTTATAAGCTCAATGATGGTGAGAAAAGGTAAAAGTAACTGACAGGGACACTCAACAAACCAGCAAGGTCAGTGCTATCACTTTATTGTTTAAGTCTTCTGGCATTGCCGGCAAAGTTCTTTATATAAATTTGGAAAATATCTGCTGAAATCGAAAGGAATTAATCGTGGGCATGAAATGTTTCAGCTCTATTCCAGGGTCATAATATAGAGACATAAAACAAGAAATAGTTTTTCTACCTTGTGGCAGGAATGCTCTTTTTTTAAACTGGTTTGTTTGAAAATGTCCACCTATAACATTTTACATAAAGAATGGAGGATGCATACAGTAATGCTCAATTAAATATGTTGGTGAACTGTAACTGAAAATTCCTTACATGCTTATTAAATTTGAAAATAAATTTGAGTCTTTGTGTGTCTTGCACTTTGTCATGCTACTAAATGATTACTAATATTACTCAGTAGAAGGCATTGGTCATTGCCGATATCAAGCAGCCTTTGGAGTCGGTATTGCAGTTAGAGAATAATCTAAAGGACCAATAGAAGAACCTTTGAAGATAATTAAAAATAGATTAATATTACTTGATCACACATAGAAAAGTCATATTACACATAACAAACTTATTTTCTAACTCTGTCCCATTTTGAACATCCATGCATTTCCTGTAAATGCTTAACCTATTCAGGGTCTTGGGGGGGTTCCAATCCTGGAGCCTGTGGGCACAAGCCAGGGAGTAACCCAGAATGGGGGGCCAACGCATCACAGAACACACACACACACACACACACACACACACACACACTCAATACTCTTTCACTCTCTCACTCACTCACACTCTCTCACTCACACTCACTCACTCTCTCTCACTCTCTCTCTCTCTCACTCACTCTCTCTCTCCTTTTAACATTAGCGCCCCTTAAATGGTGTCACCCGGGGCAACTGCCCATCTTGCCCTTGCCAGTATCTGCCCATCATGACAATTTGAAACACCCTGGGTGTGGGTGACTTTAAGTTAGAACCACCAAGAGGGCGTGTGGTGGCAGAAGGTGACCAAGCCTGCAGGAAGCATCTCGTGAAACCCATGAACGTAAAGACCAGATGTGCTGTGTGTAGCATGTCTGATAACACTGCATCATCTTATCCCAAGCACACCAGACTGGGTGTAAGTAAGAAGATGATTAATACTCTACTCTTCTGTGTCCTGTGATCCAGTTTCTCTGAAGCTGAGTCTTCTGCACTGAAAAATGAGATATTAGTCACTATATTGAATGAATGTCCCTCCAACACAAGGTAGTTATGGATGAGTCTGATGATTCCTGTGCGACGTGTATATTTCATGGATGGGAGATCATTGCTGGAGAGCAATAAAGAATATTCTGTCCATTGCTGTCCATCCTGGGGTCTTACATCTTTGTGATATATAACTCAGGCGTGACTGATAAGGTTCAGTTCTTGGCGTATATCTGGCCAGCGGCAGTGTGGACGAGATCCTGCTGCTGACTTCAATGGGATACATTCTCATTTTTCTTTTTGTATGTTGTAACATAATGATGAGAGACAGGTAGCACCGGGCAGCCCATTAGGCCACACAGGCTAATGGATTCTACACCCCCCTGACCCCCCCCCCCAGCCGCACAAGCTTCGAGTGGCACGGGACACAGGATCCTGGTGTTGCAGCACAATGATTGTCACCAAAATCTATAGTCAAAACACAAGCAGTAGATTTTAGTTCCGACAAGAGAAACCCAAAACATTTGACAAAAAGCAAGAAAACTGACAGATCTGGCAGAAAGTCATACACAGTGTAGCTCTAGGTAATGAAAGAGGTGACTGAAAACAAGGTACTAAAATTCCCCCCCAGATAAACAAGTTAATGAGCCACAGGTTCGCTAAAATTCCAGTGAGGCGGAGCCTCTCCAGACTGGCTGTGACTACACGAGAGGTTCGCTGGCAGCATGTTGCAGTTACTGTATATATTCTATTATATTATTATCTATTTCAATGATAAAGTATGAAGTATGGTTTGGTATGAAGGGTGTAATTTTGTTGTAAGGACTCCTGCACTGGAGATGTGGTGTGTCTGCATATGGAGCTGAGTGCATGAGTGATGAGTAGGTACCTGGGAATCCCAGACACACAGTTAAGAGAATACTAAACAGATATGACAAGCCAAATCAGCAGCCACAAGGACAAATGCTAGCGGAATTCATAAGTACTCTATTAATACTCATAAGAAATTAGTACTCTGAATTGCCACAGAATCAAATATTCTCAAATCAAATATGTCAGTGTTTGAAAAGTCTTTAATGATAGAACAGGAATTCTATGAAACATCTCCCCAGCAAGCATGAGATGTCTGCCAGGCATGTAGATTATGTCTATATTGCATTGTTCTCTCCAAGACCATCTTTGTATGTCTGCATGACATGCAAATCAGATTCCATATTCGGACGTCTGACTACGAACCCTCTTGGATGCCGTTAAATAATTGAACGTCTGACTAGGAGATTTTGTAGACGTCTGTGAATGCGCAAGACAGGCGCAGGGCTGAAGGTTCAGAAGGCGTCATAAAGTCTCAGTCTGGCTCCTCAGGGGCCGCCTTTTCAACGTCTGACAAGACGCTCAAAAGATGCATTTTGTTATGGTCTAGGAAGGATGGAGGCAAAGGCAGGCATCAGGGAAAATGGAAGGGGTTTTATTCAACAAAACACAATACAAAAGGGCAAAGAAACCAGACTGTGAGGGGTCAAAACAAGGCAGAGAGAGCAGGGGGGAAACACAGGGCGCAGGGTAACCAGAGGGGTAGTGCAGGCAGCAGGATCACACACATAACAATACCTTGACTGGACTGGGGAGCTCAGGACGAGGAGGAACTATATACACCACAGATAAGGAGCAGACAAGAGTCATCTGGGATCATCCACACGAGGGCTGAAACGAGAGCCACCTGGGATCATCCACACGAGGGCTGAAACGAGAGCCACCTGGGATCATCCACACGAGGGCTGAAACGAGAGGCACCTGGGATCATCCACACGAGGGCTGGAACGAGAGGCAGAGTTAAATGAGGAACAGGTGTGGCTCGTTAGCGCCACACCGTGGAGAACACAGGGGAAAAAGGCATGCAGGACGTGACAATTTTGGACGTAACTGTGGGTCACACCGTACCTCAATGTTTATCCTTCTCATGGGTCCATCAGGATTTTTCCTTTAGAGAAATGAATAGAGGTTAGGATAGAACCTCATTCGGGCACCAGAGAGAATCTTTGCTTCAGTCTTAGGAATTAATTGTGCCATTACTATTTTCCCTGATTAAATAACAATTGTAGGATTATGTAGCACTAATTCTTGAAGGCTATGGTAGGCCTAGGCAGGGATATCAGCATACATACTGGAAGGGTGCCCAGTGGACATAGATATCACACGTTGTGAAGGATACGGTTAAATTCTAGAGAATTCTGAATTGTGTAATTTATGATGTTTAGTAAATATCCTGTTAAATGTCTGTCTCCTCTTGAAAGTGATCTTGTGGCTATTTTTTATCTTTGCTAATACAGTTTATCCGTATGTTAGCATATGTTGTCACTGTATATATGTTGTCACTATGTTTCCCTTGTACGTAATTTTGTTTTTGAGACCAGTGCTCTTGAAATTTGGACACTGACTCTTTGGCCTCTGACTCATGCTGCTGATTGTCAGACCATTTTCATAGCTGACACATACTACCAATTGGCATCCAACCTAATATGACTCACCTTTCCAACTGCATTTATAACTGTAATTTAGTTATTTCAGAATTGGAGTACTTTTTCACGTGTTTCTGTTATTGTCTATACTCCCATATCAATAGGTATGCATATGGAGAATACTTTACTGAAGTTATTAGTATTGTGTCTGAGCGCACCTCATATGTGAAATATGTAATTTTATATTTCAAATATCTAAACTTTGTTAAATTTTCTTTGCACGCGTTGTTCTCCACTTCAGGTCAAATCAGACTTTGTTGTCATTTCAAGATAAGTTGACATGCAATGAAATGAAACAGCATTTGTCCTAGACTTCAAAAACATATAACATTGCAAGTTAGACACACAAGAAAACAAGAAATAAAACAAACAAATTCATAGATAGATCTGTTCTACAAAGTGCAACTTTTAATGAGAGTTTTGCATTGTGTATAATTATACATGTACATGATCTCAGTTAAAATGTACATGTAAACAGCATAGCGAAAGAACCAGAGGTGGAAAGTTCAGGTCCAGAAAGTACAAATCCAGACCAAGATTTTGCTTCAACCAACCAGTTGAGTCCTCTGTGAATGTGACTCTTTTTGCTCAAATAGCTGGTAGAAACAAAATCTCGGTCTGGATTTGTATTTTCTGGACTGGCACTTTTCACCGCTAGAAAGAACCTCCTTCGGCATCATTAGACATAAGCAGCCAGTCAGCTGCTCACAAGATATAGCTGGTTTCCAGATTGTCAGGTGGAGTGATTCACGTTAAGCAGCCACAGCAGTCACTGAACTCCAGTGGTCTTCATGCAGTGCTCTTCATGCAGTGCCCTCACAGTATGCGATAAAAATGTTGCTGGTTGGAAAGCATTTGAATTTACTTTAAATGCAAACTTTCCAGGACACAGGCCTGCAGTTCTGATAAGAGTATATTGCCATTAAAAAAAAAAAAAAAAAAAGAAACAGGTGGGGGTTTATTTCTATTGGTGTTGTCACTTTAATGTAATCACCATTGTTTTGATACATTAAGTGTTTGTGCGTATGTATTTATTTCCATGCAAACAAGATTCATGAAAGGGTTTTCCTTACATGTATAATGATGCTATACTTGTTAAAACACGTACAAAAGTGTTGCTGTGGAAAGTGACATTTGTACACTACATTTCGTCCACATTCACCAAAGGCATCATTGTAGGAATGTGACACACTAATTTACTGCTTGAGTCCATCAAATTACACAACAAACGAACTGTCTACTGAAAAGAAATTCAGATACACTTGTTTGGATGGTACCATAGACAGGACACTGTTAGCCGTCTACCTAGTATGAGCCTTGCAGTAACTGTGAGTGGCGTGGATGGTGCTGCTATAGTCAGACGTCGCATATACATCACGGCCACGATGATGGACCTCTTAGTTCCCTCCAATAGACGGCACAATGAGGGTTGATATATTGCTTATACAAAGCAGCCCCATTGGGATTTTTGGGCTGTGATGTGGTTGTGCTATGCAATGTCACTGCTAGTGCCTGTAACAACCGTACATTAATAAAAGCATGATGTGACCTTTTCTTTGCATTCTGTAAATGTTTCCATGCCGCTTGGGTTGTGTAGCCAGTCGACCTTGGAACCCAAGAGATTTTTGTTCTCCATACTATGGAGTTTTCGCTTCCTCTCCTTTATTGTCTTCTGGTTTTTTCCATTTTTTTTTCCTGATTCATGAACAATTGTTTCCCTAAACTAATAATGTATCGCCATACACTCATGTTAAGTAACTTGGGCCGACTCTGCTGTGAAAGGGGCTTTAGCAAAATGAATTGAATTGAACCTGGCTAATCTTAAGTAATGCCCCCCCCCCGAAATGGCTCAGTCTGGTTCTTAGGAGCAGAACAAAAGTTTTAGTGCAGACTGAAACCACACAACTATGGGAACACTAGAAATAGTATGTTACTTGATGGCAGTGCAATAATTAAGCAGCAGTCAAAATTATTTTTTCGTGTTGACAGTAACAACTCACTTACATGGGTGAAGATTTTTAATTTGTCCAGGAACTGTTACAGATAATGGTACTGGCCAGTTCTGTGCAGTTGTGTTTATTCACTTATGATATTTTCATTCCATTTTCTTTCTGTTCTTTTTTTATGAAAGGTTTGTGACCACTTCAGTTGACCATTTTCAATATCTTTTGTCGTTCTTAAAACTTGTCTTAAAGGGAGGATCGGAGTGTTTGGTATAATATCTGGTTTTGGCAAAACTTGCAAAAGGAATGCAATGCTATCAAGCAGGCTATCTGTAAGTAATGGCTGTATTGTCGCAGACTTTTTGGAAAGATGTAACGGTGTTTATAGCTGACTAAAGCATATTTCTACTTTATCTGGCCTTTTCTGAGAAGCGGTAAAATCCATGAAAAATCCACTTTTATTTATCAGAAATCCTGAGGCATCTGTTCTATTCTGGATAACATCTGGCTATAAAACCATTTGTGTAAAAAATTTGGGTTCAGTGGTTTATCTGAAAAAAATATACACTGTGTTTGTGTATTAATGTACATAGGGGTCATTCCTACCACGCTGTGCGTTTCCTTCTGTCAATCGAATATGAAGTTTTGTGTTGTTGTGAATTTAAAATTGTTTCACTATTTTTGTTTGGAGGAAAGTTCCATCCTGTTAACTGGGTGTAAATTTAATGTTTCTCAGTGAGGAATCAGAAGTGAAATAAGGATGAAATGGTTAAATTTATTATCTTGTTCAAAGTGTTTGTAAAATTTGGTATTATTATTATTATCAAAGTAAAACCACAAAATAAATGAATCCCATTGCTAATACTGACTGATGTTTCTGCTGCTGTTTTCCCACCATAAATGATGTCACCTCCCAGATGATGATGTCATAAAAGTACTGACTGTTGTTATTTAAAGAGACATTACACCAAACCAACAGGATATTGAGGATGTAGATAACAATGTCTAAATGTGTTATCTACAAATGCAATATTGTTAAGAACAAATTGGCAACAAGGGGCAGCTGAGGAGTTTTACATACCCCGATGCTACTAATAACTGAAGAGCAAATTTCGAAAAAACCCTCTCCGTCCATGGGATATATGGATGGGATAAGTTCATAAATAAATACGGTTTCTGTGGACTTTTTGGAAATTTACCGAAAGTGCTTCTTTGGATTACTTGAAGGCAGAGTAAGTTTTGACCCCCAATACTGTAACATATGATGAGGAAACCCGACTTTAGGAAACCTGAGTTCTGGAAATTTGCTTTTCAGTTATGTTTCTTTTTTTCTGTGGTTACCAACAGCATATGTTGCAGCATTAAATTAAATTTAGCTGTTTCACCTGCGATGAATTGGCATCCTGTCCAGGGTGTCACCTGAGTCTATAGAAAGTGGATGGTACAATAATTGGATGGTACAAGCCAAATTCCTGTGCCTATTGCTCCCAGAAGTTGAGTGATTGGAGGGAATGAAATGGAAATGGAATGAAACTTGTTGCTTATTAACAAATGTATATCACAGGGCAGCTGCACTGGGATGCCATTGTTTCTAATCAACTTTTTCAAAGATGGCCATTTATGTCACAAGAGGGTAATTCCAGAGATTTTATTCTTGTTTTGTTATGTTTATTTTTAATACCTAATAAATTCTTTGTTCCTGTTGTTGTGGTATTTTATGCTAGATTCTCAGTCTGGTCTTCGGAGATCCCTGGACAGTCCAGCTGAGAGGGAGCAAAAATATGGACCGTCAGGGGGGTCCTCAAGGACCGGGTTGAGAAACACTGTCTTATGCACATGTAAATTGAACATGACTGGATATTACTGGCTTGCTTATAACTGGAAATCATGAACAAGTGCCCCATACCCTAGCATGCCATAACATTGATAACTGCACTTCCTGTTGCTCTTATAAAAGGTAAAAGCTTGTGAATGACCTTTCAGAATCTTGGGGAAAAAGGATGGTCAGGTGCCATTTAGCATCCTGACATTTGTTGTTTATTGAAGCTAAATGTAGTCACACATGGTTTATTATTTGTTTGTAGCTGTTTGTTTATTTGAGGCAGCATGGTGACCTCACACTTACAGGGCTGGTGCTTTCTATTGCACCCCTGGCTCTGTAATGGGAATTCTCACGCTCTCCCGGTGTTTGTGCTGGTTTTCCTGTAGTGGATGATTGCCAGTATGTGTCCTCTGATGAATTGGCACCCCTTTGGGGGTCTTCCCCTGCCTTGTGCCTCAGCTGGAAAGGCTCCAGCCCCGGCGCCCCAGTAGAGAAAAAAGGACTGTTTGTTTATATAGATTTTCTACAAAAATCACAATCAACCTCGGGGTCAGTTCAGATGGAGGTTATATTTCTGAAAACATTTTTTACTGCTCTTTAATTTTGAGTATGAGAGATGTTATGTGTAATATTTGAAAGATGCTTTACAAAGAGACTTTTTCTTACTGAATTTAGTGCTGATTTTGACCTGATCAGAAATATGATGTTGTGAACCGTAACGTGGAGGACCCATGAAGGATCACGTTCTGGTTTTACCAAAATAAGACAAGTAGATGTTCGGTGTCTCCTAGCATGGAAAGTATGAGACTGTTCTTCTGAACAAGGCTGTCCTTTGTTACCTTCCCCCTACTGCTCCTTAGTATGATTCCCCTGCCTTTCCTTTACTCCTGCTTCTCCTGGTTTCCCCTCCTTACCTCCCTTGTACCTCCTGCATATCCCCTGGTTCTCCCTCCTACTTGAGCCACTTTCTCCTTTATTCCCAGTCTTACCCCACGCATCCCTCTACCTTTCTGATTTCGCTCTGCTTCTTCACCCTTCATCATGCCTTATTTGTGTGCTTCCGAAGCTCCTTTACGTCCTTTTTCTAGGGCTTATTCTGATCAGGATTGCAGAAGGTCTGGATCGTAGACCATCACAGGACACACACACACACACACACATGCACACACAGAGTCACAATCTATGGGCAATTTAGAGACAGCAGTCAGTCCAAATTGCATGGACTGCGGGAGAAACCATTTGTATTATGGGGTGGGAATGCAAACTGCACCCTTACAGAGTGCAGGCAGGATTAAGACCTCAGAGCCGCTGCATCGAAAATCTTCAACCCAAGAAATATCTGTGCAGTTCTGAGAGACTTCAGGTTCACCTGCAAACCATGTGCTGCATAAGCCGTTGGGAGACAGATACTCGGACTGATGGAATGATGGACAGTAAACGCATTCCTGTATCTTTTCTTTCTGTTGAGTTGTCCCCTTTAAAATTGTCTCATGTCTCCCTATGTGGATTCATTGTGAAACAGCATGAAGTTCTCTCCAAAAGGATTACATAATAATACAAGCAGAAGGAAGCTTTTCTTCCTGGGATATTTTAACTATTCAGAGTCCAAGAAGCACTTACTTAGCATATGCGCGAGGTAGAAGCCTCTTTGGAACCAGATACTGTGTATACGCCTCGTGCTGTCACTTTTCCAAGGCTTGTTTGGTAGGTTTTATTAGATGATGTTTTCCTTTACCTGAACACCAGAATACAGAAGCCAGGAGCTGGAAGTAATTTCAGTTTCTATAAGGGTGTATCTTTTCCCAAAAGTCTCGTTAAATGCTGATTTCCTGGATGCATTAATCAGTACCCAGGGCAAATGCAGCGTGCACAGGTAGCTCAGGTGTTGCTTCTCCTGGGAAAGCCAAGCAGGGGTGTGTTTCCCAAAACGTACGTAGTACGATGCATCGTTAATACTAACTTCCGTCGTTTGGGAAACGCACCCCCCAGGCCAGCTAATGACCGACTGTGCTGCTTTCACATTATGTTCTTGCCTGTTCCTAACTTTCTCTCAAAGAAATCCATCATCTTAAAAGCAAAATCCATATGAAACTCTACTGGAGATATCACAAAAAATTGTTTTGGACTGCGTCAGTTTTAGCGTTGACTCTTGGTAGAGATCTGTGCAACAAGCAGAGAATGAAGTTTCACTTTCTCTCTGTGAGGCATGTGTTGATTAATGTCACTTCAAACATAATGAGCCCTGCATTTTCGATGGCATCATCTAAATTTCTTACGCATGGATGTCCTGTGTAACATCACGTTTCATGAGGAGCATGTGATTTGAAATATTACCTACCATGAATTATGAAATGGCCAGAGGCGTGTTTTCTAAAATCAAATGTCAAACAGGCGAAGCATGACAATGACACATTGCCTTCTACTAAACGCCGCAGCGATGCGGGGTAGAGCGATGATAGTCATCATGACCGAAGAGCATGAACTCAGCAATGTGTTTATGAGTATGATCTGGTGCTTCGGTGTTGGATAGATTTCCTACAAGGTAAGCATAATATTTACATACTAGCTGATACAAAATTTCCAATCATTTGATACCTTTTTAACCTTCCATTGGTCACATTAAAAGCTTGACATGGACTGTATGCATTGGAAACCCCTGGCAAATGAGTTGTGCATGGACATAACTTCCAACTCTGCAACACTTCTGATGTATTAATTATGTATCGCCATTGAAACAAACCCATGCCTTTTGTTTATATATTGTTTATATATTAATGGAGACATTTACAGTAGTAAAACTTGATTCTCCTCCAGTAGGCCTCTGACTGTGTTAATTGGGTATCTTTCCATAAAGTAGGCATTTCTGATAGGTCATCACTGTTTCTCTTGTATACAGGATGTTACACTGGAGCTGAAGCCTCTTTTCTGAGCAGTGGTTAAACGCCCAGCATGACCCACAGGCAGGTTTCCCAGATCTGTCTCTGTGTATCTGTTTATGATGGTTCCCACCCCAAAGGACACCCTGTGACGTTTCAAGGAAGACTACCAACACCCTACCCTTCGAGGGGTCTCTATTCCCCAATCCCATTGTTAATTGGTCGCCGTGCTTCTCTCTGTGAGGGTAATACCCCTGTTATACATTCCTCAGTAGAGATCTAGAATTGTGCACAAGAACAATTACCACCTTTCCTCAGAGTGAGGAAGTGTAAAAAGGTTTGTCTGAGCTTTTGTCCAGGCTTGTTTTCTGCAAAAAAAGGAACCTTCTGTGGGCTTCGGTGCTGTATGTCATAGGGAAATTATGAGACAATATTTAGACCTGTGGTGTAGCCGGAAAATTGACTTTGGGTGTGCAATGGGAATACAAGGTGTTCAAGAGCTCGAGCAGAATAAAGTAATGTGTACCCATACAGGGCTGCCAGCTGTCACGCGTCTGGCCTGACACTTATGCTTTCTGACTGCATTGCACACGCAGGAAATCTTATGGCAAATCTATATTATTTCATTATAAACCTAAAATTAGCTGCATCAAAAGCGTTGGGGCGGTTTGCAAACCCTTCAGACTCTTTTTACAAGGTAATAAAACTCTGACGTAGATGTAAACGTGTGTGCAGACTTGTCTCGAATTGAAAATCTCATTCTAGCCAGCTGACCAAAGATGGCAACCCACCTCATAACAGCCATCGCTTTAATTTCTCAAAGGCCAAGCCTATGAAAGTGCTACCTTATGGCTAGGGTTGCCAGTTCTGATATGAAGAAACAAAGGATGCCAACCAGATCCCCCGCCCTCCCCCAGCCCAGGCACCGACAATACAAAAAAACAAAAAGAGGGGGTTCCATATGCATACCCTTGGCCACACCCCAGGTTTAGACTCATTGCTAAGGGTGTAGCACTTTGTATGATGGTTGCATGCACCTTCTCTCTGACCGTAATCTTCAATGATTAATTAGTTCCGCTTCCTTTGTTCCTGGTAGTAGATAAGCTGATATGTTCTGCTTTGTTGTCTTTGTTGTTCAGTCTATCCAAACAAGAAAAATAATGATGCAGCATTCCCTTTAAATTGACCAGACAACAGGATGTCTAGAGTAGACTGCATAAAACCAAATATTGAATATGGTTTTTAAATGCAGTGGGTGTGCAACGTTAGAGTTGATGTGTAAGAGGCCTCTTATACCTCTGATCGTCATACATTGTACTCTGCATATTCCCTTTGATGTTTTGATGGGAAATTAATACTCAGCTCTCTCTCATTGTCTATGAATAGTATTTTTTCCTTTCCCTTTGGTCTCTAAAACATGCATCAGGCTATTCCATGTGTTTGATTGCAACACTGATATGAAAACGACAGACTTTTCTGAAAGTGTTTTTCTTTTTATGTTTTTGTTTTCTGTAGCTTTTGTTTGCTTTTGATTACAGCATATATAAAGGTATACATAAAAAACACTATTTTAGGAAACTGTGTTACAAACAAATTTTTGCATATCGGACTACTGAAAAACAAATTATTCACTGATGCAACTGTAAAGTAACTTCTTGGTGCACAAGATTTAGTTTCAAGCCAAAGGCAAGCTATGATCATCTTTTGCCAATTCTACAAAGTAAAACCCACGTTTTGTATAATGCATGTCTTTAAAATGGATCAGCTACATCCCTCCAGTATTATTCCCAGTGGGGGCTACAATGGTTTCATTAAGATATTTGTGGGAGTTACTTTGACTTGGGTTGCTGTGGGTCTGTGCTAATTTATTTCCATTCCTGTCCCCTTTTGATGGAATCTTTCTGTTATTTATGGTTCCTTTGGACCCTGTTTCGCCTGGTTATTGATATTGGCTGGTTCTCTGAACTTAACAATCCCACGTATAGCTGACGAATACCGTGTGATGAAGAGAAGGGGCTACATCGTACTGCTTTGTGTGTGAGAAGCTCGAGGGACAACCTCACTCTCAGTGTTCATGATGCACACAGGTTGTCATAGCAACGGTATGGCCCTGCAACACTTACAAGAGAATCTGGTTATTAGGATACTTACTGTTTAAAGTTTAAGCATGAAAGGTTATAATGTCTGAGGTCTGGCTGACAAAATAAGGCGAAATCTGCCATTTTTTGTTTTTCTGTTGTAGAATGTGAGCACAGAACACAATGATTTGCAGACAGAACCACAAGATGCAGTGAAGAGCCTGGGTTTGGTTAGGGACACAACTTCAATTTTGGACCAACAAAGGAAAAACATGAAAAATAACTGGGGAAAAAAAACTACAAAACTGAATCAAAAACATATGGCTGTTCCTCCCTTTATGCATAGTCATAGTATTTAACTAACGGAACGGTCAGAATTAGAAATGTTTTACCATTTAAATGAAGACATTTAATACAGTTGAGTGTTGTCAAAAATGCAGCTTTCTTGGTAAATGAGACTGGAGATATCCAAAGCACTTAAAATGATTCATTTGTAATCAAAGTACACAATATTACTATCTGAACTGGGCTCATATTATGAAATTAAAATAAGGTGAAGTAAACCAGGACCAGTAGCGGAGTATTTTTTACTTCCTTATATGTAAATGTGTTTTTCTGTTCCGCTCTTACTCAGATAGAATTGAAGATGGTGCCTTGTTCAGCTACCCTGAGCAGCATATCCAGTAGAAGATGGATGCATTGATAATAATACAAATAAAATAGATCATGCATTGAATATAAAGGAGATAAATGTAGTCTCTATTAATTGTTACATTACAAAGCTCTGAATTTAAGTATAACATTTGCAACAACGTTACATTTTTGTTGGAATTTTTATGCTTATTTCATGCCTTTGATTATGTTATAGTTTTTGAATGAATATAATTTTTTGGGATTTTCCTGAATGGTTGACTGCGATGTGTAAATGATTAGGTGGAGTCTTGGTGCAGTAACTCTTGCTTTAAGCTGTTCTGAACTGACATCCATGTAGTCATATGGATGGATCTCTTCTGCTGCTCCCCCTGATGTTTCTTTCTTGGTTTCTGGGCCTCTGCCCTGTATCCATACGCAGATCTGGGGGGTGGCAAGAAGTTGCCGTGGTCACCCTCGACTGAAACCTGTCCACCCCATTGCCGACTCCCGTAGTATTTGCATTTTGGTTAAATCAGACTTTGATTAAAAAAAACTCCTTTTATTACATAACTCTTTCTCTGTGTCCCTGATGATATACTGATAAAGAATGAGCTCATAGTGTTGCTGAGCTAAACATGTGCCTCAAACAGCAGTAATGCAGAACTTTGGGAATCTGGTACTCAGTGTAAGCTTGTTACCTAAGAACAAATTGATATATTAAATGTGCATTTGATAATTCTACCACTGCCTGAATTATAAACAATGTTTAGGCACCTTAAATAATCTCATATTTTCTAGATGCCTTATATTCATATTTAGATGTACGTCCCACCCCAAAATGACCCCTCGTCCCACCCCTGCCACCCCACTGAAAATTTGGCTCTGCCACTGCTGTATCAGTGCCTGGAGTATTGAGATGTTAAATACTCCCCCTCTTGCCAGGAGTCTAGCATATCCCTGCTTGTTACTTGCCCAGAGGTGGGAAAAGGTCGATCTGCTGGGCTCAGATATTGTCAGGCCACTTTAATCGTGACTTGTGGATGGGATATTAAATTTTCATATGGTGACTAACCTCCAAGAAATGTATTTACTCCTTTTCGCTGGACCTTGTTTGGGTGAATGCAGCTTACAGCTGTTCAGTGGAAGAGCGGAAATGGAAATAACAGTTATTATTCTGCTTAATAAGACTGACATAGAGACTGATCCATAGAGAATTATGAATAAAAAGCAATTCTGCTATAAAATAATTTTCCCATTAAACTAACATTACCTCAGAATGGTATTGCGTTATAACCCCTTTTACAATTACATGGTGTTCCATTCTGATCTTACTGTATTGTTTCTGTAATCTCAGTAGCTCTTGCAGATCTGTGACGCAAGTTCAATGCACTCACAGAAATGGCGCCGATTTAATTTTCTCTTCTGCTTTGTGTACTTGTCCTGCTTTGGTCCCAGACAGAAACTCTTCCCCCCACTGTTTGAGTAGTTAACATTAGGGACTGTCGCAGCATGATAGGTCTAAGCTGAGCAGAAGTGTTTGTTCATACTGGAAAGAAAGAGTAAAGCCTGCATGGGACAGATTTACGTATTGACAACTATAAAGACTTGCGTTTTAATGCAGCCCAGAGCATTAAGGCACTGCTTGCGGTGCTGTATTTCCTCATAACACGATACATTTTCAGTGTTCTCTCTGCTTTCTCTCTTGTTCCATTATATTGCTGTGATACCCCTACCAGCTCATTCACTTTCATCTCGATCCAGAGAAAGGTGCCAAATAACCCACAGCCTTCCAGCACATTCCAAGTCACTGTCACAGTGCAGTTGACTTCAGACGGGATATCTTAGCCTCCGTCAGAGTACCTCTCTTTGTGAACTGTAGAGCATGCTGGGGAAATGGTGAACACTGTCTAGGTTTCAGATAAATGAGACTAACCATAAATCATCTGGTCTGTTTCCTTCTACTGGTAAATATATCAGGCCCAAGAAACAACAAGAAAGTCTGTCATATTATTACAAACCGGCCACAGGTGAATGTAGATGAAGTGACTGTAAACCAGACTTTGCCTGGTCGTAAGAAATTCCCACCTTTTCCATATCTAGCAAGAGATTCACTATGCAACTCTTACACTATGCACCGCTTACACTATGCAACACTTACACTATGCAACACTTACACTGCATATGTCTTTTGCAGACACAGTCAACAGTTTGCAGATTTCCAGTGCAACACAACCATCCACTTAACAAATCAACTGTAAAATAAAGACAATGCAAAATGTTGATAAATAGCATTGACAACATCTGTCAGTATGGAGCATTATAAATATACAAAGCTAACAGCTTGTTGTAAAAATTTATTTGCATTTAAGACTGTCATAATTGTCAGTCAGTAATCATTCATGCTCATTTTTCTCCTAATTTTCATTTTTCACAAATCTTGCAGTTGCGAGGTCGTGTTGGTGGAGCAAGTATTAACTTATATGAATGGGTGGTTTTTTAGAAATGCTTACTTTTGTTGTAAATAAACTGCTTACATTCTGTAGAATATATGTAAATCCATCTATCCGTCTTCTAACCCCCAATCCAGATCAGGATTGCAGTGGGACCTGGAGCCAGTCCCAGGCAGCATACGGTACAAGGCAGGGGGACACTCTGGACAGGATGCTAGTAATATATGTAAATGTAATCTACAATTGAGCATATCCATATTCCAGTTTAAAGAACTGCAAATACAGAAAATCCCCAGTTAAGAATATAAGGCATAGAACTATGACCTTACAGTAGCATTTAACTATGAAAGGACCAGCTCTGCATTTCATTTTAGCCATAATTATTAGTATACTATATTAAGGCAACTTTGTTGCTGAACAGAATTTGTTTTCTGAACCAAATATTAAACATGACTCCCAATATAGTGCATTTGATTAGATTTTTGTCCAAGACTCACATCTTTTCTGCAGAAGAGTATGACAGACACCTTATATCTGACAACCTACTATGAGCCATATCAAGACAGGGACATTGTAGGGAATTATTGTGGCAGTAAAATGCTGATGGAGAACCTTGTGCAAAATAATAACCACTGCAGTAATTTCCATCATATCCTTATTTCCTTCATAACCTCATCTGGCCATAAAACATGAGTGTTTTTGTTCTGGTAATGTATTGTTACATTGTTGCATGTTTTTTATGACATCACAGAAAGTAACAGATGAACAGGAAGAGGAAAAATAGGTGTCGGTAGCCTCTTTGGACCCCATTTGGAGACCACAGCTCCCAATCTGTATATGGTTAAAATCTGTATATATTCTGATTTGTGTATATGCAGGGAAGAACAGTATTACCCGCTGGAACTGGCCGCTATGTAGAATAGCCTGTCAGTGGTGAATCAGAAATAGGTGCTTAAAAGCGCCGTGGCTCATCAGAGAAATGAGTCACTCCGGCGGCCTCCCGACGTAGCTGCCGCCTCCACAGCTGCACACATAAGCGCATCAGCTAGAGGCAGGCAGATTGTCCCCCTCACTGCTTCCTCAGGCTCGTTCCCACCCTACACCCACTAGCCAATGGGGAGCCAACTTATAAAGAGGAGGCGGTACCCAGAAAAATATCACCCGGTGACAAAGTTCTCTAAGAACACTTCAGTAAGTGAAGTGTCACGTTTCGTCCGACAGCAGTATCTCTGGCTTGGCCTCCCACTCCGTAATGCAGTGTTTCCCAGCCCGGTCCTTAGGAACCTCCAGACGGCCCACGGTTCTGCTCACACCAGGAGCGGGGAGGGAGCAAAATGTGGACTGTATGGCAGGGAGCTGGGAGGGAGCAAAATGTGGACTGTCGGACAGGGAGCTGGGAGGGAGCAAAATGTGGACTGTCTGGTAGGGACCTGGGAGGGAGCAAAATGTGGACTGTCTGACAGGGAGCTGGGAGGGAGCAAAATGTGGATTGTCTGGTAGGGACCTGGGAGGGAGCAAAATGTGGACTGTCTGAGGGTCCCTGAGGACCAGGTTGGGAAAGAAATCAGTTTGCACCTCTTTATTGTCATTTGGGATTTCGTTAGGTAATAATAATGTGTGCAACATTTAATATTTCATATTTTCAAATGTATGTACACAGTTTATGAAAGCTCTCATTTCATATGATCAAAAGGTTCATAAAAATGTGGTATTAAATTTTAAGGTATATTTTGCAGGTAATTGCATTGGTAAATACAGTATCCGTTTTATTCTGATGATCTTTGGAACATTTTCATGATAAAACAGTAGTAAATGGAAGGAAATGTAGGTTATGTGCTTTTGTGTATAAGAGACAGACAGACACGCATATTACATTTGCAATGGAACAGTCACCTCTATTAGAAATGGTGACTATAGTGCGTTAACGTAGTGCGTTAATATGTATTTATGAACGATGAAGTATTTGAGGCGTTTTTAAACAGCCACAACTCCTTTGACCGGTGATTTATCAAAGCTCTCGCATCCCCAGCAGCACTGTTGTCCTCCGTAAGGAGAAACTGACCTGGCCAAGTGAAAACAAAGTTAGATTTGCTCAATCCCACACCACCCACCAAAGTGTTAGTGGGCAAGTGGAGGCAGAGTGTATAGTTAAGCGCACAGCCCCATGGGAAACAGTCAAAGGGTCAAGTGGCGTTCAAGAGGCAGTAGCATATTTTTTATGTAATATAATTTTAAAGCTTTGCAAAGGCTTTTCTCTTAAGCATTCATTAATATTTTCATGGTCAACCCTTTTGATTTGTACTTGAGTGTATTTTATTGTACTGCTGCTGTCCTGTACTGCACTGCGCTTGTCCAATAGTCCCCCCTGCACCTGTCCTTGGAACACATGTGAAAATAAAACTTGAAACTTGAAATAAATGTATGGATTTTCCGCTCGTCCCTGTTATTACTGTAGAAATCGAGATAGGAAGGTGATGATGAGACTGACAGGCCAGAATGTCAGAGCGAATATCAGAATGAGATGTAGATTTACTTCTAGATTTAGATCCTGAGATACGTTGACGTCTTCAGCAGCTGCCTATGGGACGTGGTCTTTTGGGTTGGCAATGCAGATTGACGGCAGAATAGGTCTTTTTTTGGACAGTGAGGCTCCTCTGTGTTTGTCTCACATGTTTCCATTTTACATCCACATGTTTAGCAGACACTTTTGTCCAAAGCGACTTAATCATCATACTCCTGTTTCTTATCATGTGCTGCCCCCAGCACTTCAGGATCAGGTGTAGAGCATCCAGTTATCCTTCATGAACATTTCTCAGGAAAAAAATACCTTGGGAGGATGTGAACTGTCCTAAAATGCTGAGGAATTTAGCTGTGGTGGTTTCACTTCTTCTCAGAGTAAGTTGCTTATAATTTGTAGGCTAGTGAATTAAAAGCGGGATGGAATTCTCTTAACAGAAAACTGCAACGTGAAAATGATTGCCAACCAAAGCCCTAAGCCTGTTTAATTTGTGCTACGGCAAATTAAAAGATTCTGCTTCCTTAGAAAACTGTTTTCTGGGGAAAAGTTTACATTGAAATCCCCAAATTAGTGTATGTAGCGTATCTACTTTCCAAAACATTCATAAGCACTTCCATGTTAATGTTATCATTAATAACATGCCAGATATAGATGCACTCGCTGCTAATGATCATAACTAATGTGACGAAATATCGCATTGTGACTTAATTATGGCATGCATACAATGTTAATAATAAAAGTATATCTATTTCTCTTATTTTGGAATGTGAAAGCATTCTAAAAACACTAAAAACTACTAATAGTGTGATAGCAACTCTTGGTTCCCATGGTAACCGTGGAACAGAATAAGTGTTTGATTGAGCATAGTAGACAAGTACTCAAACTGAAGTGAAATCTCTGGGATTTATATTTTAATTCATTCATAAGAGCACTTATCGGTGCTATTATAATGGTAAATTTAAAGATTTGAGGTAAGAGATTGCACATGGTGGTCATTTAGAGAGTCATTAGTTCCTCTAATAGGTGTCAAAGGATTCAACCATTGTATGGCAGAAAGATATTCTTTGGTTTTCCTGTTTAGAAGGATGGTTTTCTTGGAAATTATTAAAGCTATGTTAACTGTAGTAGTGATTTTGATTGCGTTTTATGCAATACCAGTCAGAAGTTTGAACACAGCAAGCCACCTACAAAGGGGTTGTAGAGTGTCACATCACATGACTTGGCCACCTGACCTAAACACAGCAGAAATAGTTTTGGAGCAATTTGACCAGAGAGTGAAGGAAAAGTAGCCAATGAGGGCTCAGCATGTATGTGGGACCGCCTTCAGGACAGCTGGAAAAACATCCCAGGAGGCCACCTCATGGAACTGGTGTAGAGGAGACAGTAGGGTCAGCCAGTCCCTGGAGTAATTGGGGTTAAGGCCCTTGCTCAAGGGCTCAATAGTGGGATCACTCTGCCGACTCAGCGATTTGAACTGGCAACCTTCTGAATCCCACCCCACACAGCTGCCCCCCCAACAAATTATTTATTTTTGTTTAGTACTTTTTTATGTATGGTATTTTAAAGTTTTGATGTCTGTATTATTATTTTAAAATGTAGAGAATAGTACAAACAAATCTTTCTATGGGCACTTTTGATTGGTGCTGTATTTCTGTTGGGTTTCTTAAAAAGCACAGAGTTTGGGAGGCCTAGATGCTGCATACTAAAAGATGTGATAGGTTGCCGGTGACATCTTGCCAAAAGCCGACCGGAGGGCCCATCCGGAGAGTGTAGAAATATTTGGCAGTGGTATTAATAGTGCAGTATGTGCATATGTCTGAGTCAGTAAATAGAATTTTAAGCATTTCATGATTTGTGATCTATGGTTGATCGTTTATTGGATTAGTTGCTGATTTCTATGAATTCTAAAAGTATTTCTGCAGATATTGATCCAGATGTCAGTATTGGTGCCAATATGAAGGTCCTTCTCCCATCAATGAATTGGTAGATAAATGTAGGAATCTGTGGCTGTATATAACTCCTTCAAAAAGCAGGTGTGACGTCAAAAAGCAGTTAGCAGTATTTTGTAACACTTTACATTAACTGCAGCTTCATATTGCATTCATTATACATTCATAAAACATTCAGTGCACCTTCATAATGCATTTATAATGCATTCATACATCATTCATAAGCATCATGTAAGTACGCCTGTAATATAGTGTTTATAATCATATAATGTTTGTTATTAATGTATATTAAAGCTGTTAAGGTATGTTAGGATGTTATGATATAGTTATATGCTGCTTATGAATGTTCTATGAATGCATTATGAAAGTGCACTGAATGTTCTATGAATGCATTATAAAGGGGCAGGGGCTCAAGGCCTTGCGAGTGAAGGCTGTCCCACCTCCTGGTTGGGGCAATTATCCACCGCCAGCAGTCTTCTGTTGGCGTGCCTGTGAGGAACCCATCGTTACTGGCCACCTATGCCACTGGACGCAGCTCACCCCTCACCCCCCCCCCCCCCCCCCCCCCCCGACCAGGCTGCAGGTTTTGCATTAGTAGCACCAATGTCACACTATAGTGGGAAGCCGTCTGAATGATCCTTCAGGGAAGAATCCCGCAGTTTCCACAAATACAAATGGCTGCGCCGACGCTGAGAGACTGTCAGTGACTGTTCGAGTGACGAAAAGCGAATCTGTTTGTTTTCCCTCACCTTTTAAAGTGCCTCATTCTCGGTTCACGCGAGCTGAGAGAGATGAGTTATTGCCTGTGTACTTCTACGTCATTCCAGTCAGAGAAACTTACACTCACTCTATGTGGATATTACACATAGCTTATAAAAGAACATTATGTCTGTTTGGAAAGTATATAAAGTGAAGTTTTTATACTGTGTGGTTCTTTAAAACTACATGACTTGAACTATATGGGAGGGATGTGGTTGGGGGGGGGGGGGTTAACAGCCTCCAATTCACTGTAACTAATTTTATTAACGATATAAATTTGCTGTATCTTTTAGAGGCGGAAGAAAGACTGGGAAGTGTTTACATTATATAGCAAAATTGTGTTCTCCATGTTCGCGTGCCCAAAATATCCCAAAGGTGCCAGTAAAATCGCCCCAGTTCTATCCTTCACCCATCATGCCCAGTGGGTCCGTCATGACAGAGTAGGTTTTTCCACACATAATTATGCACAATATCCTGGAATTTGACAGAGAGAGACACCACTAGCACATAAAGTTTATATCCCCAATTTGAGATGTTTACGAATGTTAGCATAGAGCTATCGCACAAATTTTAGAATACCATTCATCTGAGTCCTAGATAAGTCCTTCTAAACTGAAATTATTAATAGATTAAATATGCGTTTTTTTAACACAATTGATACGCAAGCTTAATAAATGCTGCAGAGTGACTGATTTACATTAGCCTCCCCATGAAGGAGATAATGACACAAGAACTACTGAAAAGTCAAGACTTTCAGCCGTCCGTTATAAGAACAGCACCTTAAGTTGCAGCTCCCCGACAGAGAGAAGCCCTATGAGTCAGCCCCCGCTATCATGACTGAGTCAGGCGTCCTGAAAACACATGGCTTACTTTTGCCGCTACGCATGAGCGACTGTACTGAGGAGACGCTTCCTTGCCCGCCCACAGATCTGTGACATCAACAACTACCACAATCTGCTTTCCACACAACTGTCGCATATTCTGGACATATTGTGACCCTTCTGACAGGCTACAGGACTAGTGGCTGACTTGATAGGAGCCAGTGGATTGGGGGAAGGGCCAGGTTTATCGTTGCATATTTAGGTATTGAAACCTTATCAAGGTGCGCACCGAAGCCCACCCGCACCCATCGACGCTCCCGGTGAATGTCACAGCCTGACATTTCCAATCAATTGGTATTTCGTAACAACAGGGAATTGGGCCGTAATGGCCTAGCTGTGTCTAATTAGGCCGCCTCTAGTGTTCCGCTCAACGACTCATCAAGTCGGGTGTCCAATTACGTGCCGGATCAAGGCTAAAGGTCCGTCTTGGTGCCAGATTACATAGCAAGGCCAATTCATGACCCAAGTCCTGCCACATCAAGCTGTTTCACTGACAAGGCGATGACCCTACCCAACCCACCCCCCCACCCCCCCCGGCCTGCTTTCCTTTGGTGGTGATGTAGATCGACGCTCAGCTCACCCAGTAATACCATGATGATCTAATGTCTAATGAAAGCACTAACCCAAGAAACCTAAGAAAGGGGTACTCGCTGTGTTCCTAACCACCTCTGATGCCCCCCAAATATTCCAGCTACCGGAGACAGTGACATCTCTCACAGCTACACTACGGATTATGCTAAGGTCTGGCATCCTTTGTCCAAAGTGAAACACATTCGTCACAGTGGTGGGGGTTTCCATTTACTCCATCCCGCTGCCATTCACAGCAGGCCTCCTGTACCCTTTATCAAACACCCTCTGATTTAAAATCCATCCACCCTGGGTCTGGAGGCTTCCACAAGGCTGGGGTTCACCCTGAAGAGGATGCGGTATAAGGAGGGAGAATGTGAACAGGAACGTCAGGAAGCATACCGGCACAAAAACCAAGTACACTAACCTTTCTACATGAGGATGATATATCCTTTCGTTTTTTTTGTTTATACGTGCAATTCAGAGCAACCTGTTGGCTCAGTTGCTGGCCATTTGCCTCAGGATTTGGTCTTTGTATCCGACTTGGTCGTTCTGAACTTGGTCTCCAATTTGCTCCCCACGGTCCAAAGACGTGCAGTAAGCCTATAAGTAAGCCTAAATCACATCTTTGAATTATCCTTCGTGCACGTTTCCTGTGCCTTCCGTGAAATGCTCTATGTAATAAGTGGGTAGTTCCAGATCCAGAAAGTACAAATCTAGACCAAGATTTTGTTTCAACCAGCCAGCTGAGTACTCTGTGACTGTGACTCTTTATACTTACCTGTACCTGGTTGGTTGAAACAAACAACAATATCTTGGTCTAGATCTTTATTTTAGATAGATTAGTGCACACAATTACACATATTGCACAGACCCAAAATACACATACATACATATACACACATACATACAGATTGCACCAAGTGATGTGAATATAGTTGTATACCTATGCAGCGGATATTGCACAATATACTGAATAATGACTGAACTTTAGGTGACTGAGGTGTTATAAAGTCTGATGGCAGATGGAATGAAGGACCTGCGGAAGCGTTCCTTCTTGC
>JAODJU010000001.1:42885257-42896708 GCA_026776725.1 Gnathonemus echidnorhynchus
CGTTACTGGCCACCTATGCCACTGGACGCAGCCCCCCCCTCCCCCCCCCCCCCCCCAGTGCGTGGTGGATTCCCAGTGGGCCGCCGTGTCACACATTGATTTCAAAAAGCTGGTGTAATCATATAATTCCCTTTTAGAATAGCAGTAATTTATTCGCCTCCATGAGGAAAATGGGTCACTTTCATGTATCCCATCTTGCTCTCCGCAAGAAGAGCAGACATATATCAGCAAGTTCTGTGGTGAGAGCAGGGGGTGACCGAGTTCCCAGCACCCCCAGAGTCGCTGGGGTTAAGTGTCATGCTCAGCGGCTCAGTTGTGATGTGATTACTCTACCAACTACAGCATTCCCATGATATTGCTCCCAAATAGTTCCGGCAAGTGGTGTGTAATTAAGTAAGAAATTGTTGTGTTATGCCATATGGGTATGTATTTGCTAGGGGTTATAACCAAGTTAAATAATTCATTAATTTTTTCACTATGCTGTCAGAGTTGTGGCAATAACAAGATTTTGAAAACCTGATGTTATGTTGTGCTGTGCTGTGTTGTGCTGTGCTGTGCTGTGTTGTGCTGTGCTGTGCTATGTTATGTTATGTTATGTTATGCTGTGCTATACTATGTTATGCTATGTAATGTTATGTTATCTTATGTTATGCTGTGCTGTGCTGTGTAATGTTATGTTATGTTATCTTATGTTATGTTATGCTGTGCTGCAGTATGCTATATTATGTTATGTAATGATAATACTGACGTAAAGTATATCAGCACCTTTTGTTTGGGTTCTAGCCATTGAATTCTTGTAATTGATTGGTTTTTATGTATCCGTCTGCATTATTACTGCAGGTGATTTTTCAGATAACAGATATGAAAGTCTGGGGTCCCAAACCCACATTTGTCATGACCGCATCAGTCACCACCCATCCATCCAGCTACACCCAGGTTATTCCTGCTCTGCCCCCCCACCCCCCCGAATACTAAAGTACAACTGGGGCTCTTCAACTTGATTAACTGGCATGGTGTAAAGCACTTGGTTTTCAGTAATTTACTTGCAAAGTATTGAGTGTTCCACCATACTGAGCATCTGCTCCTTGTCAGAACTGGCTTGTTGTGCATAACCTGGACCTGTTCATTCAAATGCCAGCATTCACAGACAATCACCTATAAGACTGAAAATGATAGTTGACCTCTTACACTTCAACCTACCTGTCAACTCTCATATCCTCTTACCCCAGACCACCAAGCCCCATAACCCCCAATCAGGAACCAGTACAGCTTGGGCAAGTTCCCTTATGCCAAGAAGAGCACCAAAGACATCTGCAGCTGCGCTTCTGCCTGTACCGTGGAAATGATGTCCAAGGAGAATTATTTGGAACTATGGTGACAGCATCAGATTCCGGTGATTCCCAAGGGGATGCCCTGGGTCTAGGGTACATCTGGCTCACTGTCCATGACCCAATGCTGTCCTAAAAGCATAATCCTGATTCTCCCAGGATAACTGCTATTCAGAGACATCATCAGCAAGACATAGGTGTCCACTCTTCTGCATCATCACCTGTAGGCCATCGACATTCTCTGCAGCCTCTAGCTTCTTTGCAGTAGGGAATCATGGTAGATTTCATCCTTCCTTCGTTTATGGGTCTCTAAAACTGCTCTCTTACCCTTGTCGCTTTATGCTTATGGCCTTGGAACATTTTTGGGCTGCCACCATCTTCACCAAGTTAAATCTGCACAATGCCAATTATCTCCTTTGAATTTATGAAGAGGATGAATGTCGATAGATTTTCTTAAACGTCCCACTTGATGCCCCACCTGAGTCTACCATAAGCATTTGGTAGACTGGCATTAAATGTTTATTCAATCAAGCTTTCAGATTCTTTGGGATTCTAGGGGACAATTTTACAGAGTGAGGACATCAGTTCACTTCTTGGGTAACACAAGCATTCTGTGGTTTGGCGTAACCCCTAAATGAGTTTTTCCCAACCCGGTTCTTGGGGACCCCCAGACAGTCCATGTTTTTGCTCCCACTCAGCTCCCAGCCAATCAAGAACACCAAATACCTGGTACAGGTGTGTTGGGAGTTGGGAGAGAACAAAAATGTGGACTGTCTGGGGGTCCACAAGGGCTGGGTAGGGAAACACTGCCCTAAACAATCTGTTTTCTGAATACTGTCCTTAAACTAATGGTCTGATGAAGTGGCTGAACCAAGGAATTAGGTGCTTTCTGAAACATTGTTGCCACTTTCCTTTTGGCAGAATATGCCCAAACTCCCCCAACCTTTTCCGATGTGTCTCATGCTACCAGCTATCCACATGATGAAGACATTGATTTGATGGAGTGGACAAATATGGGGGAAGGCTCACGTTGGGCTCTGGAGAGCTACTGAATCCCAGTTCAGTTTTCCATCTGAGAAATCAATGACCCTCAATAGTTGCCCCCATCCAATATCATAAAAAATATTAACCCTGTTACTTATCACTTGCAGCTGTCACCACAGTATCGGATTTCATCTGTATTCCCCAGCTCCCTGCTAAACTGGCCCATGCAGAGGGGGGGTGGGGGTGCCTGAATACTGGGCCCTTCCGCCTGAATGAATGCAATTTGATGCTCCAAGTGGCCTTTTCTCAGTAACCTACGATCATGCAAAGTCTCTTGAGGAGGACCGCCCCATTATGAAAATTTATCGAGGGAAATCCCAACACCTCCCCCCCCCCCCGGGATCGCAACCCTGTCTAAGCATCTGCCCCTTGAAAAGTCTGCACACATCACTGCTGCTAAAACCAATTTCCTACAGCCCCATGAACCTACCATCCCTGCTGACCCCCACAATCAGTCTGTGCCTGGTTGGACTCCAGCATTCACAGCTGCTGGCCCTCGCCACCACTCACTCTTCACAGATTCCATGGTGCTCACTTTCATCGTCCTGCTCTGCAATCCTTTCCACCTACTGAATGGGCTTCAGGAGCCAGCTGGATGCCCACATTAGGCTAAGCGTCCAACTGGACACATCCAGTCTGTTTCCAGTTCACTTGTCTTGAATACTACAGCATACACGTAGCTCATCAATTTCATTAATTTCCGTGGTGGTAAAACAACTGAGTTTTTGATTATTTTCTTGCAAAGTATTGAGTCTCCTATTATATTGAGCATTTGTTTCATGATAAATTTTTGACCCATTATGATCAGGATATTGTTATTTATCCTGCATCACCTTTTGTGACTGTTTGGACTATGGATTTTGTACACAGTTGGGGTATGTTTGCCTTTGTTTGCTTTTACCTGGTTTTCAACCAATCGGCTGTTTGTGATGTAATGATTCGTGAAACAAATTTGTTGGTCCTCTTGTTGGTTGGTCCTCTCCCTCTCTGGTCATTTGCATATAAGTTTTGTAAGACTTCTTTTTTCTCCAGTAGGATTTTGTTATTCAGCTGTCTAAAATTGTAAAACGTTAAATCATTTACATAAAAAAACTTTGGGAAGTACAGTCATTTTGATGACTGTGATGCATACAATAATCGAAAGGTAAATTTATGCAGTGATTTCAGTCATCTGCAATAACAGTGGGATAAAATTGAGATTGAGAACACTGAGTGGATGAAATATGTTTCTGTATGCCGAAATTGCCTGTGGTGACACAGCGTCCTGACTATCTCCATATGCCCGTTCAGCTGTGAACTTGGTCCACATCATCATTAGTCTGAAATGCTGGAATATGTATTTATGTGATCAAAAGCTTAATTCGGTAACTTGATAGGATTTTGTAGCATTTAGACCGATTTTATGAGTGGAATGAATGGTTGGAATATTAATGATATGTTGCTTCTGTCATATCAGTGCAATTAGTGGTTCTATAAATAACACACAGCGATGGACAGAGTGGACATACTCATCTAGGTCCTCTCTGTAAAATGAAACTCTCTGATATGTCACCATTGGTAATGCATGAGGTCCTGAGAGAATTGTATACTGTTTTCAGTAACATCTACGGAGCACAAATACTTAGTAATAACTCAGTTACTACTGAAATACAAAGCATGAACAAACCATGAACAAATATAGTTGCTAATTGAGATGCGCCACAATTCATTAATGATGAACAAACATGAGATCAGTATTTCACTTGTGTTATTCATTACTGGTTCCTTCAGTAGCTCCTTAGTAGTTTCTTCAGTAGTGCACAAAGGTTTACAGAATTAACAGATATACAGTAGTAATAAATATGGTAACTGCTTGGGAGGAAAGATGTCACAATTCATCAATGCTGAATTAATATGAAATCAGTATGTAACTAAGACTGTGGTTTGTGGTTAATTAATAGATAAGTATTAGTATAATACTATATTAGTTACTGTGTTTTCATCCAGTGAATGAACAATTTTTTAAGATCAAAAGTTTCTCCAATGCTGTAAAAGGAATTTCCAGAAAAAAAGTTTTTCCCCTGTATTTAATGATGCTGTACTGTAATTGTGTTTTTATTTCACGTAGAAAATGAAACAGATGGCCTGTGTTTCTTGAGTAGTGCCTTCCATTAATAAAAACTGTTTGATCAGTGTTGAAGGATGTTATGACAGCAGTGGTGATAAAATTTTGCTGGTGATCTGTATCAATTAATGAAAGTGGTTAATGGTGCATAGAGTTGGGTTGTTGTCTGGATTAAGCAATTACTGTGATCAAAGGTGAATTATGTCGGATGTATCAAGAGTCACTTATCTTGTTGTTCGGCCATTTTCATAAACACATCATGAAATAGTTTCAGGTGTCCATCAGGACTGGGAGCCCCATCGTTTGATGATCGCTGATGTTTCTTTTTAACTTGTGTAGTTTGGGAAAAGTTTTTTAATGTTTAAGTTTCTACTAAGTTTTGTTCCTCGATTTTGTGTAAACTGCCGTAAGACATTCTGAAAACAGAATAGTTTTTGAATCCTGTTTGATTGCACATGCTTTGCTACTTTTGAGTACATTTTGCTGATTTGTTTGTATGTCACACTGAAAGTGGTTTATCTCTAACTCTGTGTGGGTTATTTGTTTGTGCTACACAAGTGTCTATTTTTATGCGTTGAATAGGAGAGATTTTCATCTCTGTATTTCATCACCTGTTTCCAAGTAACGTGAATGAAATTTCAGCTGCGTTGTTTGTTTTCTTAAAGTGTGTCCACTCTTTTCAGAAGTATTTGCCAAAATAAAATACTTAATAGTCAATGTATCATTATCAAACAACGAATAAGAGTGCAGTGTCATTAATCCACAGAAAACAAATTTTGGTACATTGAGAAGCCACATAGAATGAAACAGAGAAAATAGAATGTATATCAGCAAAAATAACAGGAGACTACTTCTGATAGGCAATATGTGCCTAGCGCAAGCCAGACGATACACAAATGTAACAGTAAGATGTGTATTTTTGTAATAAAACACAATAGGTGCAGTTGATTGATTGTTTGTCAAATTTGCTTGACACTTGAGTTTTGTTTCCCATGATAAAGCCAGTAATATTGACTGTGTGTATACCTTGTCTATTCTTAGCCACATCTTTTCTCTGTATTGTTTCGCGACTGGAATTGTTTTTTCGTCTTTCTTGTGTTTCACTTGGATATTTGTTATCTCTGAAGCTGGTTCTTCTGAGCTCCCTGTTAAAACGTCTCCTTATGTTTGCATTATGTTTTTCAATGTTTTGCAATGATCAGTCTAGGACGTGATGCTGTCCACCGTTCCATGTCACAGTTTGAGGTCTAACTTCATGAACCTTCTTACGATTATCTAGGGTATGTTCTTTATAAAAATAACATTATCATACATGTTCTGAAACAGGTCTAAGGTGTTTTTTTCCTGTTACCTGATCAAAAATGTTTGGGATTTGCATACTAATATTTTATCTTAGGTGTTTCAGTCTTAGCTTGGGTGAATTTGAGGCTAGCATTTAAGCCTGTTAATGTCTTGGTGCAGCAGTTTAAGAATGGAACGTTTCTTAGTAGGTCACCCAATACTTTTTCAATCAAGTGATTTTTAAAAGTGAGCCCAGAAATATGTACTTTTACCTGTGAACATCAGGAGGAGCAGTCTAAATATCCAAGCATTTGTTTAAAGCTCTGGTGTAGAACAGTTACACTTGCGCCTCATTTGATCCCAACTGAACTGAGGCTTTTAATAAAACCTAATTAATATACATTTCCATGGAAGGTTAGGATAATGGAACATCCTGTAATAGTTTCTGTACTGGTTGCAGTGTTATAGTACATAATGTCTGTGTTCTAAATTGTTGTCATTTAAACAAGCCTGTCAGTACCTGCCCATCAGGTGTGTTAATTAATTTATGACAGCAGAAGTTTGAAGGTCCTTCTTTGTGCATATATGTTTCTATCGCACTCAGAATACATTGTCATCCATGAAACTGCCTATGAAATGGGCAGTTAGGGTTTCCTGCCCAGTGGTATTTATTCAGCTTGAGTGATCATCTACTGACAATTACATTGCATGAGGCCTGATCATGGGGGTGGACTAAGCAAGGAAGCATCTTCAAAGTGCCTCGCCCAAGTGTGCTTCATTGGATTTGAACCTATTGCGCACTTGCAAAGAGCCATATCTTCTCACTCCATGAGCTCAGAGTAGATAAGGAAGATGGCTATTATACAAGTGTCTTGTTCAAAAGAGATAAATGTAGCAAAGACGAGTTTCTTTGTATTTTTTTAATATGTATTTAAATTGTTTCTGAAAGTTAAAAATAATTGTTTTACTATATAGAACTTGTCAATAAATGGAGAAATTATTAAACAAAATTTAAATACCCTCAGTAAAATGAAGGCATGAATAATATCTTAACAGATATAAATATATTGTACATTATTGATGGTTGACCTGCAGTGAACTTGCATCCCATCCAGGGTGTACCCAGTCTTGTGCCTGGGATGGATGCCATCCACTCCCCCACCTGCCGACAGTGAACGGGGTAAACAGCTGCCACTTTTCCATACGTGAACTGTGGGCTCGGATTCTGTGCCCATGATCAGAAGGTCGCTGGTTCAGATCTCTGGCAGAGTGGTTATTCCTTTGGGCCTTTGAGCAAGCCCCTCAGCCCCAGTCACTCTAGGGTCATCTTGATCTTGCCCTCTCACTTGCATGTCATTTTGGGCTGAAGCTCTTTATCAAAATGGTTTTCATCCTAATAAACTTTTAAATATGGCGGAGTGGTGGATTTGTGCCAGCAATCGGAAGGTTGTTGGTTCGAATCCCATGAATGCCAGGAGTGATCCTACTCCATTGGGCCCTTGAGCAAGACCCTTAACCTGCAATTACTTAGTTCTGGGTATGATGTTAATCTACATCCAGCCCTACAAGGAGGTCCTCCAACCTAGAGGGAAATTTTGGGTTGGTGGCAGGTTTGGCACTCCAGCCACTGGAAAAAAAAACTCACATTGGTCCATTTGGACTGGTGTGGTTCTGAGGTATCACCTCCTGCACGGCTGCACTCAGGTTCTCATCCCTGAGGTGGTTCGTCATGTGGGGGATGCAGCAACACGCTGTAATCAGAAGGCTCCCCTAACCTATTTATTTATATTCTTTATTCTGAACTGAAGGCACCAGACTGGATCTTGGAGCGATGAGATAGTCATGGCTCTATGGTTTCTGTTTAATTAATGGACTGCTGCTGACCTGCAGTCTTGGATAGAGGATATAAATTGTTTGTAGTGATCCAGAAATTCTCCTCTGGCTTTGCTTTGTTGCTAAGCTACTGTGTGTATTCTGTCTGTCAGGTATAAATGACATATCACAGGAGAAACAGCCATTATCTATTCTGTAGGGGCTGCACTAAGCATCTGTAATAAGATTTGGGCAAGAATGTATTAGAATCATCATAATGTTTACATGTAAACATACTAATAAATACATTCACATCTACATATGCACATAAAACCAGGAAACATGCAACCTAGGAAGGGCTACCTCTGCACACACGCAATGCTCCTACTGGCTAGTCTGGCTTTGTAGGGTGTCACGCAGCTGCATGCAGAACGTATGTGAACATGACAGACTTGCTTATAATCCCATTACTAAGTACTGCTTCCAACTGTAGGATGAATTATGGTTGTTTCTGCCGTGACATGTCATTTATATTGATCCATTATTCACTGGTGCACTTGTAAAGCATGTCTGGGTCTTATTCTGTTAATTATGCTGCTGCTGTGAAATGTTTTTGATAACAAGCTGATTCCTTTTGATACCTGTTAAACTAGAGTTCTTCAAGGTAATAAAAATGTGAATCAAACTTTCATGTAAAAAAAAAAATATATATATAGAAATATAAAAACAGTTCTTTAAATGCCATGATCCGGAAATCCGGACTATTTTAATTTTTAATTTGTGTGTGAATAGATTCAACTTGTGTTGCAAATAATTAATATCCATGATGTACTGTGTGTGAGTATTTTAAAAGTAGAATTTTGAAAATATTCTTTTTTTTTTTCCAATGGAACAGACTAGTAAGTAAAGAAACGAATGGAAGGATGGGGAGAGAAGAGAAGAAAGACAGAAAATGCTTTTCTGCTCTAACAGGAAGCCTGGGGGTAGAATCCCCACGCTACCTCAGTAGTGAGGATCTACCCGTCGCAAAACGGGTTTGCTGATTCACAGCGTGTTCCCTAGATCCAGCATCCCAGGCTTCATTGATAAGCTGGAAACAGTGCGGCTGCAGCTGAGACCAGCGGTTGCTAGGTAACCCCCACCTCAGTCGGAATCTCCCGAAAGTTATCCAGCACATTGTTGGTAGGCTCTCCATACCGGTGGGTGTCTGGGTGGGCTCTGCCTCTCATGCTGCTCTCCCTGTCACTTATTGTGATAGGGGTCAAATCTGTAAATTTCTTGCCAGGAGCCCAAAGAGGGCAAGCAAGACATCTGGCTCTGCATATCTTAGAGGATCCCAGACTGGGAGAAAAAAATATCTGCTATAGTCATGTGGCTGTGTGAGAATTACAGCATTTCTAGATCACGTTGAGTTCTGCATATCCAATGCAGGGTCACGATGAACAGGGCAAGAGTCTGGATGCGATGCTAGTCAGCCCCACACACACACACACACACACAGACACGCATGTCGGGTAAACATATCTTTATGGGGACCGCTCATTCATTTCTATGGGAAAAATGCTAATGCTAACTATGACAACCTTAACCCCTACCCAGTCCTAACCATAACCATAACCAAGCAAAATGCAAGAGATTTTGCATTTTTAGTTTTTTCATTGCAGTCACAGTTTTTTATTAAATTGAGATTTCCCTTATGGGGACCAGGAAACTGGTCTCCATAAGGGAAAAAAACAGGTATTCATCACATTGTGGAGACATTGTGTCCCCATAAGGTAAGGTATACCTGCTCGCTCTCTCTCTAACACACAGACACACACACGCACACACACACATACACACACTGTGTGAATTTGCTATTTTAAAATATTCAATATTTTTATATATTTTTGTTTTTTGTTTTTTTGTTTGGTCGTTCATGTATATATTTTTTATGATTATCTTTGCCCTTTATTCTTGAATGACCCTGATTGGCTGATGAGTGCCCAGTGTCACCAGCTTGCAGTGCATTGATGTCTGTTGCTAAAAATAGATAGCAGGCCTCACTAAACATCAAAGGATATATAACATGCAGCAACAACCCTACATTGTTTCTTTTAAAGCGGCAGATACCCCATGTCATCAACATAGTAATGTGTTGTTTTTTTTTAATTACGCTGTGCACTTTCCAGTGTACTGCATCTGTAAGGTAATAATTATCTACCTACGGATATATGTCAAATTAGTTGGTGTTGTTTCTGATGCACCAGTTAAATATAAGCAACAGGAATTAATATAGAATAAATTAAGTCATTATTTATATATTCATTTCTAATTCCTTTTGTTTGTGTTATTTTGTTTGTTTTTCGTTTTTTTAAAATTTTTTTTATTAAAGTTCAGCCCTTTAGCAAAACCAATGGCGCTGGTTCTTATTCATATTGTTTGGGGGTTATTTCACTAGAACAGTGAAATATTTCACTAGATAAACCACTAGGGTGAATTTAGAAGTCCTAGTTTCCTTTCAGCTATGGTGAGAATCATTTTTCTTAGGACACTGGGCGAATGCAAATTCGGCCTGGGTTCTATAATTTATTAATGTCTTTTTCCAAATAACCTGAACATTTTCAAAAACCTAAAATTGCAGTCGTGTTCTTTTGACGCCTCTGTGTACTGGTACTGAAACACTACAACTGGAAAAAATGAAGAAAAAAATTACAAAACTGAGGAACAAAATATAATTGGTATTCACACATATCAGTTCAGCAGCTTTAAAGAAATATACTTGTGATAGGTAATACTCTAGAAAACGCAGCAATTCAATCTTTATGTCAGTAAACTGTGTAAAACTGTATAGTAACAATACTTTGCTCTCTTTGGAATATATTGAATTTTTCATTTTGTGGTTTAACTGGGCTAAGGTCATTTTAGAAACTAGGATGTGCATATTGAATATTGCAATATTTTGTGGTGGTATTTTCAGTGAAACAAAACAGCAAAAATATTGCAGCCCCTGCTAAGAGAAGGATTCGCAGTTTTGCTGCGTTCTGCATTTTGTCCCGCATATTTCTGTGGCTAGTCATGCATTCTGCTGTAGTTGTGGTGCAAATATCAATTGTACACCGATCAGTCATAAAATTAAAAACCATCTGCCTAGTATTGTGTTAGTCGGTCTCGTCTCACCAAAACAGCTTTGATCAATTGAGATATGGACTCAACAAGACCAAGAAGGTGTCCTGTGGTATCTGGCACCAAGACGTTAGCATCAGATCTTTTACGTCCTGTAAGTTGCAAGGTGGGGCCTCTATGGATCAGACTTGTTTGACCAGCACATCCCACAGATGCTTAGTTGGACTCAGATCTGGAGAATTTTTGTGGTCAAGTCAACACCTTGATCTCATTTTCATGTTCCTCAGCCATTCACGAACAGTTTTTGCAGTGTGGCAGTGCGCATTATCCTGCTGAAAGAGGGCACTGCCATCAGGGAATACCCCTGACATGAAAGGGTGTACTGGGTCTGCAATAGTGTTTAGGTAGGTGGCACGAGTCAAAGTAACACCCACATGAATGCCAGGACCCAAGGTTTCCTAACAGAACATATGCTTAGACCATCACACGGCCTCTGCTGCCTTGCCTTATTCCCAGAATGCATCCTGGTGCCATCTCTTCCCTAGTTAAACGAGACACACACACTCAGCCATTCCTACGATGTAACAGGAAAATGCAACTCATCAGACCAGACCACCTCCTTCCATTACTCCATGGTCCAGTGCTGACACTCATGTGCCCTTTGCCCACTTTCGGCAGTGAACAGGGTCAGCATGGGCAGTCTGACCGGTCTGTGGTTACGCAGCAAGCTGTGATGCACTGTGTGTTCTGACACCTTTATCATAGCCAGCATTAACC
>JAODJU010000001.1:42899813-42916388 GCA_026776725.1 Gnathonemus echidnorhynchus
GTGGTCCAAAATATAGTACAGACTATGTTACAATTTATTATTAATAACCAAAATGACAAAAATGGCATAAAACACATCAAAAATGACCCACTTATGGAAAAGTGTAGGGTCATACCACTCGTGCATCGTAGGGTTAAGAGCCAATTAGCTATTTTTTGAGATCAACTATTTTTGTATGAAAACAACTCCATGCAACTTTAAAGAAATATTTCATATTATTTTTAAGCTATGTCCCTATGTGACGCTTATGACAGTGAACAGGATTGTATTCAAGTATTTTTGAATGGGGGATCTTAGTTAAGGAGCTACTGAAGTACAGGCAGTTCCCAGGTCACGAACGAGATCCATTCCCTAAGTCTTTCTTTATGTCAATTTTGTAGTTAAGTAATAATAATAATAATAATAATAATAATAATAATAAACAGTACACAATAGTTAGAATTATACAGTACTGTACCTCGAGCCTATGAGCTACTGAAGCCATGCAATGTTTTGCAAGCATCACAAAGTAGTGTGTGCATTTGTTTTTATGAACCATTGAATTTAACCCAGATTTTAATATAACAGGCTTTATGGCCGTTCGTTCGTAAGTACGACTTGTTGGACGTTCTTAACCTCGTTGGCTTCCAGTGCAGTAGTATTTTTTTCCTGTATTTTCGGTTTAGTAAAAGACAAACATTCATAAGCAGTATCTAAATAAATCAATCTTATACCTGTTTATCCTAGAAAGGCTCACAGATGTGCCATCGTTTTATCCTGGGCAGAATAGGGCACATGGCCAAAGGTCATGCAACACAAGTGAATGATGAAAACACACACACACACCTCTGTATTCATACTGTATCTTTGTGGGAACAAAACAATGGTCCCCACAACGTCAAAATAACAGGTTTTTCCATATATTCCTGTTATTTCTGTGGACTCTCCATTCATTTACACAGGCATATCGCTAATCCTAACTATGATAATTCTAACCTTTACCCAGCCTTAACGTTAACTATAAACCAGTGTTGTGATACAGCAGCTTCGGTTCCCAGACACGGCAGTATATCTCCTGCTGTTCTTCTACACCGTGTCTGTGGATCCTCAGCAGCTCCATCCATTTGGCCTCCCAAAGAGCCCCCAAGGCTGGGTCTACAGGAGACTTCAGGGGCTGAAGATCGGGAAGAACGGCCACATTCACGAGTCGTCTATCTTCCCGGGCTTTCTGCTGCTCCCTCTGGGCCTTCTGTGCATCTGTAACCTGAGGCACACATTTTGGAAATGTATACAGTAGTGTGAAAAAGCCTTAGGCAGTCGAAGGATGACCTTCAGGTCTTTATATGTAAATCTCATACAACAAGGTGGGTGATATTCGTTAATCAACCTTGTTCTTGATTCCAGGCTGGTTTGGTTTCTTCCTCTGCATGAATGGGCTGTAGGTATACTTGTCTTTTCCTGTGACTGACACCATGGTTTTGGCTTTGAAAAATTTAGCCAATGCCTGCCACTACATTTATCCCAGAAACAATGGTTCAGGCTGGTCACCTCTAATGGCATCATTGTCTTGACTCCTGTCATTATTAACTAATTGGCATTTAATCTTTAACCAGAAATTACTGTGGACTCTGAACAGGTATTTAAAGTAGGTTTTAAATGGATTTTCTTATTTGCATTTTGTAGACTTTATTATCCATAATTAGAGGCACAAATCATGGTAAATCAATGCTCCTATCATACATCTGAGCATTTAAACAGTGCTGCATGATTTTTTTCCTGATGTACTTTTAACTAGGTTGTGAATAGATTCACCAGTTTCCATTTGTTCAAAATCTAGTCATAAGAAAATAATAAGAAAAAAAAACAGTTCCATATGTTTATAGACTTAATATAAGCAGATATGCTGTCAGTCAAACCTGGACTCCCCCACCTAATTTAATATGATTTCTGCAAAACTATAATGGTCAGTATTAAACTAAGCTGCCTTTTTGTTGTTAGTATTAAATCTCCAGACCTAGTGGGAATAACCTTTGTCTTCCCTATTATATCATGCATTACATCATGCACTGCCTGTGTTCCTCCTCGGTGCTCTGCTTATGTGACTTAGTGTGTGTGGGTGGAATTCTTGCAGCCTTTTCTGCTGGCTCTTGAGTCCCGGCGAAGTTGTTCTGATGGGCTCTGAGACTTGCAGGGAGACCTTTGTGTGCCGCACAGGGGAAGCATGTCGACGAAAGCCTGAGCTATGACCCAATCAACACGTTGCCCTTTCATTACTTGTTTAGGTCATACTTGTTTAGGGAAATAATTGTATTTATTCAAACACTTACAATCAGATCCACATATATTAAATGGTTATATGAGTACTCATTAAACAATTAAAAACTGTGTTAACACATAATCAGCCTGATATCAGACTTGAATGCAGAAATGCAGACTATCACAGCAGCTTGACGTTTAAATTCCGCGTAAACGGTTACGAATCGATCAGTAATATGGGATTATTTTGGTCACATTCAGGCTACCATAATGGAGAAAGTCTACCCTGGAGGTGGCCCTGGACCAGATTCTATAACAAACTGGTATTTGTGGAGAAATATATTTAAAGAGCCTTATAGATTCCTTGCTCTCTGATATTAATTCCACCTCATCACAATGCTAAGCAGCATTTAGTACTGTATACATTGTTTGTTCATTTTCGCATAAATGCATATTCATGGACATGCATCTGTCCATCCATCTTCTAATCCTTTATCCAGTCGGGTGTTGTGGGGGGGGGGGGGGGGTCGGGGGCACTGGATGGGTTAGGTCAACACACCCTTGCTCAAAAAGGCTCACTGTCCAATTGCTTTTTCTTTCTTCTCTTTTGAATCAGTTTAACATTCTGTCAGATAATTTGTTTACCTTTAAAAGTCAGGGTAAATGTCAGCCATTCCCTGGGAGCTGTTTGCAATCTGTTTCTAATACAATTTACTGTGTAACCACATTCAAACATGGGCAGACTGGCAGGAGAAGTCAACATTGTTGTTTATCTGTGATTTTTAATATTGTGCTTTTTTCCAATTCAATCTGAATTGCCTTACTGGTCAGTGATTTCACATAATCCGAAATTAATCTATATTATAATATTATAATTGTGGTTAATTGTAACTTTATTGTAGCATTAATGCTTCTGTGCTGGATCTGATTGTGTTTAATTATGACCACTGCAGGAGGGCATAACTTAGCAAGTTCATTTTAATATGAACCCAGTATGTGGGACTGATATGATAACAGTAGAGTCCTGCTGTTAAATGTTATTGAATTTACCGTTGACAAATAAGCTAACTTTGTGTTATGAACATGGTGAGTGTTATCTGTGCTGCCATTAAGACCTAGTCTAATGAGCACATTGACTTATTCGGCCCTGAAAACAGAATGTCTGTTCACAGCCTTTGTGATGTTCTTTTTAAAAGACCTCTGGAATAAGTCGGCCACTTTCATTCAGGGCCTCAAACGCTTCCGGAGTATGAAAATTATCTCGTTTTGACAAAAGCATCCGCCAAATAAATAAATGTAAATGTAAAATCAGTCAGAAAGCGGGTGGCCAAAGTATTAGAAGATGGAAAATTATGCTGTTAACGTCGTCTGTTCTTCTTCCATGCCTGTTTTCTCCAGCATAAGGCAGCAGTGAGCTTGAAGTCTATCAAAGGACACACCTGGTAGGAGGCAGGGAACATCCTGGACGACCTATAAGCATATTATAGCAGTTACTCTATACCAACTCCATAACCTAAATTTCCTTCGAGGTTAAAAGTATCTATCTGTCTATCCATCCATGCATACATCCATCCATCCATCCATCCATCAAACTTTGAACAGGTGAATGTGAGAATGGGAGAGAGCCAGGTTTCTTTAGGCCTGGTGATTCCTCTGCATGGTTGGATAATGACCAAGATATTTAACGGTGTTTTACAGTCCCATGTAGACGCTGTGGTGCAAACACTGTTCCTTTATGATGTTCAAGATGATATGGCCCCATACACACAGCTAAACAAGTTCAAAAGTGGCTCCTGTACACCAAGGATGAAGTAAAATGGCTTCCATGACCTCGCTTGTAATCATATCTAAACAACCTTCATTGGAAGTGTTTAAGTGCCGCTCGTGCGTTAAATTGACACTTTGTTCATCTATGAAATAATTAGTTATTCAGGAAGAATGGTCCAGTATCCTTCTACACACAGCTCAGTACTTGTATGATGGCATTCAAAGAAGGATTGAATCTGTAAGGAGACCTGTAAGTTGTTTAGAACTCCTGAGTACTTGGGTCAGCTGTTCTGGAAACTGGGATAAAACAAAAATGTGGATCTGTCCGGTGTCCCTGAGGACTAGTTTGGGAAACACTGTTGTAGACATATGACAAAATGGATTGAACTGATTATTTTTGCCATCAGTTGATACACACATTCCCATAATAAAAACCAGCATTAACCTGGCTGTGTGCTTCATCTTGTTGTCATGCTGGAAGGTGAACCATTTTCAGAGTTCGAGGCTGAGTGTGCTCTGGAACCGGCCTCTCTGTACTTGGCCTTGTTCATCTCTTCCTCATGACCAGCTTCCCAGTCCCTGTTGATAAGAAGCACCCCCCACAGCAGAATGCTGTCACCGCTGTGCTTCGCTGTACAGGAGGGGCAAGCCAGTTGATGAGTGCTACCTTGATCTCGCCAGACATTCATTTCAATTTTTGGCACATCAAACCAGAGCATCTTTTTCCTTATGCTCTGAGTCTTTTAAATTTGGCAAATTAGTTAAACCCCAGGCATGCTCTCATTTGCCTCTTACTCAGAAGAGGTCTCAGGAGTGACTAGAAGAGACTTGGTAGTTCTGAACCTGTGAACATTTAATGCATTATCAATTATTTTTATCCTTTTCCAAGATCATCAGTGAGAGCAATCACAGTCAGCGATCCCAACAAAGACTTTAACAGGGAAACCTAATCCATGGAAACTTATTAAGGTAGCAGTTTACTTAAGGCCATATTTTTAGTAATTTATAAACACATTCATAATGCATTCATAAAGCATTATGAACTTGCCTATACATATTTATAAAAAGGCATAACACATTATAGCCATGTTTATTATGCATTATAACTGCCTTATCTATAATGCACTATAGATACCTTTATAATGCAGTACAAAGCATCATTAATGCTTATGGCAACCTTTGTAATGCATTATAACGGTAATGCATTATAGTTGACAGTTTCATAAAGCACTCATAATGCATAATACACATGGCTGTGTCATGCCTTCTGATAAATATTTATAGCCATGTTTATACTGCTTCATGAATGCATTATAATTTATTAATATGTTTATAAATTACTAAAAGCCTGGCCTTAAGTAAAATGTTACCCTTATTAATTCTTGTCCCTTAATACTTATTAACTTTGTCATTCCATTAAAGGCACAAGAAAATCTGAAATGTGACTTAGTTGTAATGTTTCCTTCAGGTCTGTGGTATTCTGTTGGTAGATATCCCGATAATCCTTTCTTTACTCTGGCATTGTAGACCTTTAAAACTGGGCAATGAAGAAATTGCTTTCAATGTAAGACTTCATGTGAAGTACACTTTGACAATGGTGGTTATAAGTGGAGGAAACCAGTTGTGTTAAAGCAGAGTCCTTACCATTGTGTTGTATGTGTATTAACAAAAAATAGCAGAGTGTATTGGAAAAATAAAACAAACTTGAGAGGTCATAAGTGTCTGATTTATTTTTAGTCAGAGATTAGAAGAACTTAGTTAAATGTTTTACTATAACATTTCTGAATAAACATAAAACTTAAGAATTTATATGAAAAGAACTTGGGGCATCTTCCAAGAAGCTGGATTTTTTGGTTAGCTGGATAACTTGTCGGATTTAATGTACTGTAGCCTGAGCTAAATGTAAGTTAACGAAGTTAAAGTCCAGTTTAGCCCAGACTACCTTAAATCCTACAAGTTATCTAGCTACGCAAAGAAATCTTGCTTCGTGGAACACCCCCCAGGAGATGCCACACACATTATAATGAGAGGTATATCTCTTGTTAAATTACACCCACTGAAGTGAATTTATCACAGGTGGACTATAGCTAAGTTCCAGAGGCAATGGCTTGCAGCTGGGGGGGTCATAGCAAAGGGTCATTAATATCTATGCAAGTCGGAGATTCATACAAAGTCAAGAAATTCCTAAAACATGCTTTCACCTTCTCATCCTGGGGTCTCGTGCCTTGTTGTATGCTTGTGCAGTTTGCATGTTCTCCCTGATGATCTGTGTCACACAGATTTACTCCAGGTACTCGAGTTTTCTCCCACAGTCCATAGCACTTAAGCTAACTGGCATATCTTTATTGCCCATAAAGGATAATTATGTGTGTGAGTGCATGTCTGAATGTGTCCTCTGATGACCTGGTTGCTGTTCAGCATAAACCCAACCCTGTGTCCTGTGCTGCCTGGGATAGATATCAGGCTTCCGAAAAACCCCAACTACGATGAAGATCGATTATGGAGAATTTTGTGTTGATTCATAAATAATCATTTCTATCCACACAAACAGGAACCATAAACAGGAATGCTGTAAAATGGGGGGGTTTAGGGTTATTGACAGAGGCCCCAAAAAAACATTGGAACATAATTGGATGGATCTGCGTTGGAACTGTACACGTCCTGATAGCCTTGGCCTTCATGCTAAGTTTGTTCAGGTGGCTGGTGACACCTCAAATGATGGTGCTTCCCCAGTAGACCATGGAGCAGAAAAGCATGCCGGCCACTGTGGGCCAGTAAAACATCCTCAGCAGCTTGCTACACACATCCAAAGACCTGAGTTGTCCTCCCTAACCTTTCTGGTAGAGCATCACTACAGACCAGTCCATTGTGCTATTTAAGTGATCCTTCAGGTACTTGTAACACCCACACATCCTCCCCTTGGACAGTGATTGGTCTCAGGGGTTCCTTGCAATGCCAGAAGTCCACCACCCACTCATTTGTCTTGCTGATGTTGGTCTGCAGGTTGTTCACCCTGCACCACAACACAAAGTCCTCCACTAGTCCCCTGTCCTCTGACTCATCCCCATTGTTGAGGCATCCTGCAATGGTGGAGTTGTCTGAGAACTTCTTTAGATGGCAGGAGCTGGAAGTCTGACATGCTGTGGGTAAACAGGAAAGGTAACAGGACGGTTCCCTGAGGTGCCCGAGTTGCTCACCACCATCTCCAGCTCCTGGTCCAGGAGCCCTAGAAACTGTCATCTGTTGGGCAGGTTGTCCATGATCTAGGAGACTGTGGGGGCATCAAGCTATGCTGTCCTGAGCTTGTGCCCAAGTCAGAAAGGCTGGATGGTGCCAACGGCCTGAGGCTCGATTGTGGGAGGGCTGGACTGACATCTGAGAATCAAATCTGTTGAAGGACAGATTCAGCCCATTAGCTCTGTTCGTGACCCCTCCCACCACAATATTTTCAGCCTGTTTGTGGCCGCTGATGGTCTTCAGCCCATTCCACACTTTCTTCACACAGTTCTGCTATAGCTTGTGCTTGAGCATGTCCCCGCAGCATTTTTTTATCCCTCACAGAGCTGAATCCTCAGTTGTGGCTGCACACACTTGTCCTCCAGGCCTGATGGTCCTCTTCTTCTCATTTAGCCAGGCCTTCAAGCTCTTCGTGATTCACAGTTTGTTACTCGTGAAATCAGTGCACTGCCTTTGTGGGGACTGTGTTATCGAAAAAGGAATCGGATAGAGTCCGTGATTCAGTGGCCGAATTCCGCAATGTCCTAACCATGTGACTCATAAGGCACATTTAAAAATTCATCAGTCTGCATATTAAATCTAAGGTTTTACACATATATTATTTATTAAAAACCTCAGTTGAAAGACAAACTAAACCCTGTCCTATTGGCATTTTTGTCATTCTTTTTCTTTTTACTCAGAGTGGCTGCTGACATTTTATGGCTTTGATTAAGCCCGTAAGCTGTTAGAAAACCATCATTATTCTGCGGAAACTAAACCCTTTACTCTATTCCCAATTAAATTGGGTGGTGTCTGTGACCTCTAAAGTGCAACATGATTTGATTTAAGCAATTGAAGCTATAGATCTTACTTCTGATTTGTGCTTCTGCCAAAATATTGCTGACTCCATTTTAAAAATCATGCCCTCGCAAAAACTAATATAAGAAAAAAAGCCCCAGAGCAAGTAAGAGAGGAATAAAAATAATGCAAGATACTTAGTTTTTAGATAGAAGTTTCCATTGAGAAAAATGAATTTTCTGATAATAATGTAACGTATGAAACATTGATGATAGTGGAATTTTAATGGCTTTGCCTTTTGTGATGTCTGGTCTTTTACAATGGTCTATTGTTTTTTTAGTATTGCTGTAATGACTTACTATTGTCAGATTGTTGTCTTATGTAGGAAAGACATAGAATATCCAGAAATATCCAGATCCATTCACCATTTGTTCATACAGGAAAGCCCCAGACAGGGCCCAATAATTCGTAGACTGGAATTGACATTGATCACTTTCAGTACTGTAATTATTACGTACCATAGATTTCTTTTACTATAGATGAATTCATGCTGTGGTCTTGCTCTGAGTAATAAGCTGTGATGTCAGCATTCCTCTTTGAATTACATGAGAATGTTCTTCAGGGGCAGTGTGGTGGCGCAGGGATTAGCACGATTACCTCTGGGACCCCGGTTCGAGTCTCCTTGTGTGTGGTGTTTGCATGTTCTCCCCAGGTTGTCGTGGGGTTTCCTCCAGGTGCTTCAGTACCCTCCTGAATCCAGAAAACATGCCCCATCCTGGGTTATTCCCTGCCTTGTGTCCATAGCTTCCAGGATAGGCTTTGGGGTACAGGGGATGGATGGATGGATGGATGGATGGATGGGTGGGTGAGTGGGTGGGTTCTTTAAAATACCAGTTGAACGTGTTTATTGGTACTTTGTGGTAAGTTATTTCAAATTGTATATTCTCTTGCAATTCCTACCAAAGACTGATTTGATTGTGGTTCATTCTTAGCTGGATCATTCTTTTGTTTCATAACACAGCCTCTTAATATGTATAAGCATGGGTGTTTCTTTGACTTCATGGACAAATTAATTTGACCAATTTGGGGCGGGCTGTCAGCTAACAATGTTATTTGCTAGTGCAGCCTTCACACTATAAATGAGGATGAATCAAAGTAATTGTGTGTCGCTCACATCACTGTTGCTTCCCTGCCCTGAACTTAATATGACTTCAGAATGGAATCGCATGCATTCAGAAGGAAAAAGACTATAGGTAGGTACACAACCTCTGCTTTTACAAGAGATTTATTGTCATAATTATGACTGGTTTATTCAAACAATTCCTTACCAATTATAGCACAAATTTCATACTGTTTACTTTTCTTTTAGCACAGTTAATAATAATAATAATAATATGTGGAATATATTGATTGAAAAGCTATAGGCCTACTTATTGTTATTCATATTTTATCATAATACATTTATCTCAAAATATATGATTCAGAATATCTTTATATTATTTCAAATGCTTAGATATAATACAGCTGAATGTTGGATCATTGTGACACCGTAACACCATAATCTACCTGTCATAACATTTTTTGGTTGCATTGAAGACAGCCGGACTCCTCTGACTACAAGAAATTTCTTACCATAATAATTAAATTGGCATTGTTTCTCATTGCATGCATGCATAAAAACAATCATATTTAGTGGATCAGTATGTTTTAAGCCTTATTTGAAAGCCGACAAGTATCTTGGAAATGGTCACCATGATAAATACCAGATTAATGTATGAATTTTCAAATCATATTCAAATTCTTTATCCCATATACTGTATTTCATGATCAAATACTTATATTCCTTTGGTCAGCCACAGTTACATTACTTTGTATATATTATCGATTATGTTATAGATAATTTGAAAAAGTACATTTAGTGTAACGCAAAATCATCACATTTTATTAGGTATGTACAATTCTGAAGAAATATTCACTTCAAATACTATGAAATGAGTCAGTGGTTTTTATGCGGATTTATTGTTAGGGTAATGGTGTCCACTACTGGCAGAAATAGTAACTACAGCGTTACGGCCAGTTGCCATCTGCAAAGCGTTCACAGATGTTGGCATAACACATTTCAGCATTGAAAACTCAAAAATGGACGTGAGACGGTGTTAAATTGTTTCTGTATTTAAGTATATACGACAATAGTTGTGAATTGCGCAAATTAAAAATAATGACACAACTAATTATCCATTATAATAAAGATTTTAGGCACTGATATTGAAAGCACAATAATTGAGCCCTAAATATGGCTTTATGTAAGATTTACTGTCAGTGTGATTTTATATGGACTTTAATACCCATATACCTGATTAAACGCTACATACACTAAAATTTATATTGAATTTCAATGAAATATGTGATGAATATGCTTTTATTATTATTACTACTAGTAGTAGTAGTAGTAGAAGTTGAAGTAGTAGCATCAGTAGTAGTAGTTGCAGTAATATATGCATCTCATTTTTCAATGCTGACAGGGACATTTCCTAATAAGGTAATTGACTTGGGTCTGTAATGGTAGGCTTATGTCTGAAATAAACTGATCACTGTGTTAGTGGAACATCGGGAAGACCGATGTGCTCGACGAAACGAAACTACACTAGTGTTATACACATTTTCATCACAATACTGCTAGTAGGTTATTCAGTCACTATTCGGCGTACACCACTACGTCTTGCTGTAATTTTTCGAAATGCTTACTTTTTATGACTTACAAACGGTAGATGGCTCTCTCGAGTTTTTCTGTTTTGCCTTTGAACATTTCAAATGATCATAATCTAAATTAGAAACCACCTTCGGTTCGATGTATCATCGAGTTGTAGTGTGAAGGTCATCGGGTTTATTTCAGCAGCCGTTATCTCTAAAATGAAAATGAATGAAATATAAGTATGAGAAACATAAAGAAATGTAGGGATGCCTCTTAATACGCTTCGATCGTGATCAGCCTACTTAGACCGGAGTCCTGAATATGTTAAACGCTTAATATTAAGTGTGAGTTCGCTCGGCGGAGCCTAAACACTGACTAAGTGTAGTGTTATGCTTTATCACAGCACACACAGGCACTGCCCCTGCTTCTGAAATACGTGGTTAAGTTCCCGTTCAAATGCGTGCAAGTTGTCATGTTTTATGATATATCTATGCATCATATCGATAAATCTATAATGGGTTTTTAATAATGAGCTTTAAAAATGGAACAGTATATATGTAAGCGAATGGAGACACCCGCCGGTTCTTCGGGTTGTGATGAATAATATAACATAGAACTATTATGGGCTTGCCATCCTTTATTGCATTGCTCTTGGATTCGTGTGATTATGCACGTATCGAATTGAAGCCTTCTTCCATTAAAATGATTTCATCTTCTTTTTCAACGGAATAAGATTATAATAATAATAATAATAATTATTATTATTATTATTATTATTAATAATAATAATAATAATCATAATCATAATAATACTAAGTCCATATCCTAGAACTGGAAAAGTTACGTGTAGCTTTATACAAGACGTATTTCTGCTTAAATATACACACGAAACACAATCGGTTCCATATTATCGATTTTAAATGCTTGTGTTTTACAATAATGTTAGGATTAAAGCCCCTTACCAACGCCCAGTGCTGTGTGTGACAGTCCCAGCGCTTCTCTGTTATCATCACGTTTGACTGGGGGCGTTAGTCTTGCACAGCTGAGGCTGGCTTACAAGTGTTGAATTTTACCACCAGCTCACACCATAACCAGAGTGCATTTCTTGAAACAAAGGTTTTTTTGTTTTTTAGCTTCGATTAACCGAAGAATTATTTCCCCTGAAACCACGGCAAAGGAGGAGTAAGTCGTTAAGACTTGTTGATACGCAGGATGCATTGATCTGTAAACTAAGATGAAAAGCTGGTGTCTCTTTTCTGTAGCGCGGGAGTCAGTGCAATACAAGGGAAATGTTATGCATGGAAAAGGAATCGTGTGCTAGCTCGCTGGACCTGCTGCCTTCGGAATAGTTGATGATGACCGGTTTAAAACGAAAGTCGTATGGTTTTGTGACTTGGAGACCTTCTTAAGTTTATTTTTCTTGCATCTTGCTGCCACGCTGGGCAGACGTCATCCTTACAAATCCGTGGCTTTCCATTTTTTTGGTTACATTTTCATTTGGTGTAACATTATCGTGCTTTTGTTTGGGGGGGAGACCCGTTCTCTTGAGTTACTGGAGCGTAAATTACAGCGCATTATTACGGCGTGACAAATGATCATTTACAGTGATGCTGGGACTCCGGTTTTACCTATGGCTTGTCAAAATGACGGACACTGTCAAGATGAATTAGAGCGCCGGCTAACAGTCATCCATTTTACGAAGGGTGACACGCATTGATAAACTTGACTATGAGAGCAGAAACAAACGACGTAATTTGACAGCCGCACCTGGAAGACGAGCGGACGTCCTTCACGGGAAAACACACATTAAATTTCTGTTTCTCTTAACACCAAACTCTACACTTAGGGCTGGAAGCCCTGAAACCTCTTGATTGATAAGGACAGAGGAGACAGTGGGAAGATGCAAAAGTACCAGACAATATGGGATTTAAATTAGATTCTTGGTTGTAGTCCCCGTTTGCCATCAATGGAAAACGATTCTGCTAAAATAAAAGCCCGAAAAGACAACGTGAAGGTATAAGTAATTCTCTGCCACCTCATTGTTTTTTATGTTTTTGGGGACTCTTAGCTACGGGGTGTTTCCCCGGTGAAGATTAATATCAACAGTGTGGCGTTAACGCATTTGGAAGTATGAAAACACATCGTTTAATATCGCATTTAAAATGCACTCTTCGGACTTTATCGAAAGGAAACAATCTGTTTAACTGATAGATCAAAGGTCATTTAGACAAAATGGGACAGTAGCGAAGCACCCGAACAAAGGTGGTTGTTTGTGTTGAACGCTTTGTTTGTGGCGGCGGACAGCTGTGTTTTCTGAGACATGGCAGCGGCGATTGCCAGCGGTTTAATCCGGCAAAAGAGGCAGGCTCGGGAGCAGCATATAGACCGGCCCTCCACCCACAGGAGGAGGAAAAGCCCCAGCAAGAATAAGGGTCTCTGCAACGGCAATCTGGTCGATATCTTCTCCAAAGTGAGAATCTTCGGTCTCAGGAAAAGAAGACTACGGAGACAAGGTGTGACGATCAGTACTTTAAGTTATAGAGCACAAGTAATAATAAATAAATAAAAACAACAATAAATCAATTTATTAAGCATCCTTTTGATGTTCATCGATGAAAAATATAACACATTTTATTAGCTGGTTAGGCTATATGTCCTTGGGACAGTTACATTGTGCACGTTTGATGGAATAGTGCGATATAGTTTCCATGTCAGAGAAATCCAGTGATTTTGCAAGAATATTTGCAAAAGTGAATTTGGTATTATATGAAGAGATTGTTAAGGAATAATGAATTGCATTTCTAGATAGCTTATTTTGTTAGTATTACTATAACTTAGGGTAGGAATGTTACTCGAATCTTCTCAGTCATAAATTCTTAAATTAGTCTTTCTCTAGCCACCTGCAAATAGATTAATGAATGTGCCATTAATTCACACAATATTTCAGTTATGTAGGTAAGTTGAGTCAGATGGTGCCAAAATCTATCTTTCTAAATGAAATGTCTGTACTAATAAACACTAGGGTAAAATAAATGTTATTTGTTTTTGAGATTGTATCAGATATGCAGCAGGTGTTGTACATGTTGCAGAAATTATTATTGTTGTTGTTATTGTCGTTGTTGTTGCTTATTGTTGTTGCCCAATATTCTTATTACGTTTATGAAATGATTGGGATTATCATATAAATCATACTCAGGTTTACACCACTGTTAGAATTCACTTAGAACTTGGCGGAGGAGTACTGGGTGATCGTAACAATCAATCTTACAGATTTTTCACCTGCAAACTCTATTTTATTCTTGTTTAGTTAAGCACCCTTTCCAAGTGATATTGACAGACATTAACCAGATGTAATTCTGATTGTACATTTGACAGTGACAAGACTGACAGCTGCTAATTACGTTCACATAGTACTGTTTGCTTTGGTGCAAGCCGACTGCAAGAAGAGCATTCTTTCATTTCAGAGTAACATGTTAGTATTAATGGTTGAAACTGACACAAAGCACTGAAAAAATGCCATTTAGCTTGTTTACTGCAATTCCTCATGTGTTACTATACTGCCATACTACAACTGATGAAAATTAATATACTATTTAAAAGTCTTTTGTCAATTATGGAAAAGCAGTAATGCTTTGTTTAAAAACAGATACATTTTAAGACACCTTTTAAGAGTGCCAGTGCCAATAGGAGACTTGATGTGATAAGTTGCATTTAACAATAGTAATATTTCATCCCATATATACCTTGGTTCTAGACAGGGGTATCAGGTGGGTCTTTTTGCTCAAATAAGTTAAAAGTAAAAGATATAGCAAATATGTTGAGAAACTCAAGTGATGAATCATCCTGTCAGTGTATTGACAAACATACAAATGAGTAACGGCCATTTTAGTTCAACCAGTGACTATTACTGCCCTGTAATTCATGGTGCATAGAATTCTGTTTTGAACGGTTTTAGGGTTCTATATCTAACAAATTTAAACCATTAAGATTATGACAAATTCTAAGTTTGCATTAAAATAGATTTTTTTTTTTTTACAAATGGTAGTGGGGGTCTAATTATTATATTGGAAGTGCAAGTTCAAAGGCTTGTTTTGAGTTGACTGTGGGCCTTCCGGGATTTACTTCTGAATCTAAATTATCGTGAGAATTCATTCTTCGATACATTTTAACAATAGCTAGCAGAAGCAAAAGAAAGCAGTCATACATACTAAGGAATATAAATGGTTCTAGTAATGACCTTCAAAGGCAATTTCATGCAAATATACTTGGATTCAAGTATATTTAGGCAGAGACACTGTAAATGTGAGGAAAGATAAGACTATTGCAGACCCTAAACAATTTGGAACCTTATTTGACGGGTCTGTGTTGGGGCCCTATAAGATGCATTTTCATGGGGCCCAAAATCTCTACCAGCACCCCTGTTTATAGGATATTAAAATAGTGTGAAACAAGAGTAGTTTGCAATTCTGTTATTAGCTGTTGTTAGCTGGAAATATGACACACAGAAGGGTGTCTTTGATCTGATGAACGTATGAAGAGTAGGCCTAGTTACACAAGGTATCACATTTATCATTGCTGAACTTCATTCAGAGTTAAAACAATCGTGGCTGTTGCATTGCTGTTGTTCTTAATGAAGAATCAGTTAATGTTACTCAGCCAGACCCAGGTCTCTGTAACGCTGACAAAAATGTCCAGAAAATGTCATTAATGGTCTTTAACTTTAATGCTATAGTGACTAGATATGATAGATTGCCCAGCGGTTCTCCTAGAATTGGAAATACAATTTCTTTTTGAATATTACATCGAACTTTGTGTACGGTACTGCATGGACCTTTCACTTTATAATCTCAGGTGCTGATACTGGAAACAATGTTTCACTGTAAATTGGTTTGCTTGTAAATTGTTGTATATGGCATAATACTCCACTGAAAGGAACCGTCTGTCTGGTGAATTATGATACAGTGTTGAAAGGATACGGCAGTTGTTTATTTTTCAATCTGTAGCTTCTAAAAAATTGTATTATCTTTAATATTTTGCAATCACTGGGGGCCACGTGAAGGAAATTGAAATTGCGGGTAAATTCCAAAGACCAGAAAGATTACAAGTAGCATTCGGAGGAAAGCTCTGAATGCTTAATCAAAGTGCTGTTTTTGTTCTAAAATATGGAACCATTATGAAAAGATGCTACCAAAGGCAGCATACAGACATGTGACCGTACTGTATATGAGACACAGAAATGTGACGAGCAGTTTACGAAATAATACTAGACTTTATATTTCAGAATTTCAGTTGAGAAGAAATGAAAGAACAAATGTAAAGCAGAATCTGTGTTGATAAATATCAGATATGTAAATGCAGGCGTATCTCCATGGAAACAGGAAGGTGAGGGAGGTGTTTTTCCTTTCTAGACTGGAAAAGCCCCTCTTGTATTCCAGAAATGGGGAAAGTGGGTCAGTCCCATCTTATGTTTATGTCTGTCTGCTGCGGCTGTGTGCAGCAGAGCATGTCCTTTCTGTATAATGGTTAGCTTTGCCTTTTGGGAGTCTGTATGTGGGGGGTGGGGGGGGGGTTCCTATAACAGCCCCAGTTGTGCTACAGGGAGGGAACTCTTACTGTTGTGTGCACACAAACACACAAACAGAAAAGTGGTTGGAATGCGCTCTATTGATACTCTGGGTGTGGTATCTATGGCGATGCGGGGAATGGCATGTTTCTCTGGGTAAACTGGGAACACAGACAGCACACACATGAAGCAGCTGTACAGTATATGTCATATCAAGTATATGTCATATCCTTTAAATCAGAGCTAGATAAGATTTTAACAACTCTGAGCTATTAGTTAAGTTCTCCCCAAACGAGCTTGATGG
>JAODJU010000001.1:42934160-42956519 GCA_026776725.1 Gnathonemus echidnorhynchus
TACTCTGAGTCCCTCCCGAATGACCGAGCTCCTCACCCTATCTCTAAGGGAGAGCCCAGCCACCCTGTGGAGGAAACACATTTCGGCACTTGTATTCGTGACCTCGTTCTTTTGGTCATGACCCACAGCTCGTGACCATAGGTGAGGGTAGGAATGTAGATCGACTGGTAATTCGAGAGCTTCGCCTTTTGGCTCAGCTCCTTCTTCACCATGATAGACTGATGCAGTGCCCGCATCACTGCTGACGCTGCACCGATCCGCCTGTCGATCTCCTGTTACATCCTTCCCTCACTCGTGAACAAGACCTTGGGATACTTAAACTCCTCCACTTAGAGAAGGACTCCCTTCCTGACTCGGAGAGAGCACACCACCCTTTTCCAGCTGAGGACCATGGTTTCAGATTTGGAGGTGCTGATTTTCATTCCAGCCACTTCACACTCGGCTGCAAACTGCTCCAGTGAGAGCCGAAGGTCACAGTCCGATGAAGCCAACAGAACCACATCATCTGCAAAAAGCAGAGACCTAATCCTGAGGTCACCAAACCAGACACCCTCAATGCCCTGGCTGCGCCTAGAAATTCTGTCCATAAAAGTTATGAGCAGAATCGGTGACAAAGGGCAGCCCTGGCGAAGTCCAACCTTCATCGAAAACGAGTCCGACTTACTGCCGACAATGCGGACCAAGCTCTGACACTGGTCATACAGGGACTGAACAGCCCGTATAACGGAGCCCGGCACCCCATACTCCCGGAGCACCCCCCACAGGACTCCCCAAGGGACATGGTCGAAGTCCACAAAGCACATGTAGACTGGTTGGGCAAACTCCCACGCACCCTCCAGAACCCTGCCGAGAGTATACAGCTGGTCCACTGTTCCACGGTCAGGGCGAAAGCCACACTGTTCCTCCTGAATCCGAGGTTCAACAATCCAGCAGACCCTCTTCTCCAGGACCCCCGAATAGACCTTACCAGAGAGGCTGAGGCTTATAGTTGGAACACACCCTCCGTTCCCCCTTCTTGAAGAGGGGGACCACCACCCCGGTCTGCCAATCCAGAGGCACTGCCCCTAATATCCACGTGATGCTACAGATGTGTGTCAACCAGGACAGCCCTGTAACATCCAGAGCCTTGAGGATCTCCGGGCAGATCTCATCCACCCCCGGGGCCCGGTCACCGAGGAACTTTTTAACCACCTCAGCGACCTCCACCCCAGAGATAGGGGAGTCCACCCCCAAGTCCCCAGACTCTACTTCCTCATTGGAAGGCATGTCAGTGGGATTGAGGAGGTCTTCGAAGTATTCCTTCCACCGACCCACAACATTCCGAGCTGAGGTCAGCAGCACCCCAACCCCACCATAAACAGTGTTGATGCTGCACTGTTTTCCCACCCTGAGCCGCTGGATGGTGGACCAGAATCTCCTCAAAGCCGTCCAGAAGTCGTTCTTCATGGCCTCGCCAAACTCCTCTCACACCCAAATTTTTGCCTTCCGCTTGGCCCACCGGTACTCATCAACTGCCTCTGGAGTCCCACAGGCCAAAAAGGGCCAATAGGACTCCTTCTTCAGCATGACAGCATCCCTCACCGCCCATGTCCATTAGCGGGTTTGGGGATTGCCACCGTGACAGACACCAGCCACCTTACGGCCATAGCTCTGGTCAGCCGCCTCCACAATGACGGCGCGGAATACGGCCCATTCGGACTCAGTGTCCCCCGCCTCCCCTGGGACATGGGCAAAATTCTGCTGGAGGTAGGAGCTGAAGCTCCTTCTGACAAGGGATTCTGCCAGATGTTCCTAGCAGATCTTCACTATACGCTTGGGCCTGCCAGGCCTGACTGGCTTCCTCCCACACCAGCGGACCCAAACCACCACCAGGTGATGATCGGTTGACAGCTTCGCCCCTCCCCTCACCCAGGTGTCCAATACATTCGGCCACAAGTCCGATGACACGACCACAAAGTCGATCATTGAACTGCGGCTTAGGGTGCACATATGGACACCTTTATGTTTGAACCTGATGTTCATTATGGAAAATCCGTGACGAGCACAGAAGTCCAATTACAAAACACCGCTTGGGTTCAGATAGGGAGAGCCGTTCCTCCCAATCACGCCACTCCAGGTCTCACTGTCATTGCCCACGTGAGCATTGAAGTCCCCCAGCAGAACAAGAGAGTCCCCAGGAGGAATGGTATTCAACACCCCTTCCAAGGACTCCCCCCACCCGAAGGCGAAGGGAGGCTACCCTTTCATCCTCCGTGCCTTGGGTGACCCTACCAGGGGCATAAAATCCCTGGGCAACTTAGCTCCTGGGATCATCAGAACACGCAAACTCCTCCGCCACGATAAGGTGTCAGCTCCAGGAGAGGACATGACCTTCAGTCAAATTTAATTTTTCCACTGGGTTAGGAGTACAGCTTCCAGAATCTAGCATTTTTTTCCATGGATTAAACAGCCTTTATGCCGCCTGAAATAATAAGCTCTTTCTTTTGGCAGATTGTTCTGGGTAAATTGCCCCCCCCCACTCCCATCTACCTATAAACAGCATGTGTCCCCACCTCCCCCCCCTCCAATTTGGAAATGCTGCACCTACTTTTTCCTAATCCAGAGAGGAGGAGGAGGTGGAAGAAGGTTATTATACCTGCCTGAATAACTGCTTCGCCCCAAGGTCGATTATGATTGCACATTGCAAGTAGGCTGAGATGCATGAAATGGACAGAGAAGGGATCGCACTGTTACAAAGACGGGGGAACAGAGTAATGGTACTTTTTTGTTCATGCAGCGGAATTTCCTCTGTGGAACCAGGCTGGATTTCAGAAGCTCTTAAGGTCCATATGACATTTTTTATGGTTGAGAAGGAAATTGAAGATTCTTGATCTGTGAATTGAATCATCTATCCATCCATCAATCCATCCATCCAGATTCTACCCACTTTTCTTAGGCAGGGTCTGAGGGGGGTGACCTTGGGTGACCTTGGGGACACTAGGTCAGCAGACACCTGGCAAAGATGCCAGGAGAACTGCAGTTTGATCGAATATGCTAGACAGAGAGAATTTCTTGAAATTGTTTATTTAAATGGTCATATTGCCTACAAAGAGCCAGTCATGTGTCGCTATGGCAGCAGAGTGCAAAGGGGTACATATATGCATTGTTTAACAACATGAGAGAGGCCTTTATTTCCCAAGGCAGATACAGAGAAATTGTTGCTCTTAAAGTAATTATATAAATAATAAAATATACTAAAAACAGGCATTTCCCTTGTTTAATTTGTTAGCTGAGATGCCAGACTAAGCTCCGCATTTAGCTGTTTTCACCGGCTGCCCATTCCATAAGTTTGCCAGGGACAGAAGTTCCCGCCAGGACGTAGGATTGCCGTTATGGCTCCAGTCACGGCAATACACTCTTTTAGTGCTTTTCTCCCCATTGCAGACTTTTCTGAGTCACTTTTAAAATAAGTACCTGCATTACCATTCAGAGCTAAAAGCTCAATTCTGTATTCATCCCAAGTGTTCTGCTGTTAGATTTCATTGCAGATGTTACTTCAGTAGTACATTGGCTTTGCATACACAGTATGTGCAAGAATTCAGTAAAGAATTGTCTTGCTATTTATTAGAATGCTTAGAACTCCATTATTATTTACCTAATTCAAATTTATCGACCATAAAGGTAAAAGACATGTTAATCAAACATGTTTCAGTTCGTATGACGTCTCTGCGGCATTCATAAAACGTTCAGTACACCTTCATAATGTACAGTATTCATTAAATATTCATAAAACATTCATAAACATCATGTATGTATACCTTAACATCCTAACATCCCTTAACAACTGTAATATACATTAATAACAAACATTATATAGTAATAACAAACATTATAATTGTATAATCAGGGGTGCACATAACTGGTACGCAAGTACGCATTCACCATTAAGAACGATACATGCGAAAATCGATTGTTTGTGAAACCGTAAATGCGTACTTATTTTATGTGCATGTGTGCTGCTATGAAAACAAAATATTATGTATTTTAATATTTATATGCTAACTCGACTTCATTTGCGGTAAACGGGTTAAAATGCAAGGTATTTTCTTGTTATACTTATTTTATGTGCATTTGCGCTTTTACGAATAATCGATTGTCGCACGTATCGTTCTTAAATGTGAATGCGTACCAGTTATGTGCACCCCTGTGTATAATCATGTCATGTTTGTTATTAATGTACATATACTTGCATGCTGCTTATGAATGTTCTATGAATGCATTATGAAGGTGCACTGAATGTTCTATGAATACATAATGAATGCATTATGAAAGTGCACTTAACGTAAAGCATTACCGAAAAAAATTATGGATTGATGGCAAGTTAAGGACTGGGAGCACTAATTTTCTGATTGAAAAAAAAAAATGATGTGACCCCTACACCTTGTCTGGGCTTTCCCCGATTCCCTTCTGTTGCTGGTAGTGATGCATGATAGTATTGAAGGTGGTTGGCAAGGGTGATATTCTGTTCAAAATAGATCCTGTCCAGATTATGAAATCCCATCTAGGTACAAGCAACCCAGTACGTAAAGAGAAAGGTGCTTAAAACCGCAAGCAAACCTACACTCAAAATATGTGTGTTTGCTTCATAGCTACATTTTGCTTGGCAAAACCTTCTGATTTCCTATGCTGTCTCAAATTCCTTAGTGTCTAAAAGAACTAATAATGCCTTCACGTAAGTACATAAGCATATGTTTATAACATTATCTAACTACACAACATTATCTAACTATATAACATTACAAACTTTAGTCTACTTCAGGGGTGTCAAACTCCAGTCCTGGGGGGCCGGAGCCCTGTGTAGCTTAATTAGCTCTTCCCCTGTTCCACCACAAACGATTTAGCTTATGAGCTGTGTGGTAATTAGCACAAGGAGTTGAATCAGGTGTGTTAAATGAGGGGGAACCAAAAACTGCAGGGCTTCGGCCCTCCAGGACTGGAGTTTGACACCAATGGTCTACATGCTCAACACCTTTGGTAGACTATGGCAATGGTGGAAAGTTCATGTCTAGAAAGTACAAATCCAAACCAAGTTTTTATTTCAACCAACCAGTTGAGTTCTCTGTGACTACGACTCTTTATACTTAACTGGTTGACTGGAGCAAAATCTTGGGTTGGATTTGTACTTTCTGGACCTCTGGACTATGGTAGCCACCCTTTATATCCTTATGCAACCTGGAACCTTTACATTAGCCTCAGTGACAGGCACTTGTTTCCCAAGGAGATAAAAAGGAGACTTAAGGCAGAGGCAGACAGTTTCACTTTAGCACATGACCAGCTCATGCAACCCATGCGTAAAAGAAGCAAAATGAAAGATGTATAACTCACAGTTATGAATTCACAGTTCTGTGATACTGGGGGGCATGTTAAATATACCATTAATAGATACTTGAAAATTATAATTTGAATGCACATATTATCTTCTGGGTGGCACAGTGGTTAGCGCTGCTGCCTCACAGCCAGAAGGTCCTGGGTTCCGTCCCTGGTCCTTTCTGTGTGGAGTTTGCACGCTCTCCCCGTGTTCACGTGGGTTTTTGCCGGGGGCTCCGGTTTCCTCCCACGGTCCAAAAGCATACAGGATAGGTTGATTGGTGAGTCTAAATTGGCCCTGTAGTTGTGTGTGTGTGTGTGTGTGTGTGTGTGCGCGCCCTGCAGTGTGTTGGCGCCTGCCCAGGGTTGGTTCCCAACTGCACCCATTGTTCCCGGGATAGGCTCTGGTACCCCCCCCCCACCGCGACCCCAGTTGGAATTAAGTGGTTTCAGAATATGGATGGGTGAATATTATTTTCTCTTATTTTCCCAGTTTTCAACCTATTTTGTACATATTGTTGGCTAATGAAATATAGTTACTGAGATAATTGCAATTAATTTCAAGGGACATGTAGTAAGACATACTTTAAAGATAAAAATTTATTATATAAATGACCTGTCACCCAATACAGACACTGTTGTGTGTTTAAGTACTGCTGCTTTCACCGTCACTCAAATCCCCTGGCTAGTTAAGCCTAAACTATAAATGCACTTTGGATCGTAGTTGAACTACTAGCCAATGAAAGGGGTGTTTATAACGGCTGCTACTTGTAACACATCCTTGCATATAATATATGAATCTTCCCTTTTACCCACAATGCAATAACAGCAAAATGTATGACCAGTTAAAAATGCACTGGCGCTGGATTCATGCATATCTTTTAAGCACCTTTAAAAATGCACAGTGCCTGAAACTGCAAATGAGCAGAAATGAACATCAGTTTAAGAGCACAGGAAAGGCACAGACACAGAAGACCTTCACCTGAGTCATGAACAAATGGAAACAAATTGGACGGTCAAATAATTTACGTGTTTTTGTTTTGCAGGAGCTCTTCACACCAGAATGTAAGTTCAAAGAGTCGGTGTTTGAAAACTACTACGTGATCTACTCGTCCATGTTGTACAGACAGCAGGAATCTGGCAGGGCTTGGTTCCTGGGTCTCAATAAGGAGGGCCAAGCCATGAAAGGGAATCGCGTAAAGAAAACCAAAGCAGCTGCTCACTTCCTGCCTAAGCCATTAGAAGGTAAATCTGCAGTTTTATATAAGATGGTGGTGGCTCTGTTTTCTATGCATCTGTTTGTCTGTCTGTCATCTAATCTCTGATCAGTATAAATGGTACACGATGGAAGAAACAATCATAATTCATACTGAGGTGCAAAGCCCTACTAAGCATTGGGAAATAAGTATTAATAGGAATGATCTCCAGACCCCCTGCAACCCTCAATAGGATATATGGTAAATGGCAAATGGACTGCATTTATATAGCGCTTTTCTACTCCTATGAGTACTCAAAGCGCTTTACAACTCATGCCTCACATTCACCCATCCACACGCACATTCATACACCGGTGGCGGAGTATGAAAATGGATGGATGGTTGGATGGATGATCAACATTGTTTACATGTAAACACACCAGCAAATACATCTACATGTGTACATAAAACCTGGAAACATACAACCCCACACACACGCGATGCTCCTACTGGCTAGTCTGGCTTTGTAGGGTGTCACACAGCTGCATGCAGAACGTATGTGAACATGACAGACTTGCTTATAATCCCTTTACTAAGTACCACTTCCAACTGTAGGATAAATTATGGTTGTTTCTGCGGTGACATGTCATTTATATTGATCCATAATTCACTGGTGCACTTGTAAACTGTGCTCCTGCATAAGTACGCTGTCAAATATTAATGGTTCACAACAGTGTTATAGCTGCTGGCTTCCCTCCCCAAGTTTGATGCGTAGCCATTATTTAAACATGAAATAATGAGTGAACTGCTGTCGTGACCTGAAATTCTAGAATCCACATTTATTTCAAAGTAAAAACAGCACAGCTCTGTACTATGTGGATCTCCAGAGAAACTCTTTATATCAGTGACAGCGGGTGGCTCCATGACAAATAATTATCCTTTTGTTCTGACTAGAAAGTGCAGAGCACTTAGTAGTGATGTTAGACTGTTACGTTATTCATTCTCACTTAAATGATAACATGCAGAAATAGCTAAAGTTATACAGTAGTTAATTCAGTAATAATAGGGAATGTGGATAATGGATACTAACATTTCTGCATAGTTGCATTGCTTAATTTTGCATCATTTGTTGGGTCATTCCATAGCTCATCACAAGTTATGAAAACTTCTTTGATTACGAGTATGAAATTGCTGTTAATAGTGCAATTAGGCACAATTATATTAACTTACTAAATGATTCGTCTGCAAAGCAAAATTTTTCTCAGTTGTGTTATGAATTAGATGTAGTTAGGCTGTTAATAATGATTTAGATAGATGTATTTAAAAATGCAAGTTAATGAATAAATGGTGTTAGACTATCGATAATTTATTTTTGATGTGCTGCATTTGTAACTTTGTCTATTGAGTATTATATACAAAAAACTGAACTCAATAAAAAAAGTGAAACACAGATATATACTTTCATTTGTAATTTTCACCGGTAAACAATATGCTGTCTATAGGCATGAAGAATGTGGCCATGTTCTATATTATTTCCTTGATAGCTGTGCTGAAGCAACTATTAAATTCTGAAGTGTTGTGAGAGTTTGTGCCAGGTTGTATGTGGTGGTTTTGTGAGTTTAATGATGTGCTATGACATGGTTGTAACGTGGTATTTCTGTCCTCACTTCCCCTGTGCGTTCCCTGCAGTCGCTATGTACAGGGAGCCGTCGTTGCATGATGTTGGAGAAACCGTCCAGAAAGCAGGAGTGCCTCCCAGTAAAAGCACAAGTGAGCCTGCGGTAATGAATGGCGGAAAACCAGTCAGCAAGCCGACCAAAATGACATAGCCGGACCTGTGGATCTGACACTTTGGAATGGTTTCCCCCGGCCAGAAAGACTTCCTTCCATTCGTGGGTCAGGTTCAGGCAAACCTCCCAGTTCACCTCCTTTCAACGTGTCTCGTCACTCGTGGATCGATCCAGAAGTCCGAGTCCAAGTAACCTGTGAGGAGAGACAATTGGATAGATTCACATTGAATGCCCTACCAGAAATGGAATGCCTTTTCAATATGCTCTGTAACTGTGACAATCCATAATAATGATGTAACTCACAGTCCCACGTGAGAGCTTGCCTGCCGTTTACATATAGTTTCCCATTTGAGCCCAACTGCAGCAGAATCCATATTATTCTAATATATTTTCTATACCGCAGTACAATAGCTATGATCTGGGTAAAATGCTTTTACATAAATGGACTGTGAGCCTTTATTCCCTTAAACATTTTCTCATCCCCCTACCCGTCTCTCAATCTCCTCACCTTACTCTCTCTTTTTTTTGCCATTTTCACTAGATATCTGTCATTCATACTCACATACACTATCTCACATGCAAAATCAACATCACCGACACATACTATACGACATAATAAAATCCCATGGCTCATGTTATAAAAGATAACGTGATTCTTATCAGTGCTTCACTGTTGATCTCACTGATTAAGAGAAGCTGCGGGCTGGTCAAATTGCTCCTAAGATTGGCGCTAAGGAAGCATTAATATGCCTATGGCATTCTGTACAAAGGGCAGCGACATGTCTGGAGTGCTTCATAAGTGGTGTATACATATCACACCCCTATTGCCCTTGCGGAGACGTTAGCCTCGCCCAATAAACAGGAAACTGTATTCTGTTTTCCTTACTCTTCGTTTTAGAGCAAGGGCTCTAGGAATATCTATAGGCCTTGTAGGTCCATTGTAGATCCCAGCCCATTTAAAACACGCTGACTTCTCTGAACAATGGGCTATGCTTGTGGCAGCTGAACGGGCCCGGCAGCAGCCATTTACGAAATGTCTACTTTAGTCAACGTGGAGAACGGCTGGATGTAAGTAGATGCCATTACTACTGGCTGCATCCTTATTTTGTTCAGCAAAGCATGGGCAAGGTTTGTGTTGTGTTACCTTCTTGCAGCAGCAATGCAAGAGATACCTTATATTACAATGTTTTCACTGTATAAAATTAAAACGAGACCTAATTTTTAATGACTAGCCATTACGATGTATATGAGAGGATTTACCTAGCTCAGCATGCAGAGTCGAGTACTTCTCATATTGGCCTAGTACATGCCTGTGCAGACCTCTAACCCAGCATGCAAAAACATGTACCCAGTCATTGCTGGGTTAAAGGTGCCTCACCATCCGTCCACACTCAGTAGGAATAGTAGCATATTCAATTGACTTCATATTTTCTCCAGTTTGCTTATAATATTAATCTTTCAGTTTCTCAGTTTGAAAGTTTTATACATTAGTAACAAAGATGTCTTACAAGAAAATTACAATATTTAACATTTTTTTCACTGTGACTACAGATTTATTCCAGAATCAGGAGATAATTCTCGGCTTTTTGAATAATCTCTGGCAGTTTGAGCAGACTCCATGTTTATTTCTTATTCGCTTTAAAAAAAAAAAACAAAAAAAAAAAACGCATAACTGATAGATTTCAACCAGCATGTATTTGTTTCATGGACCAAAGTTTAGAAAAGGTGAGCGAACTGTTTTGTTTCTTCAACCTCATTTGTATTTAGTTCCGAATTAAATTGACACCACACTATAAAATGATACTATTCACCAACTGCAAGTGAAAATCTTCTTTCACCTTTGTTTAGAAACATCATCTGATTATATATTCTATCGCAGATTTTCTGAATCAATCAGCAGAATTAAAACCAAACTTTTCTTGCTTCAGTGATTTTCATAATAGACACAATGGGCTGAAGCTATGCTGTTAAATTGCAAATATATTGATTCATTTTGATATTTATTACTCTGTAGACCTTGATTTTTAGGAGATACTGAAGCACATTAGCTAGAGCTGAATACCTGTCTGCACTAATGCTGTTATACACTGTAGTAAAGCCTCTAAAGAAATTGAGTATAATGTTTTAATTCAGTTTAGGGCTGGTGCCCTTCATCCACATGACAACCATACTACTTTAGTCAGTAACCAATAAACTCTACATGCTGGGCTATGTTTGCCCTGCAAACCGGATGACTGGTTAAATGAAGGCTGAATTTATTTTTGTAAATGACTGGTGTGTACATGTACAACTCGATTTTTTTCCCTTCGTTATTTACAGGTTGTATGTGGTGGTGTTTATACCTATGAATGGTTGTCTTTGAACAGTTATTTTCCTAACATGTTGAAATGTTGACATGGAAGGTCGTCATTACCTGCTTTGGTTTCAGCCTTTGGTTTGTGTGTATCATCTGTTGCATGGGAAGAGGATGGCATTGAAGATTTGCATGTACTGTAGTAGGCCATGTGTATCAAGAACTGTTGGTATGTACTGCTAACTTTACATACATATATGCAAAGAGTTTGTCTGCACTGTACAGTTTGTGTTTGTTTGTTGTATACAGATACAACATATTGAATAAAATTATTTATATAAATGCGTACTGTAATGTCAGTAACAGATTTAATGCAATACAATGTGCAGTATATTATTGCACGAGTCATTTGAAAGGTATAGGAGAAAGATGTTGACTCATACTATAAAGTTTGGGCCAATGTGGATTCTTCAGACTTTCTTTTCTTACTATCAGCGTTCTTTTCAAGGAGAAATGTGTCTATATTGTGCCAGTGTCGCTCACATAACATGAGACGTTTTGCCCTGTTTGTCATAGTCCAACATGGAATTTGATGTATACGTATGTATTTCAGATTCCATCTCTGGCTATTTAGGTAATGCTCTGCTGTGCTCCATGTAAAGGTCTTTGGATAAGGTGTTAAATCTTTTCACAGTGACTGGAACAAGGGAAATTTTTGCACTGTTTTATTTAAAAGCATATGCCATTGCAAATATGTCTTTCCAAGTTCTTTTAAACTTATTTACTGCAAGATGTTGCACTGGTTTCATGATAATGTTGTGCTATAGTGCAGTTTTATTATTGTTATTATTATTCACGATGATAATAATAATGATGATGATTATTATTATTATTATTATTATTATTATTAATAATAATAATTATTATTATTATTATTATTATTATTATGAAAAATATAGTATACTCCATCTGATTTTAATACACACAATGCATTTTTAATAAAATAATTTGATTATACATGACAGCTGGTCAAAATATACAATGGAAAAGCACTAATATTCAGCACAGAGTAACATTACAACAAAATATTATTCATGATAATAAAACATTTTTGGTTTATCTTACATTGTTTGGGTTCTGTCCATGTACTTACAGCTTAAACTGTGTGGCTTTACAGAATATGTAAGCATTTCTAGATAAATAATTTTCATACATATAGTTGTATTGGAAACATAAATTGTTTAAATTTCATGTGTCTACACAGAAAAAAACTGCTCTTGCTTCCACAATTGTTTACTTGCATACAACAATATAGTTTTAATAAAGATAATTTGTAAACATTAACATGAATGCTGTTATACAGGTGATATGCAGAAATGTGAATGAAGAATTACATCCCAGATCTGAGTGTTTCTCTTCGTTCTTTTCAATGGTTTTCATTATTATCATTCATTATGGTTTTTCATCAGCCTCTTGGCAACATCACGATCTTTTTCAGTTTTCCTGTCCCGTTAAAGTATTAGTACTCTGATCCCACCCAAATCTCGCACGCGTTTCCAGTCCATCCTTCCCAGCATTCACAGTTGCCACAGCTACACCAGCCGTTACCTACCATAAAAGGTGAAAGAGAAAAAACACAGCAGAATGCGTCACTCCATAGTGCCGGTGTTTTACCGCGCTTCACTTGTCATGTAGCTAGAGGTAGCTAATACCCATAGATACTCCGCACTTCAGCAGTAGCTGTTCTGGAAGGTTTCGGGGAAGCTAGTTTCTCTGCGGGCGAGTATCATTACTTTTAAGGATAATAACATTTACCCTCCATATTACAGACCATAGTACAAAATGTCTGTCAACATAATACTCTTGCCAAGGTAACAAAACTATTTACCATACTATTTAAATACAATATGCTGAGAATAATGCGTCAGGACAACAAGTACAGTCTGTGTCTGTGGGTGGAATCAGCTCCAGTGACTATGTTGTATTGATGACAGTGCTGTAGATAATCTGCGTTATTTTGGGCTTTTCCTGCAGCGATAGAGGATGCTTGGCAGTACATTGCTTGTCTGGTAATCAGTCTGTACTCCGCCTACGAGCCTTGGCACGATGTAGATGTTTGTGGAAGTGCATTTCTGGAGCAGTGACACTAAACGAATTGGTTGGTAGTGGCACTCCAGATACCAGATAAGTGCTGCAATTCGCTTTGCAGAGCGATGTTAAGTAGATGATGGGCACCTCTAAATTAGTAATTGTTTACATAATTGAACAGAGGAAAAACCTATTTAAATGCTGAAATACCACCCGAAGACTATTTTTTTCACAAGGAGGCCTGTTTGGCTATTTGCTACATGCAGTGAATGAATACAGCAAATATAAATTTGTGTTTATAATGTAAGTATTATTACACGTGAGATCTCTGCGTAATGTCGATATAATAACCCCCAATTAAGTTAAATGCCTTGTGCCATTATGAGCTCTATTTTCTCTGAGCAAAGAAGCATCTCCATAACATTAAACTGCCACTATGTTTCATAGTGCCTTCCTGTTCTTGCCAAAATTCTGTCCATTTCATTATAATAGATTTTGCTTCAGGGATTGGTCACTGGCTATGAATTTTCATAAATCGTTCTGCAATGGCTGCCTTTTCGAGAACTTTATTGTGGCTTTGTTTGGAATGTTCCTTTGCCTTAGCAATTTAGATTTTGCTTAGAGATCCACTGGCTGACTATGGAATCTACCACAGACAAGTGAATTTATTCTAAATTAATTCAATTTTTAATAGCTACTGTGCTTCACAGAAGCTATATTTCACAAACATATGTATGAAGATGATCTATAACTAAATATACATATATACATGTGTGTATATGTCCATGACATTTTGCAGGGTAGAAAACGATCATACTTACAAGACCAAGCCTTAGACTTATAAGTAGCATAATTACGAACATGTTGTTTTGTACAATTGCAATTGAAATAAAAACATATATCCATCACCATGATCAATATAAAATGCTGGTTCAAAAAGTATAATGCACTAGGAGCCCCCATAATATAATAATATATAATATGTAAAATAATGTAGATATAATAAGACTTTTAATAACCTTTACCAGAAAAAAAATATAAGCCTGTTGCTACAACGTCAAGTGCAATTTGACTCCAACAAAACCAAAAGGAAGGCAGAGGTAATAAACGTGGGTAGATTTTTTTGCTGAAAGAAGAGGTAGCTTTGGCATCAGGATGCCCAGGCCACTAGGCGTAATTGGCACGCAGTCGTCTCCCAGGCTACAAGCCACCTTGTGGGGACAGTGAGCTCCCACTCCTGCCCACACTCGGACGTCACTTTTAATTAGTTCAGCTCCACATGATGACATGTTGTTCTTAACATGAATATCTGTCATCTCCGATATTTCAGCAGAACAAATTTAAAAGTAATTACTATAACCTTCCTTACCAAAGCACATAAGTCGATCTGTAGCACTCTAGCACACGTAGGTTTTTGGTGCATCAAACATAATTATACCTTTACTAGAGTGTTTCTCTTGACGAATATATGGATTTCAGTACAAGCCAATAAAACACATTATTGTATTCAGCCAATAAATACAGATTATTTAATGAAATTTGCATTTTGTTATAATGTGAAGAAATGGAACTTCACTGGATCTATAAACCAGCATTTATAATCAGTAATTAACTATACCAAACAATAGAATTTTGTTTTCAGACATGCACATTGGTAGAGATTAATTGTATGAAGAATATTGAAAAAATATCCCACATGGCCCAAAAATGTCAAGCTGGTAATTAAACCATTTAATCTTGCATTTATTTTCATAAACTTGCATGACTTCATATGTATTCTAATATTTACTGCAGTATTACTGCTGAGTACTAAAGCAAAGCTGCTTCTGGGATTTCAACTGGCAGCAGTTCTGTTACAAATCCAGTTTTTTTCCTTTAAAGGATCTGCAGTATGTTATAAAGTAGATACTGTAAGTCTGTAAGATGCAACACTTTCCACTGTATTATTTATAAGGCAGTCAATCATATGCCCAGCATAATACAAATGACTGAAGCTTGTCCAGATGAGTGAAAATGGATCCAAGATCTCTTCCACTCAGTGTGGATGGGTTAAAATTTTATAATGCACATTTTCTAATTTGGCACTTCTAAAATGTACAATAAATAAAGAATAAAAAAATTCAGTTTTTGGGAAAAGAGTCTAATCGTAGTTTAAATTTTGAACTAATTGTGCTCTTTTGTTTAAAACAGATTTCTGTATGAATGAGTCTTTTCACAGTGTGTTACCTGTGCAGATGAGACCATCATGTTTGTCGCAGTCTCTGTCATCACATTCGCAGAACTCTCCGGACACATACCAGTCCTGGGGCGAACATATACACTTTCCACAGTGGCAGGAACCTAAGAAGAGATTAACTTTCTTTTCAGCAGAAGTGGACAATTCAGGTACAGAAAGTAAAAATCCAGACCAGGATTTTGTTTCACCCAACTAGGTGAGTACTCTGACTGAGACTCTTTATGTTTAACTGGTTGGTTGAAACAAAATCTTGATCTGGATTTTTACCTTCTGCACTTGAAATGTCCAGCTCTGTTTTTCAGTCACAAATAATATGTGTCATCCATCCATCCATTCATCCATCCATCCATCCATCTATCTATTCATCCACTCAGTTTATCTTGATCAGGATCACATAATAACAATATCGTCCATGCTCTACACCTGCTTGTCTTGTACAGGGTTGTAGAGGCCTGTAGCCTATCCTGGAAGTGGAAGCTACAGGAGAAGCTGGAGAACATGCAAACTCCTCACATGTAGAGTCTGGGTGGAAACTCGAACGCTGGTCCCAGTGGTATGAGGCAACAGTGCTAACCAGGGCTCCCAGTAATATGTCATGTGTAACTAAAATTAAACAGCATTAGGGGAGTGGGGGGTGCAAACCCACAGACGAATGTTCAAATCCTGCCTCTGGTTCTTAGCCCGTGCAGAGATTGCATGTTCTTTGTGTGTGTATATGTGTGTGTGTGTGTGTGATGTCCTGCCACAGTCCAAAAACATGTGGTTAGGTGAGTTGGTGACCCTAAATAGCCCATAGCGTGATGGAGTGGCATATTGACTAGAGTGTTCTTCGCCTTGTTGCCTGTGCGTTGCTATGAGTCTGGAGCCAAACAAGGGGCATCACATTTTTTATAGGTCCATATGCACACAGGTGACTTGTTAAATGTTTGCACCTTGTCAGTATGTGCAAAACTAAAAGAAAGCAGGAATCCAGTGTGAAAACTCCATGGGCAGGGTAACCAATTCAGGGTGAATTGTAAGTACAGTGAAGATAATTGCACAGCTTATTTAACATATGGGGCAAGATTATCCCAGGAAAACACAGTGATGTCTATGGTAAATGTCATAGTCTAATGGAGGAATATATTAGTCTGATAAAGATCCAAATGTTTTGCCAGTAATGTGCCTTCAGAATCTATAAATAGCAGAAATGCGAATATCTGAGGCATCGTACGCTGACATCCCATCTAGGGTGTGCCTTGTGCTTCCTGGGAAAGGTGCCAGGCTCAGCACAACCTGGAACTTCTTTCTTCAATGGATAGATAGAAATAAGAGTGATATATAAGAGTATTAAGGACAGAAGGATATCAGTTAACAAAGAATGGACAGACGTAAACTAGTGACCAAAACTGTGGAAACACTTCCGGTTTTTAGAGATTGCCGAGCTTTATAACCGTTGCTCCAGTTACTTATTTAATCACTCAATGTATGATATTTGTAACATTCTTTGAGTGTTTAAAAACATTACTGCCAATATTTGTGTAGTAATTTTTAAAGCATAATGCCAAAAATGCTGTTTCCACAATTTTAGTCACTAGTGTATACACAAATGACACAAAAGCATATTCCATTATTGCATTCATGTACTAAATTCAAAAATATCACATTTGTGTAATACGACTAAAGAAACACATACACCCATTTTTATTACTACTTATCCTGTGAAGGGTTATGGTGAACTTAGGGTCTGTTGTAGGACGCTCAGGGCATATGGCTCCACCAAAAGGCACAGACTCAAGGACATCAGTATCAATAACTCAGTAATGTCAGTATCAAATAAATCAGTATGCAGAATTGGCAGTGATTTAAACTAAACACTCACTGAAAAGTATACATAACTCTGGACTAGGTATTTTTCTACTTTTTATTAATTCAGATTTTACTGATCAAACATTTATATATAAAAATATTTGTACTCCAGTTAACTATTACTGTATCTTTTCCTAGAAACAATTTTAAGAACAAAATGCATTAAAGCATCAATTTACAAGAAAAAGAACTGGATTTCTGTGCATCCTCAGAGTTGACCAAGGCCTCAGAGAATCTATGCAATCTCTGTTACTCCAAATGAGCACAGTATGCACTGGGATCAGGTCTGTCTTACCACATTGTGTCGTGTGCCATTGAATAGCCTAGTCTATCATTATTTACCATTATTTTGTCACTTTGAGATGGGGGAAGGCTGGAATTTGCTGTCAAATCATCCTTAATTAGAGCCAAAATGACTGCCTTGGATGTTCCAGTGCGCTAATTAGCGTCCTGCTCCATCCTCCAGGTCCTGTGCCAAATGGATCTTTGTTTTGTCCCAACAGATGCATAGTGACCAATGCTGAATACCTTAGAACCTTTATCACAGACAATCCTAAGAATATCTCTGACATTGAAGAAAAATCCCCTAGCTGAAACATGGCTGTGTCCTCCTATTGGAAGACCACCCACTCACTTAATGTGCAGGTGGAGCTTGGTAAAGAGTGAGGGGGCTGCAAATTGTGGGTAATGTTAATTAATTGTGAATCATTAGCATGTTTCATGCTGTCATACTATGTCACATAATTTTTGGTCATAAATAAAAACTGTATAAGCTCTTGTCTGCTTGGTATTATTGTGAGGAGCTGCTACCACACCAGCAACATTCCTTGTTATGGAAAAGCGAAGGTGAACGTGGCGGATGATGCAGCCCAGAGAGCGACGGAATTCAGCTTGGAGCGAAGGACTGGTAATGTTTGTGAAATCTGTCATGTGTGGCTGATTTTGCTTTCATAATGACCTGCACACGCACTGAACGTGTGCACCATTTATTTCACATGCACATTCACTGCACATTCACTGCACATTCACTGAGTATACTGCATGCAGTTACCAAACGAATCCTGCTTTGTGTTTAAGGCGGTCAGTGCTTTTTGTTGTTTTGAGAAATGCTAATGATACAACCCTTGAACCCAGAAGGCTTAGAAAGAACTCGAAAGCATTAATAACTCATTAAGGACTTTTCTTGTTGGTTTTTCCATTAAATGTGGAGGGCAGAGGGTTTGACTGAAACAGTGGCAATGACTAATGTTTCCACACACTTTGAGTACTGTAGGTTTTTAGAAAAAGCCCATGTAAATCCCAACTTCAAGGGATGCTCATTTACACATCCTTTGTAATATCTACACATTATAGTCCTTTAAGTAGCTTGGCTGGATGTACATCTACAGCTTGGTGAGGTGCTTCAGTGCCTATAGATTTTGCTCTCTTACCTCTGCCTGTGCACATCACGCCATCGGATGTCTCACATAGACTTTTGCTGTCTGCATCGGTCATGTTACAGTTCCGTGGGAACTGGCAAAACTTTCCAAACCAGCCGTCGCTGCAGATGCACCGACTGCAGGAGCAGAAACCGTGACCTGGGACACAGAGGCCAGGATTACTCCATATATCCAATGATATCACACTTTTATCGAAAGCAAATTATAGTACAGTAGAGGGAATGGTTACAATTTATGTGTGCTCCTTGGGGTTTGAACATACGACCTTGTGGGGTTAGTGCAATGCTCTTGTTGAGTTACAGGAGCTTTTTATCCATTAACACATCTGGGTTCCTCTTGTGCTTGGTACTACTAAAATCATACAATCAGTGCTGTATCATCTGTGCATTTGAAGGATGTCAGCATTTCTAACTGTTTATAGCAGCTTCAGACACTTTACTGTGTAGATATGAAACTAGACAGTAGAGTGTTGATGGAGTTTTATTGTGTTAAGGTAAGTGTAACGCCCGGCTCGTACGATCCTCATGTGTGACAGCAAGGTCACGGCTGCACTGGTCATCTGGCATATTGAACATTTTCCTGGTGAGCTGAGGGGTATGTGGGCAGCCCTGGGTACCATTAACCAGTCCAGCCAGTATGATTAGGGTTTGCATGGTTCAAGCTGAGTCTGATCTGGTGCACAGTCCAAGACTCTTGGATCCCTTTTGAAAACGTTACATTTCACAGAAACAATGTTATAATTGTTGACAGCAATGCATTGATATTTGTTACCATGAGAATAATGTTAGGATGTAACATTTTATTTATTTTATTTAAATTTTATAGTACTTTATTATGGTTTTCATTTCCATCTTGTAGTTACACCATATGAGTATCAAAGGCAGAAGCTTAAAATTAGATTAGATTAAGGAATAATCTGTGTTGCTTGCGATCTGAAGGGTCATATATGCCTATCCTATCATACAATACTTTGGTAACTCCCAGGTAAGAACTCTAAAATAAAGGTAATGCACAAAAGATTGTGTTGATATATTGTATAACAGGCAATAAATATAAGAAACATTGGAAAGCCCTGAAGAGCATAACACAAAAATGAAGGAGAAAATTGCATTTTTAAAAGGAAATAAAAAAAGTCTAAGAAACAATGAATCAGTTGCAATAGTGTATTGTAAACAACCTGGTAGTCTCAACCTAGTAGTTTTGATGGGTAGTCTTGTAAATATGAAAAAAAAGTTTAAATTATTCCTTTAAATGGACTAAAGTCACAACTAAGAAGTTTGCACATGGAGACTGCCATACATTGCATGCATTTTTCTTAGCATTAAAGCTGTTTTTATGAATAATAACAATGAAAGTTAAATGTAGAAAATATTGCTGGAAATTATATAGAATATGCTGTGTCAATAATAAAAACATAACATTTTTTTCCTGTAAAATATATGACATTGATACAGCTTTATGGTCGCCAGGCTTCTAAACATGCCAGTGTATTGCACTGTACAGTTAGGGAAACTAGGGAAATATAATTGCAATGATGTCATTCTCTGTATACCGCAAAAGCTGTGAAAAATATACAGAAAGTGCTGGAAGGTTAAAGTGTTAAAGTGTTTCATGTAGGAAGATGTGCTTTTTGAGTTCAAATACACTCTTTGTCAAAGCAAGTCTCACATTTAAGTTCATGGAACTTATTTTGCAATACATTTTATTAGACACTTTGAAAGGTTTATTGTACTCCTGTATTTAAGCACAAGACAACCAAAAGGTACACACTGTGATTGATTCTGATTAGGCAAGCTTCATTTTGACTAATTAGTCAAAAATTAGTCATAAATTAGTCAAAAAAGATTTTAATTTTTTGATAGACTTCCTATGTCATTTTGTCTGATCTGTGGAGACACTGCTAATGACTGCAGTATTATACAGCTTCATCGCTATATACGGGAAGATTCAATTTTGCTATAAAATGAATACTCCAGTGAATATCGTGTTCAGCGCATCACTACTTTTATCAAAAATGATCTGACACAGTCACTACATACATATTCATCCTTTGACCTCTGTCACTTTTGATTGAATTGCTTGGCTGCGAACTGAAAGCAAACGGTGGCTATTTTCATTTAAATTTAATACATTTCTAAAACTTTTTATTTAAATAAAACAAAAAAAGTGTTGTCATGCCACACATACTATGGTGGGCCGGCACGCTGTAATGATTCCACGGGCCCCTAAGTGACAGGGGTTCTCAAAAATAGACTGTCCCTGACTTATGACTGAGCTCAGTCCCGACAGACAGGTCGTACATCAAAATGGACGTACATCAGAATAGGAAAATTGGACAGACTTTTATGTATGAGAATGAGGCTGGGAGATGTGTGTAACCCTATGATGCTCACAGTGACATACAATACAGCAATTCCTACAGCAGGTATTGTACAGTGTGCACTAGCTAGCGTAGCGCTAACGGGTGCACAACCGCACAAAATTTATTTTTGGACTTCTATTTTGATCCTATTCATTGACAGAGGACAGCTGGGCATTTATTTCACAGTTGTTCGTACTGCATCAATGCATGTATGCATCATCAATAACACGTCCACGTCCAGGCTAATACCATAAACATAAAGCGAGGAACAAAATCTGAGGTAGAACCTGGACGTAATGCTGGTGTTTTCCAGCAGGTACATACAAACACTCAGTAAGATATAGTAAATAATACCATTTCACTTGACCCACATTAGGGCAGAAAGTAGAAACCCATAGTGTTACAAAAGAAATAGAGATAAGCCTCTAAAATATACTATAAAACATTGTCTGCACAAATCTTACATGCAAATCACAACTGCAACTGTTCCTTCATACTATGCCAGAACATGCAGCACTGTTCTTTATGGATAGGATGGAAATGATGTCATTCGCATTCATCAAAGTGTACAGCATCCATATATTTCAATAAAATACTTAAACCAGGACATTAAAGCAGAGACAGTATCAGGACACTATTAAAGCAAGTTCAGATTTTTTGAATTTCTTAAAAGTTTTCACTACCAGATTCAGACTAATTATGTCAAATTATTTAGATGCCACGTTTTCTGGATGGACAGCACAAACAAATAATTTGATCACCCATCCTCTGAGAACATTTAATTGCCTCGGAACTGTGGCACACAGCCCTTTGATTAAGCTGCACCTGGCGTGCCTTGTTATATAGGTAATGCGATATGCACTGGTGTACACCAGAATGCAAATACTGATATTAGTTAATATTACATTGAGATTGGCTCGTCTCATGAGCAAATCTGGTGGAATGGACAGGATTTGAATTACATAATCCTGTTTTATAACTATATAAATAATGTGCTTTGTTCTACCTCATAATAATGCATTAAATGCATTCACCTTTCCACGGATGACGTTCATTATATATAATCAGCAAACCTGATACCAATTAAGATTTTTTTTTCTTAGTTCTTAATGATAAAGAGCCTTAAGTCTCTCTGAACAGGTCAGCACAGAGGCCACTTGGCCTCAAAGGATGAGATCTTTCATTTGGCAGCGCTTTGGTCAGCAAATCCTGGCAATTAGGCGGCATTAAGTTCTAATTCTCGTGTGATGTTTGCCCTTTCTTCTGTCCGGTAAGTAGATTTGCGAGCCAGACCAGAAGCGAGATGACTCAAAGTTAAATAAGGAGACGAGGCTCTGCACATCCGCAGAAGTGGAAGGGACCTATCCAGAGAAACCCATGGCAAACAAAATGTTTCTCACACCACTCTGGTGAAGGATTATGCAAAAATATATACATATTTAAACTTAATTTTGGCAGCATGGTCTCATGAGAAGCATGGATGAGTGTTACAGGAATTACATCCAGGAGCATTCTACAATACTTTTTGTCCCCTTAAGATAAGAGATATATGCTATTAACTGTGATGAACCCCCATACATTGAAATATTAAAACAAAAAGAGTTTTGAACAAAACTAGGTGGGAATGTTCAATGAAAGAATGTTTTTATCTTATCTTGTTGATAGATGCTGCTGTAAGGTCACAAAATGGATGGATGGATGTTGCTAAAGAAATGTTAGTTGCCTTACATGATGTATAGGTAATCACCAGCCCCCCCCCCC
>JAODJU010000001.1:42967236-42994652 GCA_026776725.1 Gnathonemus echidnorhynchus
ATCCATCCTGTGCCGTGACTCGCTGTCACGTCTTCCAGGCCCCTTATCTCACCCAGAAACACTGGGGGGATGTTTGCTGACAACAGGCCAAATTCATTTTCGCACAAACTGGCACTTAGGCGCTGTCCACTCAGTGGGCAGGAGGAAGCCCTGTCCACATGTCACAGATCTGACCAGACTAATACTGCATAGTAACAGAGTATTAGTGCTGCAGTGTCCATCCATGCATCCATCCATCCATCCCATCCACTGCTTATCCTGGTGAGGGTCACAGGGATACAGAAAATACAAGATGATTTTGTGGTTCATAAGAAGTTTTAAATGTTTTTGTAGCACCTAAAATTATTTCACCGCAGAACCATTCTTTTACAGCTTTCTGAAGCAGCTCTCTGGCTGTCGTATGAGATCTGGAATGGTTATTCCTCACGTAACATCACTTACCCTCAGCTGTAAACCTTAGCTGTGTATGGTGGAGCCAAATCCAGGTTATTCTCTGTCCTTCAATAAGGAGCCTCTTTCCAATAATTTTGCTCGCACTCAAACTGGGTGAAGCCTATGTTGGCGCAAAGTGTGGTGAAGAGGCCCGGGGTATTTACCTCTGCCAGAGCACGGCATGATGGACGTCCCCTGACACCGCCTGAGACTGGCCTCAGGGGACAGGTCACATGAGAGCGGATGCTCGCATTTCTTCCCAACCCAGCCGTCCGTGCAATCACATCTCCCACAGTTACACTGTCCATGACCTTCACTCCGCAGAAGGAGAGGGAGGGAAAAAACGAGAGATAAAAAAGGATTGATTGTCGACCAGCTCCAGAGCTGACAGCCTTGTACACTTGCGGCTGGCTTCAGCCATGTCTGTGTGAGTGGCTGCAAGGGAATTAGACTATGATCTTCACTAATGGGCTTCTATGGAGATGATGGGATTGATGGATGGTTATTTTTAAGCTTATTAGATGTTACAGAAATTGCCCAAAAGAATATCTGGAAGTCTGGATTACAACTTGCAATATTTGATGATGACACAAATTCACAAACATAATAAAACATACAGTTTGTTATCACAGATGCACTATTCATACTACTTGCTTCTTCAGTGCGTAATGGTTAGGGATGTGCACTTCTAGACTGCAGGTTCAAATCCCCGACCAGCAAGGCACCACTGAGGTACCTGAGCAAGGTACCGCCCCAAGCACTGCTCCCCGGGCACCGATTTAGCTGCCCCCTGCTATGTCACATTGTCACATATGGATTAATTGCAGAGGACACATTTCGTTGTTGTGCACTGTGTGCTGTGGTGTGTCAACAATGACAATTAATCACTAAATACTGAAATTCTAAATTATATATATATGGGGTAATTTACAGGTATAATTAAATTAGTGTACTGTCTAAATCATTTTAATTAGAAAATGTATTCAAATACGTCACAGGGCAGTGTAATTCCTTTGAATGTTATTTATAATGACTGTTTTACTTCATGTTTGTTTAAGAGTAAAATTAATTCATTTAAACATTAGGTGTCAATATAGATTAAGTGCACCTTCATAATGCATTTATACAGCATTCATTAAACATGAGGTGCTTCATAATACTTATTTGTTATTAATATATTTTAATGTTAATGTATATTACGGTTGTCATGTCTTGTTTATTGAAATATTATGAATGCAATGCTTTAAGATGTTAAGGTATGCTTACATGCTGCTTATGAAAATTCTATGGATGTATTATAAATGCATTATGAAGGAGCACTTAAGGTAAATTGTTACCAACCTTTTTTGTGTTTTGGAAACACACACGTGTACATACACACACGCACACACAGGTTTGCAATTATATCTTTGTGGGGACTCTCCATTCATTTCTATTGGGAAAACTCTAATCCCAACATGATTACCTTAACCCCTTCCCAGCTTAACCTTAACCATAAGTAACCAGACTTTTAACATTTTTACTTTTTTGATTGCATTCACAGATCTTTGTGGGGACCTGAAAAATGGTCCCCACATCACAATAATAGGTTTTTATTACATTGTGAGGAACATGGTTTTGGAATAACCAGGATATTAAATATGTACTTAAATTCTTTACCAGGCAATTTCTTCTCTGTTCTCTGGAATTAAAACAGAAATGTATCCTGCGCGAAGAATGATTTCAAGGTCAGCAAGTTCAAAAACAATGTATAGGATCTGTGTCCTATAATGCAAAATGTGTTCTTTATTAGGAAAAATGATTTAAAATGAAGATTGTAATTTTAAATGTGAAGAGAAAGCAATGCATTGATAATTCAGCATACCAAACAAATGTTACTGGCAACTCAGAATCAATCACAGAGAAAATATGTATTAAACACAACGGTTAGTGCAAGAGAATGTCACAAACGGATTCACAGATGGACTGCTCAGTCTGTGTCCGTCGTATCGTCTTGAAATTTACATTCGGCAAATTTGAGGCAAACGGAAGTGTCCTCCCCCTTACCAGAGCAGAAGTCATCTGAGTATCTGTCGTATACCGAGTGACAGCTCCTTTCGTCACACTCACAGGTCTCCCCGTGAATGTCCCCCCACTCTCCAGAGGGATCCACGTCGTAACAGGTGCACTCCCCACAGATGCAGGTCCCTGTGGACATAGCCGGCGCAGGTAAGAAATGCGCTTCGACGTGCCACTGCACAGCTGCCCTCTCTCCATAAAAAGTCTGTGTCTTTCCAGGTAGGTTGTTATAATGTCCATGGTGTCCATATTATATTTAAGCCTCATTGATCAGTATAACGTTTTGCTACACAGTTGATTTTGGATTTGCAAATAAGCGTTGGGAAGTTGCAAGTAAGAAACAATAAAATGCCCTACAAATTACCCAATGTCACAATGTCAATATATTTTAACGAAAAGAACTGTCAGATAGACTTTTGACTATTCAATAAATTCATTCATTCATTTTCCATAACCATTTGTCCTATGCGGGGTTGTGGAGGTCTAGAGCCCAAAAAAAACCGGGACAAGGCAGGGAACAACCCAGGATGGGGCACCGACCCGTCACAGGACACACTCACTCACCAGTCACACACACATTCACACCTACGGACAGTGTGGTAACTCCAGCTTAGCACCTTAGCATGTCTTCAGAGTGCGGGAGGGAAACCAGACTAGCCGGATGAAACATGCAAACTCCATACAGCTGGAGCGAGTAATGAAACCCAGATCTCCAGACGTGTGAGGTGACCACACCGCCATGCCACCCCGTGATAAAATCAGCTAATATTAATTATTTTGAAGGAGTATAAGAATAAGCAGCAACAGAAAATCTGGAACAGAAAACCAACTAATATACTGAGAGCGACCCTTGGTTCACAGAGTAGCTCTTAGTGACTGAGGCGAGCGACTTTAGAATCAGAATCCTTTCATTTTCCAGGCATAAGAAGTACAGGGATGTGGTGGGCGTCAAGAGGGATCCACTTATTATATTTTCTTATTTCAGAGAGAATGAAATTCAGTTCACACTCTACTATTAGGTATTAGCACTTGAGGCTATGGGTGGATTAGAACCTGCTTCTGAAATGAAAATAATCATCAATCCACATGCGCTAAAGTTCTGCTGCTGCGTCTCTTTTGAATTAAAGGCCTCTGGCTGAATGGGCACCAACTAATCTTTTCTCCCTTTGGTAACTGGGAGTCATTTCATGTGACGCAAACTTCCAACCGTCGGGCTGCTGTGGTAATGGGGTGATGAGCTGTGGAATTTCGCAGTGAAAGGGAAACCCCAGTGCTTACCTAAGGAGGTGGAGTTTGACCTACTTTTGCTGTATCCAGACATGTTCGGGGGGGGGGGGGGGGCTGAAACTGCCTTCCCCTTTTGCCTGAACAATTGAAAGTGCCCCCCCCTTTTCGCATTCTGTGTGCCCCTTTTTGATAACCACAATCACATAATATTTAGCTCTCGGTTGAGCACCCACCCCCCTAATTCTGTGTCAGTCCCCTGTGGTATCATGTGTCCATAAATGCAGTTGATATTACATGTACTATGCAGTGTAATTCTGTGTCTGACCTACTTCTGTTTTTTTTTTTTTCTCTTGATATGAGATTAACATAAGCAATGCTTGGTACACAACAAAACATATCTGTTTGACTGTTTAAGTCACTACGTATAAATATGTTTGATATTTTGTTAATTTGCTGGAAGCTATTATTGGTACACTTCATGTCCTCTGCTTCACTGTGCCTTCGCAAAAGTCTAAGAGAAAAATAGACTATTTAATGCACCCAAATGATCTACTGGGGTAACTGCAGTTAGAAAAGCCTGAAAATTCTTTGAGATAGAGCACAATCCTCATGATTAGTCAAACACCAGGGTGACATGTACATCAGGCTCACAGTTTTGGAGGACACTGAGTGTCAGAATACATAGAACATTTAGGCCTTATTAAGTAGAATGTGATAAGTGAAATGGGTGGAAATTTCAGGTCCATAAAGTAAAAATCCAGACCATGATTTAGTTTCAACCAAGCAGTTGTGTATAGACTCAGAATTATAGAGTACGTACTGTACTGGTTGGTTGAGACTAAATCATGATCTGGATTTTTACTTTCTGGACCTGAAATTTCCAGCTCTGGGAATAACCCACAGCAAACTGGAAAATATGCTAGACTTTTCAAGTTCCATTCAAAATTTAGGCATACAAATACGGAAGCAAAAAAATATATAGAATATATTTCAAGTCAGGAAACCACTATAAAAAAAATCATAATCAACATCAGCTTATATAATAACACTCAATTTTCTCATTTCAAGAGATTACAGAGTAATAATTAAGATACTCCAGTGTATTATAAGTGTATAATTTCTTGAAACGTCATTGTCCAATAGCTCCAATAATCAAGTCCAAAAAAGTTTCCAATTGGTTCAGACGTATTGACACAGTCTTCATTTGATGCCATTTTTAGCATCTTAGTCTGACAACAGTTCCTGAATTTAAAGTGCTTTTTTAAATATGTACCTCGGTTGCTACAAATCTTGCCACCTGGAGATGTGCATCTCCTCTTGCTCTCCCATGGGCTGATGTCACACTGGAATTCACATTTATCTCCATGCCAACCAGCTGCACAGTAACAGTTTCCACAGTAACACTTTCCATGGCCTGAAACCAAAGAGTGAACAGATGAGTTCACCATTTTTTGCTCTCTTTAGACAGCTTTCCATCTACTGTAAGTTAAACCTTCCCAGTTGCTGCAAATTTAAGAAAATTCTTCTTTGTTTCTCACTATCATAAAGGGGACATTTTCCATGATTGTGTTTGTGTTGGTTGCATAAGTAATTTCTTCTTAATGAATAAAACCAATAAAAGCATTTTATATAATAAAATCCCAAAGTATAAAAGAGCAAAATGGCAAAGCACAAAAACTTCAAGGAAGGGAATAGGTGCCATTTATAGGCCAAAGAAAAATGCCAAGTTGATAACATTTCATTACATTATTTCAATTTTCGTCACAATAATTTAATATATAGCACATTTTGTCTTGACACTGTATACTGTAAGTAAATTCACACTACCTTTTATGAAGAATATTTCTGCCTTTCTTTTGAAATAATGGCATAACCTGTTTAAATAGATCACATATTCTCAGTAGCCTCCTTTTAAATTTAGTTTTAATGGCCCAGAATATTGGACAAACTTAATACACAGACATGAACATACTTTTAAGAAATGGGTTACAATTATAGAAAGACAATAAGTCATTTTCAGTGTAAAAGTAGTTAAAGTGTTTTAATTAAATAGTGAAAAGTTACATACATCCTACAGATAAGTGACAAATCAGGTTGGCGATCTTCTTGCTACTGGTTCTCAGTTGCGATTGTATCTTGAATGGGTCATGCTGAGGATTTAAATATTTTATTAGGCCTTTCAGTGCTTTGATAGCATTCTTTGCTTCACTATCCTAGCGAGTGGTGAATATCCATTTCATATGTGCAGAATTGAAACAAATTTGTTTATCTCCTCCATTCATTTAACCTTTATGCTGACAAACTCCTTCAGTACCAGTTGGTAGTACCACTGCTCTTCTGAGTAGCAATTATTACCTAGCATCCTTACTGAACTTTGAGAAGTGTCTTTGCTTGGAATACATTACACAATATAGTATATTAATCAGACTGGCCTTTTTAAAGCATTCCCCATTCAAACTGTATGGATACTAAAGGTAGCTGTTTATACATATAATAATAACTGATACTTTACTGATCCCCATGGGGAAAGTGTCTTTACACCTCCCTCAACTTGCTCTTTGTAGAGTAAGCTGTCCACACAGGACAGCCACCTGTTGGGGCGCCCAGGGAGCTGGGGGTTAAGGGCCTTGCTCAAGGACCCACAGACATGCTGAGGCTGGGTTTGAACCGGTGACCTTCTGATCACAGGCACACAGGCTTAGCCCACTGAGTCACATGCTGCCCCCAAGTCCAATGTTTTTTTTAGTCCAAAATGTTTTTAAAAATGTCTTATTATTTTGTTATAGCTCACTAATAAAACACGCAGATCATGACAGTACCAATAGAGGTGAAAAATTCCAATAGGTACTATAATCATAACTCTACTACTGAAATTTCACATAATAATGCACCTGGAGGAATAAAACTGGTGACAGAACCCACAGCAAATGGACATCATGGTCGTAGGCATACCTCCACACATCTCACCGGTCTCCTCATCGAGGCATTCGCCGTCGTTGCACTCGCAGAACCTCCCACTGATTAGACCCCGGCCGTCCGGGTTTTGACATATGCAGCTGCCACAGTGACAGGATCCTGCAGACACAGACACATGGGAGCCTGTGATTCTGGGCCCAGAAGGTCATCTGGCAAGTGACCAGGCTGCCCATGCTTTGCAACGTCTACAAGGCAGCTCTGGACAGCGCCCTCTGCTGACTGCTGAGGACTATGGCGGTGGGCAGGGGTGACTTAAACATTACCCACATGTGGGCTATTGGGCTTTCAGGCAGACAACAAGCCCACATACCAGAATGTTTTCTTCAAATACAGGGGCGTCATTAGGTGTATTTTAACCTATTTAAAATGTTTTCAGCCCCTCCCAAATAAATGTGCATTTATTGGATTAAGTCATGAATAACTTATATATGTTTGCCATTGCCCCGTGAAGGTTCAGCCCCTCTGTATATTCAAATACCTGCCAATCAATCGACTCTCATTGTTCAAATACCTGCCATTCATCTGGGTCTCAGTGTTCAAATACCTGCCATTCAACCGATTCTCTTTCTACAGAAGCAAATAATAACAGGGAAAGCTACAGAGCATGAACATAAAATGCAAAGATAGGTTCAAAAGCGATTTTGAATGAACTAAAGTTATTGCCAATAACTTGCCTGCATTTGAACAGATTACTCCTTGAGGGTTTCGACATAACTCTTTACTTTTTCTCTTTGAAAGGTTACAGTCTTCTTTATACTGGCAGGCTTCGCCAAACCAGCTCTGCTCACACATGCATTTCCCACAGTCACAGGTACCGTGACCTGAAGAATGTGATACAAAAAGAAGAAAATATTTTAGTGAAAACATACTCACATGTTCAGACTTCTGTGTGTGGGTCATGCATTACTGCATCACCCTGGAGGGCAACCAACATAAAGATGGATATAAATCTACTTCATGCAGCAGTGCTCTGTCTGACAATAAAATCGAGGGCCACAGGGAATACTCTAGCATAGTCAGTGAACTGAAACAAGTGTCAATCAGCTCATTAGGTGATGCGAGCAGCCGCCTAGGGCACCATCTTCTGAGGAGGTGTTGACTTGTTAGCCCATTTCTCTTGGTCCTCATGCAAGGGGGTGGGGGACGAGGGGTATCATTATAGCTTGCCAAGGGCTCCCCAATCAGGTTTATTGGTTAAGTATGCTCAGGCACAAATTTGTCTCCAGTTGTCAATGGCTCTCCAGTGTACTTGCACGACAGCTCAACACAAACAGAGTAGATACACATTGTCACTTTTATTTATCAGACACTTTTGTCCAAAGTGACATACAAGTGAGGAAGCAGATTCAGCCAGTCCCTGGAGCAATTGGGGTTAAGGATCTTACTTATGGGGCCAGTGGTGATATGATTACTCTGCTGGATACTGGATTTGACCTTCTGATCATGAACACAAATCCCTAATCATGTGTGCTACACGCCACTTCTGTGGCCTCTCCTTTGGGAAGAATCATCTGTTACCAGCTAAATTACCTGACTAAAATACATGTATTTGACTTTCCAAATTGTTATTATTTGACTTTTGATCAGTGGTAAGTAATGGAGAAAAAAGCTGATAGACAGAAACAGGTTTAGTGTAAAATAATCAAAATGCATGAATAATTTAGCATGAGCAGGATACTCAATGTTATAGCAATGAAAAACAACAGAGTAATTCCTCTTACCTCTAATATGATTACTTTGCTGCCTTCAACACAGTGTTATCTGCGAATTCCGGAAACCCAGATTAGGTAATCTAGTGCAAAGGTAGCTTTTTATCTTGATTTTCATAAACAAGTACAATCCTAAACCTACAAGCAACCTACATTATTCAAAAAGAAAAAATCCTCTTTAGTCTCTTCTCCATATAAATGAGGTGATTTTTATTCTTTATTAATATTGTAGGTATCATAAATAACACTTCAGGAGTGTGTTCCAACTCAAACAGCAATCTTAAATTCAATAGGCTATGAACTGACAAAGAAGGCCAACTGAATAATACTCTCCAACCTTAATATCTTCTTGCATACATCTATAAGTATAGCATTTTAAATTCCTGAGTTTATTGTTAAATGAAGCAGATTTGGCTGTATTTTTACTACAAAACAAGGATTATTAGGTATCAGATGAGTTTAATCCAACAAACAATGTCGCATATGAATTTGGAGGAGATAGTGGATGGGAGATGATCATCTTATCTGATGATATCCTTATCCTATGATATCCTTTTCTTATGATATCGTTTTCTTATAATATCCCTATCTTATGATATCCTTATCTTATGATATCCTATGATATCAGTTTCAGGACAAGTCCTTTGAAGCTTCATTGTCATCTGTGAAGTTATTATACACAGAATGAATCAGGAAAAGATGATTATGGAATTTTTTAAATATTGTAGAATTTGTTCCTGATATTCAGCTGCATTATGGGTAAAAGTTGCTTATTTAGTGTTTACTGATTAAGAAAATTTAGTGATTAAGTTTAAATGTAAGTAAATTAAGTAAATGATTAAGTAAATATAGTGGTTACTGATTTCAATTAAGTTAATCCTCAGTACTTTCATGTACTTTTTCTATTTCTTTGAGGCGGATATTTCAGATGTTAATGGCAGATTTTCTGTGCCTTTTACAGTTTAAATTGTTGTTATAGTTAAAATGCCCAAGCTGTTTTACATAAACATTCATAAACAAGAAAAACCCCATTGCTCAAAAGTATAGCTTAGGTTTTTCATAATAAACCTAAAAATTAAAGATTATAAGTTATATATATCGAAAATACTTTGTCACACAAGCATAATTTACATATAGGAAATATATCTTCATTTGCGAATCATGTACATTTCTTCCAAGACCATATTAATTTTCGTCATTGCAATACTCTCAGCATTATATCTGCAATATTGTGAAATTATATTATACTCTATTTGCCTTAACAAAAACAAATTTGTCGTCAAGATATTGATCTCTTTTAAAATAATCACAATTGTGTTTTTTGTAAGCTGGAGAAAATCAGTGTCATACATTTCTACATCCACAACAGGTCAATTTACTGAACATGTCTACCAGTAATTTAATACTTCATATCAGAGTGAAATGGAAATAGGGGTAAATACATAGAGGCAGAAATTAAGTACCTATAGTGGTAGTAGATCAGAAGTTAATACATAAGCACATGTGTTTCCTGTGCATACGTTTCCAGGACACATCATACAGTTCTACAATATAATTGTTTTTGGTGAATGCAACTATGATGTAAAACAAAAGAAAAGAACGATGTTGCTTTTTTTGTATGCTGGTCAGTTGATTACATATGTATTATTGCCTGTGGCTGTTTCAGGGTCGCCTGTGTGTCTGGCTGTGATGATATTAAGGAGGCTGGAAGAAGAAAAGCCCTCACTGCCTGTCAAGGACTGTTTCACTTAGCCAGGCACACTGACACCATTGGATTTGCACTATGAAAAATCCCCTATTCTGGTCTCTCATAGGCTGTGGGAGTTTCCACACAGTAAAGAGATTTATTGCTCTACCCCACACCCAGGGGCATAGGAACTAGGGGGTGAGGGTATTTAATTTTAATTCCCCCCCTCCCCACCCCCAAATAAAATTACCTTTACCTTTAAATTATTAAGTTGTTTCTTTTTGAATGCAATATAATGTCTGAACAATATAAAAAAATAGATACTGCCCAATAAGGGAGGGGAACTGGAGGTAATATTTGCCAACTAGGGCTTGAGGTTGACGGTAAAATTAGCCGACCTGCTGGGGCGGCATTGCAGCGGTAAAACTAATTTTACTGCCACATAATAGCTGAACAACAGATTTCTGGCATGTTGTGCATCATTTGTGGGTGTCAGGGAGCTGCTGTCAATTTGTGGGAGACTCCTGGAACCTCCGGAAGAGGTGGGATTTCTGCTTCTATCTTTTTTTTCCGACACTTCTATGTAACTTCAAAGTTAGTGCTAGTGCTTGTGGCCAACCAATCAGCAAAGTTTATCACGATAAGCCACACTCCAGTAGTTCCTGGTCAAAAGAAAAGTACCTAAAAAAAAAGGACCAGGAACTACAATCAGGCCAAGCTCCTGCAGTGGAAACATGACAAAAGTTCCTTGTTCCCAAAAAAGGTTCTCATTCCTTCTGGATATCTTTTGCTTTCCATATATGTAGACATCCTAGGTGGCAAGATGGCCTACCTTCAAGGAGGATTGCAGGTCATATAGATCGTGCATGTTCAATTGTTTTTTTTTGCCACTGTCCAAAAATATATAGTTTAGATTTTAGGGGGAACACTGTTACATCAAATTAAAAAGCACATCCTAGCACAAAACATAATATTGTGATACTCAAGTGTATGAATATTTTCTTACGCCCTTAAAATGTGAGTATATTTCACTACTACTGTATTTTAACTGATCGCCAAATCAGATGTCACCTACCATATTGCACAGTATAAATGCTCCATCTTTTTATTGAGCTTCACTGCTTATACTAGAAATCCACAGATTTCCAACATTTCTAACAGCATGGGGTAGATGCTATGACACAGAGTTTTCAGAAGAAACATGGATTGCCAAGGGCCTCTGTGTCGTGATGAGGCAATCGTCTGCTCAGAATTAATTTGTTCGACAGCCCTATTCCCAAAGAGGCCCTGGGCAAAACTCTCCAACTGACCGTTATGCACCATGTTCCCAGCGGAGCTGAATGCCATTGACATTGCATAGAATAAAGCTGAGGAAGGAAATTAAATGGATAGAAGACAAAGATATGTTTCAACTTAAGTGAAACTGTAAATTTCAAATGCCTTCTGGCCACTAACTACTATCATTTTTACAAAAATATATTCTTTATTGTTTTAAAATGCTACACAGTTTTAAGTAGAGAATCCCACCATCCATCCATCCATCCACCCAACTGCTTATTGTGGTAAGGGTTGTGGGGGGGTGCTAGTCTATTGCAAGGCACAGACATATATACCGAAGGGGGTGTCCAGAATAAGCCGCTCTCTCCATTAGTTTATCAGTTATCCCTTGAAGTTATGATTACAGTGTTAAAGACGCCGTGTTTGTCGTTATGTTGAAAGCAATAGAAAAGAAACTAAAAATGTGATCTAAAAGTTATTTTCATTTGATATTGGCATTGTACATATCTTCTGGTTAAATAGCACTTGAATTTTTGAAAAATGACACGTAATTTAAACTTAAAAAATGCAAAAGTAATATTCGCTTGCAGTGTAGTCAGTGATGATATGGTTTTCACAAACAATTGGTTTGTGGGGAAGGAGTCCCTTGTAGGAACCGCACAGTCATATTCGCTTCCCTGCAAAGATTAGTTCTTTTTGTTCTTCTTTTTATCCTGAGAAATATGATGTGAATGCTGCTCCTCGACTATGGCCAGTGAAGCCAATGAGGTAACAGTAAGGCAAGTGTAGTCAACTTTGGTCGCCTGGCAGGAGTGAGATTTTCAATTTGATACTGCACACTAATTTACACACATTTACATGTATGTAACAGTTTTATTACCTTGTAAATAGTCTGTAGGATTTGCAAACTAAGCCAATGCTTGGGATATACCTAATTTTAGGTTTATAATGGAATCATATTGGTTTGCCAACAGATTTCTTATGGGAGTTGGCCACCATGCCAATAACATGCTGTAAGTGAGCATATGATTGGCAAGAAATTAAACCTGGGACTGAACATACATGCATACATTGAACGAATGACCAAGGCTGCATCCAAAATCATACATTTTCAAACTAAATTGTGTGCTAATACAGTACACAAGACGTAATAGGCTGTGCCCTGAATTCAGATGCTGCATTCTAAGGCTGCATTCAAAGACCAAATGTGTCACAGCAGTGCAACAAGGCCGTCCCATTTCAAAGGCTCCTTCCAATGTTATTAACCATCAAAGGATGCAGCCTACAAAGTCCACATAGACATCATCCTCCGAAACACAAAAAGTTCCTGGATGGCTCCCTACATTTGGTCAAAATCCGAAGCGTGCGAACACTGTGGTTGTGTCTAAATTCAGGGGCTGCTTCCTTCTAAGGCTGCATTTGAAGACTGAATGCGTTAGAGCGGTGCGACAAGGCTGTCCCATTTCGAAAGCTCCTTAACAGGTGTTCCACAAATGCGCCCTTCTTCTCTCCAAGAAGGATGTACTCGATGGATCCTTCGTAGCTCGACATATCCCAAGACTCATTGCATAGAGGTAAAGTGGGCGTGTCCCGGCTAGGCCACAAGACCAGTGCTTCGTCACTTAATTAAGGTTAAGGGCGGGAACAGCTGATGTTGCAAAGAGGAAATTATCCGTAGGCCAGACTGACCCGTTTGACACTTTTTGTTTGACCTTCAAAGAACGCACTCTACAAATGCTACTCCTTCATAGACCACGTCCTTCGAAGGAAACAGCCCCGGAATTCGGACACAGCCTGTACACCATTCAATCCCACAATTCTAGATGCAATAACTGAGGAAGTCAGTAGTGAACCTGAAAATGGGGATATTAAATGTGAGTACAATTCTTAATATTAGAACTCAGATTATCATAAAAAGTATGATAAACATATTGAACATATTGATAAACGTATACGGTTTGTTTGGTACTTGTTGCTACGCAGGACATCTGTCATTATAGGTCAAAGTCCAGGACTTCAAATGTAACGTAGTGTGTCCAGAAAGTGTACGTAGTTTTGTACTCTCACGCTAAGGAATCACACTCAGTGACCATTGCCGTAGTGTGTACTTCATCCTCATTTAAGTGCATAGTGCGTAGCATGTGATTTCGGATGCAGCCCCAGAGTCTCTCATTTAGTGATGGGAATTCTAGCTTTTTTTCATGAGCCAGGTCATTTGGCTCAGCTTAGAAAGAAAAGCCAGAGCCTGTCGGCTCCCAAATGACTCTCCAATTAATATCACTTCTGGTGTTTACAATTCAGCCAAATTTAGCAATGTTTTGACCTATGATTGTGCACATATTTTACTTAATTTATTCAATGTATATATGCATTGTATTGTATGTATGCATTGTATTGTATGTATGCATTGTATTGTATGCATGCATGCATTTATACCATGCAACTGAATGGGTCCAGTTGCTAGCAGCAGCTTTTGGGAAACGCACCCAAGAATGAGAACGAGAGACCGAAAGGAGTGAAGAAGTTGGTGAGCGAGTCAATGAACGAGAGAGTCTCTCCACTTCTTTGGGTCTCTCGTTCAGAAGGCGTGAACGAGTTAGCGAGTCGATGAACAAAAGATTCAGACAGGCTACTGAACAAGACAGCTGCACCTGCCGTGACTGAAATACACCATCTACTGGTGTAGTATATAGCCTACATGTACAGTGACTCTCCAAATGCTGCAACTGGATTTTAGAGATGCAACATTTTTTTGTGATTTAAAATTATTTAAACCAAAGTGTGTTAGTGTTTGGACTTGTTAGCTGACTATGTGAGCAGCTGTTATGTTTGCATTTTTAACAAACATAAGTAGCTGAGGTACAATATTGAGATACTTACACTATAATTTTGTTTACTCCTTAGCACTATTTAGCCTACATAATAGGCTATTTTTTTTGTTTTGACTTATCGGAACACAAGTATTTCAGATCTACTTTATGGAAACAGGTAAATGAATGAGAATGAGTCTTTTAGATGAACTGAATCAAACAAACTGTCCGAAAAAAAAAAAAAAAAACATTTTGGCCATCACTAGTAAGTGAAGCTTTGGCGGCAGTATGGTAAGTGAAAAAAGATAAAATGTAAAAACAAACGGAAAGAAATCAAGGCATCATGTAGGAATATCTCATCTACTCAAGAAATGAATGTTTGGTTAGAGCTACTAATGAAAATTTACATTAAAGCTGATGAAAAGACATATTTTTTACCACAAAAAGTTGGCTTTTATTAATCCATTCACTTTGAATCTTTTATTAAATTTTGGGACCTTAAGAAAAAAGGTTACTGTTGAAGGAGGTGAAGCTGTGCTCCAGCAAGGTGCAGTTTGGACATAAGGAAAACCACTAAATATTGCAAAAACATTGGGCATTGGTCAAAACCAAATGTAAAAATCTCTAACTGAGCCTAACTCATCAATTATCATTAAAATAATAATAATAATAATAATAATAATAAATAAATAAACATATACGTGCAATTTAAACATGACTTTTCTGAAGAGGAACTAAGTTTTGGCTATAGCCTGAAGACTGCTCCTTCCCATATCCATAATATGTTTTGTCATTTTCTTATCTGTTTACTTTATTCTATGTAAGCACCTTTGAGATCTTGAAAAGTGCTATATGAAAAAAATTAATAATTATTATTATTTTATTTTTAAATGGAAGGAGCTGCATAGAAGGAATGTGTATCTAGGCCTTCAAGGTACTTCATCGGCTCACATTGTGTCTGCTGACGGGAAGATAAAAGTTGGTGATGTTGGTGAACTTTTCATCGTACAGGAATGGCGTACACACTATTACTGCAAAGACCTGTGTCGGAAACGTAGCCTAGAATTTGAGTGGAGACTACTGTCTGGAACGATGCATATTATAACATTTTAAATTGAAAAGTTTTTTTCCCACTTTAATATATCTGAAATCATGTTCATTACTTTTACCAAATATTGGTGTTACTATAACATTTTCCTCAGATCTCTTTATACAGGCCAATGATTTTGATTGTCATTATATTAGAGAAACAAAAAATGCAAAGCTAGCACTTACTGTATAACTAGGCTTTTCAAGATGGCTTCACGTTTTTAAAGCTTTGCTTTTTCAGTCATCCCTCCGGATTCACACCTGCGTTCCGTCACGCCCTTTCGAAGTGTCGCCTCACACTCTCCCAATGCACATTTCTCCTTCAACCTTGAGCCTCACAGACCACACGGAGTGCTGGTTTTGTTCCAGCTTGTCTCTTACGTAAATGGAATAGATTCCACGATGTCAATGACACTGAACTGAATATACAAGTTTCACTATACATTTTCGGTCATGCTATTCTGTGTGAAGCTCCAACCACAAAAATCGTTGGTCGAGCAGTGAGCCTAACAAGGATGCCAGTTCGTCACAGAGCACACACACAATTTCGAGACAGAAATTCATCTTATTTACCCATCAGTTCAACTTAAGCTTCCATGTTGCACCTGTAACAACATACAGGTTTACCAGCTACGATCATGAGTCACCCTCAACCCAGAAGGATAAGCGGTTTGGAAAATGGATGGATGAATGGATCACAGGCCAAACTCATCTCTTAATTAAACCATCCTAAATTTTTTTAAGTCTGAATTTTTATTTCTATGGCAGCCGTTCCATATGCAGTATTTGTTGAATTCCAGTGCCAACATACTTGATTCAAGTCAATGAGGCACTGATTAGCAAATTAGCTGAACCAAATGAGGAAAGGTTTGAGATCCATTGCTATGGACTTAATCATTCAATTTAAATAATACATATGCATGCCATAAAAATCATTCGTAATAATATATTTCAAATATTTTTTATCAGGACACATGAGGTTTGCTATAACCATTGACCATGCCAAAAGTGAAAATGCTGGCAGAAAGGTACAGTGTGAGTGGTAGTGAGCAGCAGGTTGTATTCAAGCTTAAGATTTCTAAGACAGCAAGAACATGGTGAAGCAATATATATTACAAATAGTATAGTAAAAAAAAACTGATATGGAAATATGGATCATATGATGCGTAAGTAATCTGTGAAGTTAACATGCAGGTATCTAGAGAAAACATGTGTTTTGCATGAATTGGCATGACTTGTTTTACAAGCAATAAAAATGACATTTCATAGAGGAAGCTCCTTCTAAAATTCTCATTAGATGCAGCAGATGAATTAATGTCTCATAACCAGTGACATCTGGACACTTGCACAACAAAACACAATAGGTCTGGATTTGCCAGATGTAATATTCAGTGATAGAGCATCTGCAAGAAAGAAAGTACTTTTCTATTACTTTTCTGTTACATTTAGCAACAATGAATCAGATTAGTATCGGTTATTTTATTGTTATATGATAATAATTTTATTTACATTAAGTATGCTAGCTGCATGTTTTTGTAACATCCTGCCCATCATGTCCGCCTGACCTTTCTGTCTCCTCCCTGACGTGGTCCTGATGAGCCACTTCTGTTGCTTGTTGCTCTTTGTTAGTCTTTGTATTTAAGTATCATTGTATCTGTTTCTCTTGTCAGCCCTAGTCCGGTCACTGGCATCTACCCCCCTGTTGCCTGTGCCCCTCCCTCTACCAGTCCTCCTGTTTCTGACCCCCTTGGAGTCCGGTTTGTTATCCTGCCCCTGTTTAATTTTGTCCTTAATAAAGCCTCTGTTGTTCCCCATATGCCTGCCTTAGAATCCTTTGTCTGACATACCACAACATTTATCTAAATAGCAATATTTAAATTTTGTTAACACTTTAATAATTTCCCATTTGTATTTTTTGCATGATTGTGTTATTTAAATCCACCCAGTCAACATAGAGCCTGTTAGAGTCAGCAGAGGATAGAAGGTAGGGGACAGTGTGGATATGATGAAAGCCCATGTTAGAACACGCCGGCACAAACTGTGAGTAATATATAGCGGTCGGTCCACCTAACGGCATTTTGAACTTCTAGAAGGAGCCCAGAGCAGCCAGGGAAAACTGCTAAGCTCTCAACACACACAGCTATTTACAGATATTAACAGACGTCGATGAGATTTCAGCTGTACTGTTTAAAATTGCATTCAGTAATAATAACAATAGAAAAACAATGACATCATCATCAATGACAACAACAACAACAACAACAATAATAATAGCTGGTTGAAACAGTGGCTAGCATCCCATCCAGGGTGTACCCAGGCCTCGTGCTCCATGCTGCCTTGGATAGACTAGGCAACCCTGACCAGGGTAAGAAGTTAGAAGATGGACACAATACAAAAACAAACAAATACATAAGAGCTCAATTTTCATTTCAATGATATGTCCATCCATCCATCCATCCATCTCCCACTCACTGAACCAGTACAGGGTCATAAGGATTTATACCATTATTTTATTTTGTATTTATCTTTCATCATTATACAATTCATTGAATATGTTCTGCACAAATAATGCATCCTTGATTGTTGTGCACATGATAATAAGAAAAAAAACATGATTAGCTTGCAAAAAGATATTCCCTATAAATTACCTCGGTATAATTCATAGGTTTAATTTTAAATGTTGTTTTATGTTCACCCTTCAGTAATGTCACAATGTGTCCTTTTGCTGACGTTTGCTTATTGAGTATGGCTGCCTGTCATTTTGACCCTGGTATTGGTGAGCACCACATTCTCCTCTACTTAAATTCCTTTAATCTCTTTATTTGACTTCTTCCTGCTTGTCCTTTCTGTTGGCTTACTGTCAAGTGTAAAGACCACAGATACACTCTGAAGTCCAAAAAGAACCATCACCCCGACACATTAAATCACATTTTTATTCCTTTCTCCTTCCAAATCGCACTCCTAGCCACGCCGTGCCGCCTGTAAGGTTGTCTTCTCCTTCCGATCCCTGCGGCACTGCCCTTCCTAGCCAGCTTTTGTTTTCATTGTCCTTAATTTTCGTCGTTGTCCATTTTCATGCCCCATATCTTGCATGTCTCCTCAGGGAGATCTTGCCCATTAATGATGTTTACCTCACTTGACCTTCTCATTGGCCCTCTACCAAACAGACTCTCCTAATATGCATGTCTGTGTTTCTGTTATGTTTCATTGTATCTTCTTGTTCTGGTGCATATTAGTTGCTTATTACATATGTGTTGTCAGCAGTTGGCCCCTTTCACATTTCTCCAGGTTTCTGAGAACTACATAATTATCTTCTCTCCTTTTTGGGCCTACCCATCTTTCACTCAGCATGAACATTTTTCAGCAGCTAATTTTGCTGCTAAGACGTTTTAGGTAAGTCCATGGGGGGGGGGGGGATTTTTACATAAATCTACCAAAAATCAATATACCTGTCATGTCATTATTACTGCATGTGATCAACCTCAGGGACATTTTAAATGTGTTTTTTCTTCAGAAGGAGGACACTTTAATAGATGATGGATCAATCTGAATTGGGGCCAATCAGAAATGAATCAAATTACATCATTCCAAGACAGAAGTGTATCAAATCATTAGATATTTTACTGTTATTTTTGTATTGCATTGTTTTTAATAATTGCTATTGTTCAGAATCTGCTGTTTGAAATCCCTGATTCAGTTAATCTAGTTGAGATTAGACAATATTGATTGGACAATAAGAAACGGACAAAACAGGAAGAAAAAAATGCCAAGGTGATGCATTTCAAAACCCATGTGACAGGCTCAATAAATTGTTGAGTGAAAATTTCTACCTCCAATGAGTGACTATTTAATTAAGGTGAACCAACCACTTAAATTTGGAGGCGGCAGTGGGATTCAAACCCATATCCCCCAAAGAGACTGGAAATGATTGTGGTCCCTCTTTACAAATTTCGTTATACTTTGGCTATTGGCTGCAAATCAAAGTAAGACCCAGTTACTGACAACCTACTTCCATGCAGAGGCAGGAATTCAAGTCCTCGCACCAGATGCAGTGTACACTACCATTCTCCTCATAGGTTTGGGGACACCTGCACTTCTGGTTATCATCAAGAAGGAAACATCTGTTTCTTTGAGGCCAAACATTACCTAATGCACCTATGACCCTTATCCATAAAATTCAATGAACCGTTATTGCTAGTGAGAGAAAAAGCAGTAAAGGTGTCTACTAACATTCTAGCCATTATGGAGGGCATTGAAGTATCAGACCTTCTGGACCATGATTGAACTTTTTCCAATGCGAGTGAAGACTTTACAGTATCTCACGCAGCCCTGAGAAAATTCCCTATGAAAGCCTCATTTATCTTGGCCGACTAAGTGAGTAGACAGTGTTTGCACATAATGGGAACCATGTCTGGACCTTATTTCAATATAAAAGTTGTTAGACGATCCCACCATCCTGTCATCCTTGGCTGGGATCTTCTGATGACGTGTCACATTGTCCTAGACACTAACAATAGTCAGTATTCACTCATTTTACAGTCTAGGGCAGTGTTTTCCAATCCGGTCCTTGGAGACCTACAGATAGAGAGCTGGGAGGAAGCAAAAACATGGACTGACTGTGGATTCCCGCGGACCGGATTGGGAAACCCTGGTCTAAGGGACATGAAGTTGCTGCTTTTTGCAGTTTTTCTGTTTTGACACTAACCCAGATTCCACTAATGACTGAAATGCAATGACATTATTACAGCTTGAATCTTGTTAAGTGCTATCTTGGCAAAGATCATTTTTTGAGGGGGCACATTGTGTCCCAGGATGGAATTCACTCAGACCCATCTAATTTAATAAAGTTTGAGAGACTCCAATCACAGTCCAAAATTCTGCTGTCAGGCGAGATTCTGTTGTCGTCCATAAGCCAGGTACCAACCGACACATTCAGCTTTATAGTGCTATGCAAGGAGCAGATCTTCACAAAACTGCCAGTGTTCATAGTGAACCATCATCACAGATGCACAACTGTTCCCTTATTGGCAGAAGAAGAATCAAGCAAAAATCCTAAAAGCAATATTTCAAAATTGTTTGCTTTGTCAAAAGATTTTCCACCCTTCCTTGGATTCTGTGGTCCAACTGTTCAGTGTCCCAAATTTAACTGCAGGAGATGTTTACTCTGCTTCATGGCAACCCAACTACAGGCTAATTATCAGCCAAAGGGTTTTACCACATGCTCAGCAGCTCCGCCTCTGCCCTTTCATGTCTCGTGACATATATGCATGGCACCAGATCTACATCCCATTTAATATTTGACATAGACCTATCAGAGAGCTCTGACTGAGACTGAAAGGAAAACAGAGTCATTTCATAAGGTAGCAGCTGGCATCTTTGAATTGCCTGTCACCAGTTGAGCCAACAGATAAGCCGTAGTACAAGTTTACTTTTCTAAGTATGTTCACCTCAATGCAAAGCAATACCAGATAAGCGAACTACCAAATTTGCAAAACTTCCTCTTTGTAAACTTTTTCATTCCAGAATTTCTGCAGACCAGCTAAGTCAAATCTGATCAAACACTTTTGCTAGTTGCTGGAAATTTGCAAGACAAGCACCAGCCCATATCATACCAGTGTGATGGGATAGTAGAATGGCTTAATAGAACACCGACTGACTAACTGGCCAAAATACTACTCCAGAAACTTGTTCAGGTTTCACATCATTCTTCCTTACTCAAGGTCAAGCAAGGGCATAGAGTACCAGCTAGCATGTTTCTCCCTATTGATAGTCTGCCTTCATCTTGTTCTCCAAGAGATCACATGCCGCTCGACAGAACAAAGGGCATGCATACAAACAGTAGAAAAAGAATTATAATAAACATGTCATATACTCCACAGGTTCCAGCAGACCTAGTGTGGCTCAATGGCACAGCAAAGGCACATCAGAAATGTTCACCTTTCTGGGAATGACCTTACAGAACACTGCACTGCCTTGGATCCAGTGATGAAGTACTTCATGGACCCACCAGCTGGATCGCAAATGGTCCGCAGCCATACAGCACCCCGGCACCAGAACACTCTGCCATAAAAACTGTAAAAACCAAACGTCAACTACTCATACCGTCAATGGCTTTGTCAGGTGTCTTGCCCTTTAAGTTCCCTTACCCATAATTGCAGGCTCAGATTAACTATATGGGCATTTCGAGTATCCCCCCCAGTCCCATTCACAAATGTCTTTTAACAAATTAATGTAATTTCATATCTAATACATTTGATGATTGTATATTTTTTTAATATGGCGCTCACTGAAAAGCCTGTGCAATGTTTTCCTGACATCAGATGCATTTCAGAATTTCATGAGCCGTCAGTCTGCTCCATTTCAGAAGTGACCTCATGTGTTCTGTTGCCCAGGAGCACTTAATTCTCTTAATCTGGCCCTGCATAGCTGCTACACTCCTTGTCCTCTTCATGCATTTATAAAGACTTGCAAGAGCCATCAGTCTGGGTGCAAATGCTGTCACATCTGATAATTCCATGTTGGATCAAACACCATCACCATTATCGGGAATATTTGGGATAAGTTTCTCTGCAAACCTAATGTCACGCCCTGCTCGTCCGATCCTCCTGTGTGCCACACCACCTCATTAACCTCGTGTACAATCCCGATTGTTACCAGCTGTTTCCGGTTTTTCCATTGAGTCCTGTGTATTTCAGTCCATGTTCGAGTACGTTTCCTCAGTCTTGTCATTGACGTCGTTTGCCATGTTTCATCATGTTTTACCTTGTCTGCCTGTATTCTCGAATAAACCCCTTGTTCCTGGATCTCTGTTTCCCGACCCTGATTCCCCGCTTCCTGCTCGTCCAACTGGTCACGACCTAAGCTATTGTTCAGTAGATATACTGAGTAATTATACTTTTTTCTATTGAAAAAAGGCTAGCTGCAATTTCTGTTAGGTAAGTAAATCTCTTTGTGGTGTGTATATATCTGTGAATAGGAGTAAATTATACTGTTTGACAAAGTATTGTTCAGAATCTGCTATTTAGAATTCATTCTTCAGTTTATTCTAGTTGAGTTTTAATTGGACAACGTAAAAGGGGGATACGAGGTGGGAAGAAGGGAATTAATTAATGTACCGTATTGAAAATATGTTTGGCAGGTTCAATAAATTGTTGAGGACAAAATCAACTTCAATCCAGTGTCTAATAGGGGAACTTTATGGGAACTTCAGCAACCTTATACGTTTAACAAACATAATGGTTAATGGTTTAGTTAGGTTTCGAGTGGACTTTCAACACCTCCACCCAAGTCAGGAAGGCAGAACCGCGTCTCCACTTCCTGAGGCTGCTGAGGAATGCAAGACTCCTACCCCCATCCTCATCGTGCTCTGAGGGGCACGATCGAGAGTGTTCTGACCAGTAGCAAAAATGCCTAGGTTTGGAAATTAAAAGTTCCAGAACCATGGATGTCCCTGCAGTAGGTCATGCATAAAGTGGAAAAACATCACCAGGCCCACTTTTCCCCTGCATCAAGGACATTTTCCACAAACACTGCCCCCACAAAGCCTGCAGCATTGTGGAAGAGCCCTCCTACATTTCCCATGGACTTTTTCCTGCAACTGTCTGGCAGAAGGTGCAGCAGCATCTGAGGCAATTCTGCCAGCTTCAGCAATAGCTTCTTCCCTCAGGCTGTCAGGACATTCAACACTCAGCTACCCGCCTTACCGCCTACTCAGTCCAAAGAATACTTGTAATTACTCATCTGTTTATTACCAGTCAACTCACACTATTTATTACAATGGAATGTTGTTGCATTATTTATTAGTATTTACATGCAACTTTTAATGCACTATATACAGTATATAGACTGTCCAACCCCGTGTTTTGCACTGTCCTCTTTTTCACTTTTTAAGTTTTAAACCCTCCCCTTCTTGTTTGTATCTCATGCCACTGTATACCTACATATGGATAGTATAACAATAAAGCCCACTTGACTTGCATCTATAAGCCTTGTTATTTTTATTCCATCATTTTGCGATATGCAATGTTTTAGATTAACACATCTGTTGCGTTATAGCAGAAAGGCCTGTACTGCAGTTACATTCTGTCCTAGTCTGATGGTTTGAATTAAGCACATGGTCTATAAAGTACAGAGATCCATCATGTCAGTTCACAGACAAGGTTCAAAGAGTTGCCTTACAATTGAAAGTGTTATTTCAAAAATGATCTTCAGGCTAAAACGAAGTAGCATTTAGGAACCCATAAAATCTGCTTTGTTAGCATCCTCACTTCCTGAGCAATCTTCTTTGTTAATAGTTAAGGAGGGGAAATTTAGCTCTGAAGGTTGACCAGATACACATGACCTTGTAATGTTTGTTGCTTTGGACAAAAGCTTCGGCTAAATAAATACGTATAATATTGGAATGAATTTCCACCGCTGGACCCTTTATTGCTAAGGCCTGCATTTTACTTACCTCCGCAGATTTTCCCATCATATGTTGCACAGACCCAGTCGTGACACTCACAGCGTGGGCCATAAAACTTCCCAGGGTCTGCGACGTGACATATGCAGATTCCACAGCTACAATCACCCCTCCCGCTACAAATAAGGCCGTCCGGTGTCCTGCACCGTCGCAGTGAAAATTCTGTGGAAAGTCTGCAGTCCCCAGTTACTGTTCTTAAAAAAAAAATCAATATCAATAAGTCTTTTAGGGCAGTTTATACAATGAAATGATCATAGATACTACTCTGCTTTTTAAAATTCACTCTATGCAAAAAGTAAGTTCAATTTTGGGTTAATAGTGACTGCTGGCGAAGAAGGAAATTAAAGATTCAATATAGTGCTAATGTACGTCACAAGTTAGGAGAATGTTGCTGCTGACTACAGGATTACTTGAGAAACATTAAAAAAGTGTACATCATCTATAACATCATACACTCCAATAAAAACATCAACACCATTGTTCTTCCTTGCACATCATTATGTGCGATAAGATATATGTCTGCCTTACTTGCCCGTTAACTGCTTAGGAACCAGATTTTGATCCTTTTATGCAAACACCATGGGTTTTAGGTTTTGACTTCGTTGCTATACTGGTTAAAACTTAGACATGACTCTGATCTCTAACAAGTCTGAAGCACCGAAGCTAGTCTAATATTATTAATGGACAGTAAAAAACAAAATCCAAAAACATTTACCTACCATTTCTGAGTTCTGAAAAGTGAAAATCATAAACCATCAATAGCAGAGTACTTGCTGTTCCCTGCAGTTACATAAAAAAGTGCTCTCACCAAAACTCCATAACTGTAACCACAAAGAAGATCTTTTGTTGCTATTGTTTTAGTTATGAAATGCATCTCTCTGTACCATGGACCTTCCTAACTGGAACACAAGCATTGAAGAATTCAACTTGATGAGAAAAACAAAACTGCACTACATACCTCAGTGATTGTGATACCGTTCCTTCAAAAGCTGAGAAGAGAATCAGAAGATAGAAAACCGACACGGAATTCACCAGAGCCTCTGCATACATGTTTAAATCCCCGAGAAACCTGAAGCAAAATGCCTTCAGGAATTTAAACTTTTCCAAGCGGACGGAGAGCAGGCGAGAGGCTGGCCAAAACCGGCTCAAACCTTTCTGAGGCCAAAAGCAGTATCCCTGCAAGTGCCTTTGATTAGTTGTGACTGTTATGGTTTGGACAGGAGCACAGGAGAGCTAAAGTGCCAAAATGAAGTTTAGCCACTGGTCAAAGCAATAATTAGAAACAGTTGTTTATCCAGATGGCTTATGCATAAGGATAATGTACCTGATTTTATAGAGAATCATATAATACTTAACTTGGTTATTTAATTCATATATCCTTAATGGTATTTAACCTTTAACTTCAGAAATGTACAATTACAGTATTTAATCAGTTTTAGTAAATGTTCTTTACACAAACTATGTACTCTGTTTAATTTATTACAGCGTGTACTGGCCCTTTAAGACATTTGTTACTGTGTCTTGTATTCAACCTGAATTGCTTAAACTATGAATTTAATAAATGAGTCACTGAAAAATACTGTAGAACTGTTTTTTGGATTTTTAAGCAACTTTTATAAATAAGGACACCATATAAATTGGATAGCCCTATAAAATAATATACTAAATATTCATAATATACTTTAAATGATCATGCGATTGATTACCATAAATGTTAATGTATAGTTTTCTTCAGTTTCATGTATCAGATGGTATTTTGCATTCCACATTGAATCATCATTATCAATCAATCTGACTGTTATTATTAATCAATGCTGCTTTCCGGTAATAGGGTCAAGAAAAGGTCTTTCACATTAAGGACAGGATCTTACAGTTGACTGATAGCTCTAACATACACACATACATACATGCATGCATACATACATAATACATACATAGATACATACATACAATGGGATGCCATCCCTTCACAGGCTATATAGATTATTTATAGAGTATTATAGGTTAGTATCATAGAATTCTTATAGATTAGTATTATGGTTTTACTAATACATGTGGTGTTTGGACAGAAACAATAATACACATGATAATAATATAAAACAATATTGTTTAAAATGAACTATACAATCAAAATAACCACGTGCATCGATCGTAATAATGGTATAACTATATTATTATTATTATTATTATTATTATTATTATTATTATCATTATTCAGTTTCCCATCTGGTCAGGATGCGGCCTCATGCGGGACAGCCTTATCCTGACTATTGTTCCGGGTAGCAGGAGACGGGAGTTCCTGCAGCAGATGTTACGGTGATGCGATCGCAAAGCGCTTATCATGAAGACGGCCGCTGAAAAGCATGAGAGGTCGTGAAGCAGTAGAAGCAATGAAAAAAAACGCTTAAAATAAAAACGGTTATTCGCCTTACGTAAGTACCATTTTCGCTCCGTAATTTTTAGATATTCACCGGCATCTTGACGCATTCAGCTCTACTGTTTACATGCCCGTCCTATAGAAAGTAAAGGCGAACAGCGAACCATGGGAAAAGGCCTTCGTCGCAAAAGGCTGTCGAATCTCATTTTTATCAAGTATTATTTTATGCATTCTAGTATTATACTGACATACGATACACATTTTATAATAGCGAGTAAATTTCCGCACCCACCTTGCTCGATCTGTTTCCATAGTAACGGAGGTCGGTCTTTCCGACTATATTGGTCTTAAAAACGAACGGTAGCAGTTTAATCTTTCCTCTTTATTTGCTGATAACGTTTATTTAAAAAATGAGAACTTTACGACAAGAGAACAAAGCAAGCGAGAGAAACTTATTATTAAACATTACATTAAATGTTTTCTTTAGTTGTCTCATTGCTAAATGCTATCTTAAATGACTGAGTCGGTCTTCACCATTGAATAAAATACTTGATTGTGCCTTTTACATGCAATATGGCCTACGAACTCATAGTATGCGTTCAAGTGTTAATTACTTGTACTCTACTTCACCAGCTACTATATACTTGGAGTAATTATAAACACCTATGGGGAACTCATTGTTTCAGTATTTTATTTACTCATTCAATTGTTTCAACATTTACCCATTTAACGTGTTTACTGATTTTGTTTTTTAATAGTGTTCAGAGTAGACTGTTTTGATTGCTCATATGATAAACATTGGCCTATTTATAATAATAATAATAATAATTATTATTATTATTAATAGCAATAATAATAACAGCAACCTTAAGCAAGTCATGGTTTGCATGGAAAGGATGTATAATACATTACATAACCATCTTTTCTAACATCGGGTCATGTGCCCCTTTGCAGGGAATGGGTTGCCAGTTCATCGTATTGCAGGGAACACACTCATATGCAGTTACACAGTATTTAAAAACACCATTTCACACATACTTGGAGTGTGGGATGAAGGTGGAGGACTTGTGGGGCACACAAATAGAGAGGAAACTCCATGCAGAGTCAGGGATATGAGTTGTGAGGCTATGTGCTAACTCACTGTGCCAGATTGCCACCTTGGGCCAGTGAAGCAAACTTATAGGAGCCTCCTGTATATTATTCCAATATCGTGTTTATTATTCTAGTATCTGTACTTAACCCTTATGAGCCTAAGGCCTCTTTTCCACTTTCGGGGTAGTCTGACATGCCTTGACATTTTAAAATATTTCAC
>JAODJU010000001.1:42995105-43006098 GCA_026776725.1 Gnathonemus echidnorhynchus
TCATGTTATTATCATGCGAATAGCGCGATTTGCAAGTGGGAAGGCGATCAGAGCTGCTTCGAGACGCAGACGCTTAACGAACGTTGTATTGCAGTGAATCTGAAGCACACGAGAGACCCTGGATGAGATATTAGTTCATCACAGAGGAAACAAAAACACAAACTGGCATATTTAAATCTATGGAAAATGTATGGCGTTTTCAGTGGTGTTAAAAAAAACCTTATGTTTTAATTGTTTGAACCATATAATTAGTCAGAATCAGTAAGGAAGTTAGCATTTTGTTATGATTCAGGTGTGTAGGCCTATATTTTTATATGAAGTTTAAATGTTAAACTGCCACCTGATGCTTAATAGCTCCAAATGTCGCAGATAGAAATGGCTTGTTCTGTTTATAGAAAGTCCTAACAATGTGAAACAAACTCAGAGTAAGTTTCAGATGTTAATATGTGCCCACAGTTACAATTAATCTGCCCAGTGATTGCATCCTGCCTATGAGGAAAAATGTCCTTTTTCTAAATGTGAATCTAATTGTAGTCTTTGACAACTTACTCCCACATTATTGCACTTCTACCCTATAATTTTGTTTTCACTCTTCCTTAAATCTCCACCAACATACGGTAAGTGTAGTGATTACATAGTAAATTGCTTATGACTGGCTTTTCAGGGACTGCGTTGGTATTAAAAGGAAGTTGAAGGCGTAATGCATGTTGTTTTGTCATCAGAATCTTTTGGATATTTTATATTTTCTTTGCTGCTTGCTTTAATTGCTTTTCCATCTTACAAAATCCTCAGTGTCAAAGAATGAACTGTACAATAAAGTTCACTTCTTAATTCAATCACGGGTGCGATGTTAAGTAATTCATTCTGGTTATTGTGGCGTGATGTCTTTCTGATAACAGGATTGAGGAAGTGTTGAAATATCTGGCTCATTGTCACTCACGCTGGTTCCCACCCCCTTGTAACCTGGGGATGAACGCACCAATGAGGAGCCTGACAGTGAGTTTCCACACCTCACCATCTGTCTGTCTATGGCACCTCACTGAATGTTGCATATATGCCCAGTCAGATGTGGTTGACATTGCTGTATTGTACATGCCAGTATACCATATATGCTGTGTTTACTAACTGTTGTGTGTTATTTACAGGGTATGCCTGATCGCATGTTGTGTGCCATGCTGGAGCAATTTCAGCCTTACTTTTACCTTTGGTATGTGCGCTTTGTTTTTGTGTGTGTGTGTGATTTTCCTGAGTATTTGAGGGCCAACACTCTAAATCGCCCCTACGTGCAATAAAGGCAACCTGTCAGAGTTACTGTAAGTTGCAGAATAGCTTTACATAATGAAGAATGAGTCTGATCTTTAAGTCAGGTAAGTTACTAAGAGACGTGGATGTTGTTTGTTTCACACATGCTTTGGTTGTGTGTCACAGTGACCATCAAGCAGCACATCACACATTGTCTGGTATTGCAGCACTTAAGCGTTGTGGAAATTCTATTATGCCATTTTTGTTTTATTAATACCTTCTATTTTGATCATTTACCCAACAAAGAATCCTCAGATGGTTCTTTGATGGTCATAAATATATAAATGTCTGATGAGTGGTAGGTCACAGTGTGTTTTTTGGGAAAAAGGCAGACACATATTAGCAAACGGGCTCTGTGCCTGTCTTAAGATATGCTGAGTTTGTTCTGTTAAGTGCATTTATGCAAATAAATAGTTTTCCCAAGAAAACTTGTACTACGGAAGCCTTTTTTGGTAATTAACAAATTTGGTTCCTCCCCAATAATTTTAAACGTCTAATGGAAGCTGTACTTTTGCCCTGCTGTGATCAGTATGACATAGGGAATATGACAATTGTATGCTTATTTCGTGCTGTTTTTCAGATGGTCCCTGGGTTTTAATGATGCCGTCTTCTTTGAACCTCTCTTTCAGATCCATTCCCTTTATAGCACAGCCAGCCCCAGTATGCTGAAGAGGAAGCAGAGCTCACGGGTCGAGGCCCAGCCCATGACTGACTTTGGGCCTGATGAAACCCTGGCGGACAATGCAGACATTCTTTGGATAAACAAAGCAGTGAGTGCAAATTTAATTTACCTTCCACCTTTCCAATAAAGAGACCAATGAAAGACATGGCATATAGTCCTGGTAAGTCAATATTAATATTCTTTACCGTTATGAAACATACTGTGAATCCATGATAGTGTTTTTAATTACAATGCATGGAATTGTAAGACGAAGACAGGTGTATTGATTCTGCAACTCTACAACAGTAGCACTCTGCAACAACCAATCTTGCAGCAAACACAAGCACAGAGAGAGAAAATGTCAAACAATAACCCTTGTGCAGTGAAAATAACAGAAGGTCTTACCTAGTATATTGGTCTTCACGATCAAGCGTTGTACGAGTTGATAGTGTTGGATTTTACTGCTTTCAGAATGTGTTGGAGACATTTCTGTCTGAGATCTGAGTCATTTATTTTATATTTGATTTTATGAAATAATATTGCAATTTCTTTTATAAAACTTTTTGATAACACGTTACTTGATGCTGTCATCTCTAATGCATTATAGATACCTTCATACAGTAATACATTATAGTGGTCAGTGTAAGAATTAATAGAGCATTACAGCATCTTTTATTAACAAACAAAAGCCATTATAGTATTGATTATAATATTTTGCAAGCTCCACTGAAGCTCTCATCTACTGTATAATGTGCTATTGATACCTTTGCTAATGCATTATAATGGGTGGTATAAGAATTAAGGATGCTTTAAACTGCATAATGAAAGTATCTAAAATAGGGCTCTCACGATCATGAAATTTTAGTTAATGATTAATTGTCATACAAATAATTGCGATTAATGGCTTTTAATTTTATAACACTGTTATAGAGTTAACCTAATCATAGCCTAATAAAACACATACACCTTATGAAGAGGAAGGGCTATTAATTACCATTGAACATTGCAACATATAAATAAAAATTGCATTTCTGTTTGCCTTTTAAGCTTTGCAAACAAAACTGTACAGGGCAAATATGACATAAATAACAAATAAGTTAAGTGCCTTCAGATTGGTGTTGACACCACCAGATCCGTACCACCTACCCAATTTGTATCTTGCACATCTGCACATGTCGCATTTTCGAATATGCAGCATTTTTGACTATGCGAATACTGCATGACATTTCCTGGCGCTGCCCAATCTATTCATCCTTCCATGTTATGACAACCATATTGTCTACATTTACAGGAAACTAAGCCAGATAACTTGTTGGAATTAAGGTAGTCTGGGGTAAATATAAGTGGACAAAGATAAAGTCCATTTAAACTGGGATACCTTAAATCCGACAAGTGCAGGTGTTGTGCAGAAACATAAAGAATCCAAAATCAAAAAATCTGGCTGAGTATCCCATTCTGGACGGGTGTGAAAAATTAGTCCAAAAGGATTCTGTAAAATTAATTTGATGTTGTCAAAAGAAATATTAACAGGATCAGGTTGGGTCGTGAAAATGTTGTGAAACAAAGTGGTACAAATCGGGCACCGTCGTAAATTATGCTGTGAAGTGTAATATTGCGCATGCCCAGATGTAAGGTACAGATATGGCAAGTGGTACAGATCGGCTAAGAAGTGCAACGAGATGACCTCATTAAACAAGTGTCAGTCAGACATTACATGGTTGAAAGCAATGTGGAAATAGTAATGAAAGTATGCCCTTTCTGTTTCATCCAGCTATTTGAATGGAGATGATTATAGGGATCATGCAAAATACAGTAATCGCGATCATCTCAGATAATAGCGATCAGGCGATTATATAATAATTTTTACAAGAATAATCAATAGTACATATTAGATGAGAGCTTCATAAATTATTCATAATGCATAATAAACATGACTATTATGTGGTATGCCTTTTTATAAATATTTATAGCCATGTTTGTAACGATTTTTGAATGTATTATAATGTATTATGAATGTGTTCATAGATTCTTATAGACATAGCATTAGTAGAAAGCATTATCAGTTTTTTTTGCATAGAGGCTTTTTGAAAGACTTTCTTCCAAATTGCAAGCTGTATATTAACAGCTTAGCTAACCATTATTATAAATGTATTCTTTATTCTAAGCATCAGCCTTCTTGTATTTTGTTCTCAGTTATACAAATAAAATTGTGGTATTGGGCTTGTGCAATATGATGATATTATCAGTAATTGACGATATCAGACAAGTATCCTGGCGTTGGTATCTGACAGTGATTAATTGGTGATTATTGCCTTTGCTGTGGAAGTAGGCTTGGACTACACAAAAAGCAAGATAACAGAACGATTTACGATTTGGCTATCAATTCAGCCTTCTAACCAACGTTTCCGAATAAGTTAAATTTTTTTGTTTATTTTTTTAACCGTGTATGATACGTGAAGGTATGTAAACATCGGTTATAATGGTGTTACGCAGAACGTAATACTTTCTGAGTTAGTACACAATGTAAAACGTTTGTGAAGCACTGCTTCAGGTGGTTCTTGATGGCCCATGACGTTTTAAATCATAATTAAATCAGCCTGCTACAGTGTAAAAAACGATGAGTAAAAAACGATGATCAGCACCGCTAATCAGAACAACTCGGTGTAACTGAGGACTGGTACTACACCGTGTAGATTTGGAAGGAGTACTCATGTGAGGTATTTTGTGCTCTTCTCTCTGTAGTGGGTTCACTCGCTTTTGCGAGCCTGTGCCATCATCAGTGTCATCTCTGTTTGCATGAACACGCCCAAGACCTTCGAGCACTACCCCCCCCTCCAGTATGTCACCTTCACGCTGGACACTCTTCTTATGTTCCTCTACACTGCAGAGATGATCGCCAAGATGCATATAAGAGGCATTGTCAAGGTAATATCATCGTGTTGACTCCGGGCAACCATACTGTAAAAATGGCATTCTTACAGATTGTCGTCTCTTCTGTCTGATTCTTCTCACAATGTCATGTTCATAGTAATAATGAATGAATCCATTTATCTCGTTGTCGATCTCGTGTTCTTCCACCCTCAGCTCTTCCTAGCATCGTTAATTTTCGCTGAATTTTGAGGTTTAATATAAACAGAAAATCATCTGATAAATCATTTGATTTGTATATTTAACCATTACATGGAAATGTTCAAACACAGTGGCATGCAAAAGTTTTTGTGCCCTTGCTTAAAATGTCTATTAATGCCAATAGTGAAGTGAGCAGAAGATGAACTGATCACCAAAAGGCGTAAAGTTAAAGATGACACATTTCTTTACTATTTTAAGCAAGATTACATTTTTTTTTCACAGTTACAAAATACCAAAACAATGAAAAGGGCCTGAAGCAAAAGTTTGGGCACCCCAAGATATTTGAGGTCTCAGATAATGTTTACCAAGGTCCCAGACCTTCATTAGCTCATCAGGACTATGGCTTGTCATTGTTGATAAACCCCAGTTGATACGAAGTGCAAAGCTGGATAAATTCTCTAACTCCTCAAACTTTGTCCCAACAATCAGCAGCCATGGGCTCCTCCAAGCAGCTGCCTTGCGCTCTGAAAAATAAAATAATTGATGCTCACAAAGCAGGAGAAGGCTACACGCAGATAGAAAAGCCTTTCCAGGTAGCTGTTTCCTCAGTTTGTATTGTTAATAAAAAGTTACAGTTAACAGAAATGGTGGAGCTGAAGTTGAGGTCTGGAAGACCATGAACACTTTCTGAAAGAACTGCTTGTTGGATTGCTGCAAAGACTAATAAAAACCCCAGTTTGACTGCAGAAGACCTCCAGGAAGATTTAGCAGATGCTGGCATGGTGGTTCAACGTTCAACTGCGCAGCAACACCTGAACAAATATGACCTTCATGGTAAAGTCAGCAGAAGAAAAACTTTTCTGAATCCTAACCACAAAAGTCAGCGCCTCAGTCTGCAAATGAGCATCTAAACAAGCCTGATGCATTTTGGAAACAAGACCTGTGGACTGAAGTCAAAATAGAATTTTATGGCCACAATGCGGAAAGGTATGTTTGAGGGGGGGAAAGGATGCCAAATTCCAGGAAAATAAAACCTCTCCAACTATTAAGCGTGGGGGTGGTTGTTTTGGTCTAGTGCAGCCAGTGGCACAGGGAACGTGTCATTGGTAGAGGGAAGAATGAATTTGAATAAATGCCAGCAAATTCCAGCAGCAAACGTCACACCATCTGTAAAAAACGGATTAAGTTAAAAATAGGATGGGTCCTACAGCAATATAATGATCCAAACCACACCTCAACATCTCCAATGGAAAACCTCAAGAGGTGCAAGCTGAAGGTTATGCCACGGCCCTCACAGTCCCCCAACCCAAACATCATTGAAAATCTGGATAGATCTCAAAAGAGCAGTGCGTGCAAGACGGCCCAAGCATCTTGCAGAATTAGAAGCCTTTTGCAAGGATGAGTGGATGAAAATCCCCACTGAAAGACTCTTACTGTAGCTAGCTATAAAAATCGTTCCCAAGCTGTGAGACCTGCCAAAGGGGTGTTACTAAGTACTGACCGGGTCGAGTGCCCAGACTTTTGCTTCAGGCCTTTTAAATATTTTTGGCATTTTGTACCTGTGATTGATGAAAATAAAAATGTAGTCTTGGTAAAAATATTAAAGAAATGCGTCTTTATGCCTTTAGGTGATCATTTCATCTTCTGCTGACTTAACTACTCACAGTAACGGGCATTTTAAAGAAGGGTGCCCAGACTTTTGCATGCCACTGTATTATTTAAACAGCTAAGCAATCGGTCCTGCTTCCTAACCCTTCTAGCATGCAGTTGTAATCCACTAATGGAGAAACCAGTTCGCCGAAAAATTTGGAATTTGCTGACCGCAGTGCGCTCTGCATTGTCTTATCTGACCCTGGCTATCTAGCACACCTCTAGCAGACCCAGGAATCTCCATCTGTCTGCATTACAATCTCCTGCAGATCATCCCTTCTCTTCTTCCAGGGTGATAACTCGTATGTCAAGGACCGCTGGTGCATGTTTGATGGCTTCATGGTTTTTTTCCTGTGGGTTTCCATCGTACTTCAGGTAAATGAAGGAATATTTTTTTTTCCCTGGTCTCTATTTAGATCATTTTGTTGAATTTTGTCTTGAATTTAGTCTGTGTTCTCAGGTCTTTGAGATAGCTGAAATAGTGGACCAGATGTCCCCATGGGGAATGCTCCGAATTCCGAGAGCTCTCATAATGATTCGTGCCTTCCGGATATACTTCAGATTTGAGCTGCCACGTTCTCGAATTACTAATATTCTAAAGTAAGCGCTATATTACATAGTATCTGATATAGTTAATGCAAATACATGTGATCTACATGCACGTTCAGTATGTATTTTCACAAGTGTGTACTAAGTGCACTGCTTATTTCCCCTCAGGCGTTCTGGAGAGCAGATCTGGAGTGTGTCTATTTTCCTGCTTTTCTTTCTACTGCTCTACGGAATTCTGGGAGTTCAGATGTTTGGCACCTTTAATCATCATTGTGTCACCAACGGCACACAGAAAGAGTAAAAATTCAACTTGGTCTTTCTTTTAATGTACAATTACATCTTTACAGTACATCGGGGAGTTGAAGCTTTTTTTTTTATTTAGCTAATTTACACTTTTGTGGTTGAATCTATCTATATCGGTTTGAACTTTTAATACATCTCTGTTTAAATGTGTTGATTTTATGAAAGAGCATACTGTATATTAATTACATCATTGGTATATTTATCGTTTTATATATAGCTTATGACAATGAGGATTTTGGTGAATTTTATTATTTTGTCTTGTATATTATCAGCACACTATCATTTTTGCAGAATTTAATGTTTTTTGGTAGTATACATATCCAGCTTGATATATAATCAGGGTTTGACGTAACTGGTACGCAAGTACACATTCACCTTTAAAAGCGATACGTGACGCAATCCGTTGTTGTAACGGCGTGAATGCGTACTGTATGTATTTTATATGCATTTGCGCCGATATGACAACAAATTATCATGCATTTTAACCTTTATATGCTAATTCGTACTTCATTTGCAGTATAGACAGTCCAGCAAATGAAAGCAGAATCAGAATGCATTGCTTACCTCACTTACCTCACAAAATGAGCAAAATATCTTTCGAACAATTGGTACTAGTCACCATATTTTACATGTTTTTGCTAGTTAAAATATTGCAATTAATCATCCCAATTAAATGCTCTAATTAATTATTCTTGACAATGATTTTGTTTGATTCATTTCGTTTTTATTATGTGTTCATCATTTGTCTTGATTTCCTTTCAGCAATGTAACCTGGAACAGCTTGGCCATTCCTGATACCCATTGTTCTCCTGATGGTGAGGGGTACCAGTGTCCTGTTGGCTTCGAGTGCAAGAACCTGAAGGACCTGGGCCTCAGCAGACAGGAATTAGGCTACAGCGGCTTCAATGAGCTTGGTTGGTAGACAACAAAAGCCATTTATTACTGTCAGGGTTTAATCTCTAAACACTTTGAGCTATGTTTGTATAGTGGTGAGCATGTTAATACGTAGCTGTAATGAGATTTTTTTTATGGTGTTGGCCAGCCTACGTTTACATTTTCCACCAGTGCTATAAGGCAAATAGTTTCTTTTCTTGGAACACATCGGTATTGGGTAGCAAGGGAGAATCTGTAGACTAAGGCTGTACAATATTAACAAAAATTCACATTGTGATATTTTAATTATTTTTTTAAATAAACGTCCATATAGCTGGTGTCCAGCCAAATGTTTTGCCTGTCATCTGAAGCACTCGTGGTTATTGCACATTTGCGATATAATATCAGTATGATATTGCCCAGCCCTACTTTACTGAAAAATGTCATGAATATGGGAACATAATTATACATTACTAATGGAATACAAAGAATATATAACCTCAGAACATTCATTTTTATTGATATTATGAAACAGGAAGAACAATCCAGTGTAAACTGTCAAAAAGACCAACTACTGAACTGTACAGGAACATTGCTGAGCTTAAATCCATTTTTATTCTGTGCAAAATGAAAGATCAATCGGCAGGCCAAATTTAATAATGAATTATAAATGTGTCATGGGTCCTTATATAAGCACAGAATGATCTGCAAAAAAATCTGTCGTCCTCAAGTACAGAATAGAGTCTCTTCATTGTTTCAGTAGCTGTGCTTTTAGCTTTGGTGCTGCTAACTTTGAATATTGATATTGAAGTTTCCCAAAAGTATCATATGCCAAAGGTCATCAGGTAGCACTTCCTTTATGAATATTGATTGCCCTTCACGTGACATTCTACATTTCAGAAATTCACGTGCTGGCACTGCTACTTTGGAAGGTTGTAGAATAAGGCTTTAGCGTTTCTTGTAAATAAAACTTGTGTGTGTTTGTGTGTGTGTGTGTGTGTGTATAGATATATAATTTGAATAATCATGGGGTACAACATGATTTTCTTTGCATACCTGGAAGAGTAGTATCACAGTGCATCGCAAAATTCAAAGAGTTTGCTCCCAAATATGTGCAGGGTTAAGAAAATATACTGTAGAACTATTGCTTGATAGTAAAATAAATTAGGATGCATTCTGAGTTTTTTTCTTCTCTATATTTAAAAAGGCACAAGCATATTCACAGTGTATGAAGCTGCATCTCAGGAGGGCTGGGTGTTCCTCATGTACAGAGCCATTGACAGCTTCCCTCGTTGGCGATCCTACTTCTACTTCATCACACTGATCTTCTTTCTTGCCTGGCTGGTCAAGGTATGGATCATGTTTCCTCCTATTCAGATTCTACTTACGATAAAAAGGAGCCTATTTATTTTTCTTGTAACGTTATATATGTTATGATCGCATAAAATGTATTCAGACTGTAAGACAGAAGGGCTGCCCCATCATTTTGGAGCATCTTGGAGAAGTTTCGTCTGTGATTTATTTATTAATTTATTTTTTTGTTAATTTATTAGAATCTATGCCACTGTTTTACAATAAAATCTTTTGTGTTAAGCTGTAATAAATACTGAGCTGCTAATGCATTTATATTGCACTTTCAGCAGCAGGAAAGATGCAAAATAAGGTAACAATGAGCCCAAGACTGCTTAACTACTTAAGTGTCCTACTCTCTGCCCTCAGAATGTGTTCATCGCTGTCATAATCGAGACGTTTGCAGAAATCCGGGTCCAGTTTCAGCAAATGTGGGGGTCTAGAAGCAGCACAACGTCTACAGCCACCACACAGGTATTTATCAACCGTACATATGTGGTTAATGATAACAAAATCACCAAATATGGGGACAGGGTATTGAAAATAGTACAAAATGGAAATGAGATATTGTTGCTAAGAATGGATTAATTAACTACCGTATAACAATGATAAGATAATTATTAAACAAATCACATTATGGAAATGTAAGAACTTGTGGGGAACTCCTAAATGTTTTTGTGTTTATTGGCTTTGCATTTGTCATTATTTCATAATCAGCAGTTACTTCAGGTTTCAGACATTTCTGACAAAGCTCTTCCAGTCACTAGGTGATAATTAAAATAGTATTATTTGTGTGTTTGTTATGTCGGCTCGTTGGTCTAGGGGTATGATTCTCGCTTTGGGTGCGAGAGGTCCCGGGTTCGAATCCCGGACGAGCCCTCCGTTTGTGACAGTGGTGTCTTAATGGTTAGGGATGTGCACTTCTAATTGAGAGATTGCAGTTTTGAATCCCTGACCAGCAAGGCACCACTGAGGTACCCTGAGCAAGGTACCATCCCCAAGCACTGCTTCCTGGATGCTGAATTAGCTGCTCGCTGCTATGTCACATATGGGTTAAATGCAGAGGACACATTTTGTTGTTGTGCTGTGGTGTGTCAACTAGGGGTGTAACGATATTACAAACCGAACCGAAATATCGCGATACACCAACCACGATACATATCGCGAAACTCTCGTGGCGTACCGCGGTACTCTCACGCCCCCTGCTGCCCATTGTTGAGGTTGACGTCACTTGTC
>JAODJU010000001.1:43047011-43069601 GCA_026776725.1 Gnathonemus echidnorhynchus
GACATATCCAGAGAGCATTACAGTGACTGCTGTTCTTCCAGGGTGACATATCCAGAGAGCATTACAGTGACTGCTGTTCTTCCAGGGAGACATATCCAGAGAGCATTACAGTGACTGCTGTTCTTCCAGGGTGACATATCCAGAGAGCATTACAGTGACTGCTGTACTTCCAGGGTGACATATCCAGAGAACATTACAGTGACTGCTGTACTTCCAGGGTGACATATCCAGAGAGCATTACAGCGACTGCTGTTCTTCCAGGGAGACATATCCAGATAGCATTACAGTGACTGCTGTACTTCCAGGGTGACATATCCAGAAAGCATTACAGTGACTGCTGTTCTTCCAGGGTGACATATCCAGAGAGCATTACAGTGACTGCTGTTCTTCCAGGGTGACATATCCAGAGAGCATTACAGTGACTGCTGTACTTCCAGGGTGACATATCCAGAGAGCATTACAGTGACTGCTGTTCTTCCAGGGTGACAGCAGTAAGGACAGAATGAAGGTCCAGAGGTTCTGTCTAGCCAATACTTTAGGCTTCACATTATTTCTAAAATACTGGAAATCAGCACTGTATTATGTGTTGACGGCTTTAATTGTATATTCAAAACAAAAGGTTGTTCTGTGTACGCTTGATAAATCGATGTTTCCCTCTGTGGATATCAGCTTTCCTGTGATCTTTACTTTTGTTCTAAAAGTTGCGAAGATCCATATTCAGCGTCCGAGCCCGAAATCTCCTAGAAAAGGAAACAACTGTCAACAAAATCCTACGGTAAGGCTTGTTCATTTTAAGGGTCATATACAGTACTGTAGATCAGAGTTTCCCAATCTGGTCCTCGGAGACCTCCAGACAGTCCGCGTTTTTGCTCCCTCACCGACAGTCCACATTTTTGCTCCTTCCCAGACAGTCCACATTTTTGCTCCCTCCCAGCTTCCAGCAAAAAGGGAGCAAAAACGTGGACTGGCTGGGGGTCCCTGAGGACAGGGTTGGGAAACACTGATACAGTTTTCCAAACCTGAAATGTATTTCTTAACCATGTCAAGGTAGGCAAAAGAATGAACGATGACGTGAAAATGAAGGTGCAACTACTGAGTAATACTACATTTTATGATCATGGAGGAGAGTAGCTGAGGGGTCCTTACAATAGATTGGGGGTCACATAACACCTTCAGTAGTACTAAAAATTTTATATTATTACAAATAAATTGATCATTGAAAAGAACTTAAAATGACAACTTTAAAAAAAGCATAAAATTAAACATCTGTTTATTAGAATGTATCAGTAATAATGTAATAAAACATGTAAATTCTGTTAGGTTGTACAAATAGCATAAAAGCCACTTTTTATTAGCTGTATGTTATTTATTTATTTAGCAGTCAGAAATTCACAGAGAGCAGTTTTTCCGTACACTATTTGGCACTTATTCCTATTTTGAAAGACTGAATAATTATGTCAGATCAGCGGTAGTCCGGATAGTCTGGATGTCGTCAACAACGGCGCCCCGGGCTGCTAGACAGTGAATCGGCACTCAGAGCACGTCTCGCCTCGCCTCTGTCCCCATGTCGCACTTCACACAGCCAGCACCGCGCCAAAAGAACCACTAATCGCATGAGAGCTTCCATAAACAATGGAAACTCATGCTCTTATAATCAGTATTATCAATAGGCCTGTTCTGCTACATGACTTGACAATTACTGTACACATACAGCGTGACGCCAGCACCACTGTAACTGATCGAATAATTACCTGCGTGCAGCAGGGCGTCCTTCTGGGAGTGTCTACAGGCTGAGCTTCAGGTATGTCTGCCCATTCTCAGGGCAGCAGGAAAGAGCTGGGCACGTCAGGCTTTGGACATACCTGCATGGGCTTCATCGTCCAGCCAGTGAAGGCAGGAAGGCTAAGGGATGATCTGCAGTGAGCATCCATCAGATGGTTTTTACCAGCTGGCTCACGCTGCGTTCATAAAAGCTTCCGATCCAAGGGAGCGTGGACAAGATGGTCACGGACCTCTTTAAGCATGCATTGTTTTTGAGACACTGGGCCTTACTACTCCCGTCTGTGGTTGCAGGGCCTGCACCCGGCAGCGGATGTTGAGCGGCTCCTTCGAGGGGCAGCCTGCCAAAGAACGTTCCATCCTGAGCGTGCAGCACCACATCCGCCAGGAACGCAGGTCGCCTTTTACGCACACGCTGCACCAGACGCCAGCTACTCTACTGCACCCAGAATGCATCAGCTTTATGTAAACACTGGGTGTTTCTCAACATGCGTACTTGACCGTGCTTGTGTTCTCGCGTACCCATTTTACGTCACCTTCCATTGCCGAAGATCAATTCCAATACTCAAAAACAGAAGTACAGAGGATGGTAAAAATGCCCAGATATCGTTCTTGCCCCGCCCCAGATAGCAAGGATGCATGGGTTGCATCTTTGACGAACGAGACCAATCCCATGATTCATTGCTGCCCAAGTTCATTCTTGGAAGGCACCAATCTTAATAAGACCAATCTTAACAAGGGCACAAGTACAGTCTTTGCGTTCTTGGTATTGAAAAACACCCCCTGTTCACTAGACAGCACATGACACTTACTAATGTAGCATGGTTACATTGCTCCCCAAAGGATACACTGTGTGTAGCCTGTGTGTAGTGTGTATACTGTCTCTCTCTCAATTTTCTAGGTCACTGAGACACGGGTCCACCAGCCAGAGAATCAGTCGAGGGAAATCACTAGAGACGCTGACACAGGATGTGAGAGCACCTCTGTTATTTTTCTTTCTAATTATATCCATCCTTGTTGAAAATTATGCTTTTGACTATTTAGCAAAACAAAATGCTAATAGAATGTAAGGCTACTCTACCTGTCCTACTCCTTAAGCATGACAATGGCTATAACGTTATTATTATTGTTAAAATGATCCATCCTTCTGTCTTCCAGTCATTTGTTCAGGGTCACAGGGGGGCTGGAGCCTAGGGTTTGGGGTTAGGGTTAGGGTTAGGGTTAGGAAGGTACCGGTCCGTGGCCAGTATTCCAGCAGTAATGGAACGCTGGGGTTTATTCGGAGGTGTTTCCTAATTACTGAAAATAAATGATATATCTTCAATCTTTTACAACCCCTCATGTTCCGCGGTCCGTTTCCTGGTCCGTAATATTTTTGTGCGATGTAAACCCGGTCCGCGGACTGCAGAAAGTCGTAAACCGCAAGCCTGGTACACATGACTGCGGTATGTCCTGGATGGGATGGCAGTCCGTCTCGGGGCACCATAGGCAGATCATCATCATCATCAACATCATCATCATCATCATCAACATCAACATCAACATCATCATCATCATCATCATAATCATTATTGGTCCAAGTAGTGTAGCCGCAGGATCTGTATTGTTTTTATTATTATTACTATTTACTACTATTTACTTTGGCCAGTGATTTGTGCAAAATAGTTATACCCCTTGGTAACCTTTCCACTCACTCACTTGTTGCACTGCTCATTGTGCACGAGTTCTTTAGCAGCTCAGCCAGTACAGCTATGCAAGAAAGCTAAAACATGTACGGGACAGAGGGGCGGAGCAGCTCTACCTCCAACATCCGCTCTTCTTCTCCTTTAGCACTCCAGCACGGTACGGTACCGAAACGCCCAGAGAGAGGACAGCGAGATCAAGATGATCCAAGAGAAGAAGGAGCAGGCAGAGATGAAGCGGTACAAACACCAGCTTACATTTATTCTTTTTGGCAGACGCCTTTGTCCAAAGCAATGTACTCATCGGTATCAGGGTCAGATGATGGAGCAGTTGGGTTTAAGGGCTTCGCTCAAGAGCCCAACAGAGGTGTTACTCTACCAGCACATGATTTGAAATAGTGACCTTCTGTTCACAGGTCCAGTGTTGCTACTCCCTGACCCATACACCACTTCTCAGTCTCTCATATCCTCTTTGTAGTTGCCCAAGGAACTAAACATGACTGAGACACCCTGCCACTCCACATCACACCTGTGGCTCTTCGTTCACATTTATCATTCTGTGTCATATGTTTCTTTTTATAATTCTTAACATCTGTCTGCTTACAGCAAGTGGGTGGTGAAATGTTTTTGTTTCCACATATATTGATGTTTATCATCTGCTGCCCTCTAGTGGTTGATGTAGATTGACACTCACGCACAAAAAAAAACAGTTTGAATGTTTACAATAACAACACTACCATCCAATGTCTGTCTCTTATTTTTTAGATTTGACTGTTTATTTATTTTTTTTACTAGCTCGATGCATTTTTTCCTGACAATAAAAACATACTGCACGATGGTATTGTTGAATTCTCAAATGTGAAGGTTTTTTTTTCTGTATTTTCTGTATATTTTCTTTTGCCGTGCATGTAGTGCCAGTCATAGTAAATCAATGCATGGCTACAATCTTAAATTCTAAGTAACATAAAAAGTATAAACTATAAAATCAAAGGAATTGCAACAAATCATTTAGACAGCAGAGGGCCAGTACCTGTGATGTAATTGGAAGGATTTAAAGAATGAATGGTTATTTTCTAAGTGTTATCATGACACTGAGGATTATGTTAAGGATAGCATTTGGTTTTCAGTTTAATATTTTGTTAGTTTTAAGGGCTGATGTTGTAACTTAGTCGACGGCACTGTTGCCTCACACCTGTATGATTGGGGGTCAAACCCCACTTCTGCAGTGTGTGTGGGAAGTTTGCATGTTCTCCCTGAATCGTGTGGCCTTCCTCCTACAAGATGTGCAATTAAACTAATCTTTAATTTGCCACCTGGTGTTCTGTCCAGGCTGCCTGGGATTGGCTCTCTATGAGCTTCACCAGCAGATGCAGACAGATGGATATTTTCTCTCTAAATCAGGTTTATTTAAATAGGCCTTGAATCGTTGCAGCTTACTGCATGTTGCTCTTATTTAACCTAATACATGCCGGTATTGTGTATCGCATATCCTACCATTTGTACATTAGTAATGATTATAAAGCTATAGAGTTATGATTATCATGTTTTATTCTTTAATATTGTGTCTTTGTGGTTTTAAAGTAAAGTGCAAGAGGAGGAACTACGAGAGAATCACCCTTACTTTGACAAACCACTGTTCATCGTCGGCCGAGAGCATCGCTTTCGAAATTTTTGCAGAGTTATCGTACGGGCCCGTTTCAACGCGTAAGTACTTATAAAGAGTTATTACTTTACAAGAAAAAAATAGTTATCAGCAATAAAAAAAGACGTAGCATTTTAATTTGTTCGCCAATCAGGGTCAATGTGGTATGATAATTGTGTGAAGAAGTAGTTAAAATTAATTAAAGTAAGATTTATAATTACATCCAGATCCAAGACGGACCCAATAACAGGAGCTGTGAAAAATACAAAGTATCATCAGCTATAGTAAGTAATGAAATCTTTATTCCAATTATTTGATTTCTTTCTGTTGAGTTTTTTTTTAATGTAAGGTGTGATTCAGGACTGCAGGAAATCCTGATATTAATCTCAGCAAAAAAACAAAAACTAACTTTGTTCCATTTTCAGTCCTGGCTGTGTTAAAATGAGATTCTTTCCCTGCAGTGATCTCCTGGGCCTGGTCACCTACCTGGACTGGGTGATGATTGTGGTCACCATCTGCTCCTGTATTTCCATGATGTTCGAGTCTCCATTTACTAGAGTTATGCACGTCCCCACACTCCAGGTACACAAGGACACTGTAGTCTCACGACACATAATTTGTATAAAAGGTAGATTTCCATGAAATATCATAATGATGAGCACGGAAACTTTAATACTAATAAGTTTCATATAGTCTTATGTCTATGATGTTTTATGCTTTTGACGCTTTTATGACTTTCCTCTGACAGATTGGCGAGTATGTGTTTGTCATCTTTATGAGCATTGAACTGAACCTGAAGATCATGGCCGATGGACTTTTCTTCACCCCAACGGCAGTTATCAGAGATTTTGGTGGAGTTATGGACATCTTCATCTATTTAGTAAGATATTTTACGAAATGTTTTTTCCCAGGTTATGATGGGGTTACTTTCCAATAAACCCATCATAAGGGGGAAATGCATTTTGATACAGTACACCTAACCTAATAAACATAGCCTAACCTAGCCTACCTTAAACATGTTTAGAACACTTACATTAGCCTACAGTTGGGCATAACCGTTAACACAATGCCTATTTTATAAGAATGTGCTGAATATCTTATGCAATTAACTGAATAATCATATCCATTTTAAGGTTGAAATATCATAACACGGACCATCGTAACTCAGGGAGCGTCTGTATTGTTAAATGTCACGTTACCTGTTTAATGGGGTTGAGGCCTAGCTAGCGCATGCTAATGTACCTCCTGGCCGTTTCCCACGTGCTGCTTCCCCCCAGGTGAGCCTGATCTTCCTTTGCTGGCTCCCCACGGACGTCCCGCCGGAATCAGGCGCTCAGCTACTCATGATGCTGCGCTGCCTGCGGCCTTTACGCATCTTCAAGCTGGTGCCCCAGATGAGAAAGGTAGTGCGCGAGGTCCTTAAGGGATTCAAGGAGATATTTCTGGTGAGTGTCCCAGCTTTTTGCTGAAGATGGAGGAAACCTGACAGGGAAACATGCATTCAGATAAATCCAGTGACTAGGAGTCCGCCCCTTGTTTTAAATACTGACAGTATATCAAGGATGTTATAAAAAGATTAAAGTAGCTATTCCCTGTTGTCTAAGACAGTGTCACCCACACTACTCATTACCCAATTACTGTATTCAATATTCAAGCCATTTACAGGTACATTTATGTCTTTTTTAGACATTATTCTCCAGAAGCCGTATTTGCTTATTTTCAGATTCCTTCCAAACTGCCAGTTCAGTCCATGGTTGCAATGTGAGAAACTTTCATTTTTTCCTTGATCTTCCTCTGTAGGTCTCCATACTTCTCCTCACGCTCATGCTGGTGTTTGCCAGCTTTGGCGTTCAGCTGTTTGCCGGGAAATTAGCCAAGTGCAATGATCCTCATATCAGCAGGCGGGTAGGACTAAGACTCTTTTAATTTTGCCAGTAAGCGTGCACTGTTATTGACATACTCTGGCCGTGACCTTTCCCTCACCGGATCTTGTGGGCTTTCGCTGTTGATTTTGGTGCAGGAGGATTGCCATGGGATTTTTCGGATCAATGTCAGTGTTTCAAAAAATTTAAACCTGAAATTAAGGTCTGGAGAAAAGAAACCTGGATTTTGGGTGCCACGAGTATGGTAAGTTTCTAATATATTACTTTGAATTAGGTCAAACACATGTGAATGTCTTCATAGTTAATTTAATTTAATTCAATATTACAGATTTATGTGTGTATGCTCAGTGGTCACTTTATTAGGTATACCTGTTCATTAATTCAAGCAGCCTGCTGTTCCAAAGAGCCAATCACATGGCTCCATCAGAATACATACAAGATGGACACAGTCAAGAGGTCCATTTACTGTGCAGCAGAGCATTAGAACAGCTAAGACGTGTGATATTAGAGATTTTAAATGTGGTTTGATTGTTGGTGGCAAATATTGGTTCCAGAACCTCATTCTGGACTTCATGTATTTCAGATAAACAAAAAGCATCAAATCAACAGCAGGAAGACCATGCATTTTAAATTAGGGGCTCACTACAGTCCTTGAATTGTGTGTGTGTGTGTGTGTTTCGATTATGTTTATATTACATTGTGGGGGCCATTTTTCAGGTTCCCACAAAGATATGAGTGCAATCAAAAAACTAAAAATGCCAGAGGTCTCATATTTACATAGTTACTTACGGTTAAGGTTGTCAAGTTGGGATTAGAGTTTTCCCCATAGAAATGAATGGAGAGTCCCCACACAGATATAATTATAAGCCTGTGTTTCTGTGGTACAGCTGGTTTTGTTCATTTTGTTTCTGAATGTTTTCGATTTGCACATCTGGTATTTTTCTTTATGTAAGGTCACCCAACGATCTGTTGTCAGCCATAATAGCAAACTGGCAACTTTGGACATAAATATGCAAATATTGTATACATTTGAGAATATTGTCACACATAATGACTCAGATATGTTTGTTTCTGTCAGACTGATTTAGAACCTGCTTATTTAAAGGGCTGTAATTTTTTAATCGATACATTAGTTTATAAGCAAGAGAAAGGGTTCCCTGTACAGCTGTGAAGTTGCAGCGCAAAAATAATGAGCTCTATAGTTGTCAGCAGGGAGCCAACATGTCAATATGCCCCCTTCTCTTCCGTGGACAGCTTGACAGGGATTCTGACACATTTGTTATTAGTCAGATTGTACATTGTGAGCCCTTACAAATTATTTTTGCACACCTTGTGAATAAAGAGGCACAACAAAGCAGAGACTCTGGAGGCGTGGATATGGTTCTCTGTCTGAGCCATATACGACCTCCATCATCTCTCTATGTCTGAAACCAGAGCCCATATACAACCTTCATCATCTCTCCATGTCTGAAAGCAGACACACAAAGCTATAGGGAGAACATGTCAACGCATGATCAGACTGTCTAATGCTTTTTATTAGTTCCTAAATCCCAATAAAAGTTGAATAGTCCATGACCCTGAAAATGATTTGTATGATTTATCTGACTGCCAACACGACTTACATGTCTTTTGTAGTTCGGGCTGGGTTGTTGGTTGAATGCACTTTTCTAAGGTATCAAAGTATTTGCCTTCTTGATGTTCCTAGGGCAAACCCCCGCAACTTCAACTTTGACAACGTGGGCAATGCAATGCTGGCGTTATTTGAAGTGCTGTCACTGAAAGGTTGGGTGGAAGTCCGTGATGTCATCATCCATCGCGTGGGACCGGTAATCCTTTGCATCGCAGTCCACTTTATTATATATTTGTTCTAGAATGTTTCTTTTTAACTTTTCAATGGACCAATCGAAAATCCAGACTGTAGCAGTATTCTGTACGCATTCTGAATTCCCTGTGTCGCTACAGATCCATGGGATCTACATCCATGTCTTTGTGTTCCTGGGCTGTATGATTGGACTGACCCTGTTCGTCGGAGTGGTTATTGCAAATTTTAATGAAAATAAGGTAAGAGCAAGCAAGTCAGGATAAAATTTTAAGTCAAATTTATCTTGTGGTTCTTGCAAATCCATCTACAGTTATTAATATTAGACCAAGCACAACTTTTACCTCACTGGAAATTTTTTCTTCAGGGCACTGCCCTGCTCACAGTCGACCAGCGAAGGTGGGAGGACCTGAAGAGCCGCCTGAAGATCGCCCAGCCGCTGCACCTACCTCCACGTCCTGGTTAGTAGTCGTGAGAAAAAGAAGGTCCAGGAAAACTGCTATTCCAGTAGTGCCTCAAAGAATGCAGTGTCTGTGGAAACTGCGTGGAAAGTCGATGGCCAGATTCAATTGCAACTGAAAAATATTAGAGACTTTGCCTGTCTGAGAAGATGATGATGAAAATATCAGAATTATGGACGCCATTATGACATTCATTTTGGTCAATTACATTTATGTTTACATTCATTTATTATTAATTTATTAAGCAGACACTTTTGTTATACAAGTGGGGCAGACAATGCATCATAAGACCGCAGTAGAGAAAGAGCTCATTAACATAAGTGCAATTAGCCTGAGCATCTGATAAATCGCCTGTAACAAATACGAGTGACCATAGGACCATAACTCGTGTTATGATGCTTCACAAAGCTTTGCAAGAATCTAAGTGGAGCAATTCAAATCAGAAACACCATAAGCACTATGTTACTATGAGACAGGTGCAAAGTGCAGGTTGCCAGGAGACTATGACCTAGAATTGTGTGTATTTTCGCGAATACAAGTACACCTGCACCTGTCGCATGAGTGTAGTTCTTGATCATTTTTTTGTCATTATAGCACTGTGTCATATTAAATTAATGCCTCGGAAAGTTATAATAAACAAAACCTTATTTAACAAAGTATTATTTTAGTTTTTGGGCCAAGACGGATCAAAAACTGTCATGTTCTTGCAGAATTTAGTCTGCGCGTCATTGTTCACCGAAATGAAAGTTAAAGTTTCTGGGTTCTTTCGTTTCTGCAGAGAATGGTGGGTTCCGTGCTAAGGTGTATGACATCACACAGCACCCTTTCTTTAAAAGGGGCATCGCACTGCTGGTCCTTGCACAGTCTGTGCTGCTGTCAGTTAAGGTGAGTATGACTGTATGACAGTACATGCCTGGAAATATTACACAAGTGCTTCTTGTCACACTTCGCTCATTGTGCTCAGAAAGTCTTGGGACACTTGCTTAATTGTGTAAAAATGTTTCAAATATATTGGTTTCATATCAAGTCAGCTTTCAAGCAGTATTTAACATATCTGCACATATCTTCTGCACAGACATTTTCTTTTTATTAAGTGTCTTTTTTTGACTGACTCCTTCAACTATGTTCTTGCCATTTTGCTATTAACTAAATTGTAGTCACTGGCTACTACTAAACACAAAAGTTTGCTGTTACTAATTAAAAAGCACCTAATGAGACTGCTTGTCAATGAACTTTTAGAACTACAGTTTGGGATGCAGTTTATTACTAGTTGTATATATATATATATATATATATATATATAAATACACACATAAATATATAGTAAGTAAATGTATAAAGTGATGACTTTTGCTTCCGAAGGTGTTCTCTGAACATTGTGCATTGACAGTGTGGATGGTTTGTTTTATCTGTGTTTATCTGTTTCAGTGGGATGTGGACGACCCATTCACTGTTCCACTGGCCACCATGTCCGTGGTCTTCACCTTCATCTTTGTGTTAGAGGTGAGGCTATGGCTGCTCCTATCCTAGCTGTTCCCCGTGAAGAAGAAAAGCAAGAGGGTCACTCTGAAGTCTAATCCCTGAACATCACCATGCATCTGCTTGTATGAACTTGCAGAGTACTTCAGTATTTTTGACACGTGTTAATAGCTATTTCATTAATCAGCAGTGTCGTGGGAGGCCTCAATAATGAATATTTTTAGACGCAATATATCATATGAGAATTGAACGTTATGGTTTCTTTTGGTGTTGCAGGTAACGATGAAATTGGTTGCTATGTCACCAGCTGGTTATTGGCAGAGCAGGAGGAATCGATACGACCTACTGGTTACCTCACTGGGAGTGATATGGATTGTTCTTCATTTCGCTTTGCAGGCAAGTCTTTACTGTCAATACATTTTTAACAAAGGCTTGATAAGGTTTTTTGTATGTAATGGATCCTATGATGGTTTAGCATAAACCATACAATTGTCTTTACCGGTGTAAATCGATGATGTACATTTTTCTCCCCAGAATGCCTACACCTATATGATGGGCACTTGTGTGATAGTTTTCAGGTTTTTTACTATTTGCGGGAAGCATGTGAGTATGATTTTACCTACACTCTTTTCTGGAATTTACCACAACTTAAAGTTAGCTTGTATTTGGCGCATTGTTAAACAGTACTGTAAGTTCTTAGCAGATAGAATTATTCAATTTACAAAGTAATTCACATTTTTTTAGTTCTTTTTTTCCAAGTTAATCTGACTTAAAGTCGAACCTGTGGCCTAATCAGAGCACGTTTTAAATCATAACAATATATGAAGCTTTATTATTTTAATCTTATTTTATAGATGCAGATGACATTATTCAGTTGTATAGTCAGTGAACCTGAGATCACCACAAAAAAAGAGATGTATTCACATTTATAGTAGGGGTGCTATAGAAATACCTTAATTTTTATGATAAATTAGGTACTTTGGCATGTTTTAGGAATATTTTATTTTATTATTAACACATAATCATCAGGATTATGTGTGGCAGGTGCTGGCATTAGAGTGAGAAATATAAATTTATTAATGAAAGGTTCTATTCAGATGCTGTTAGTGAACACACGGGGTGGGGGGGGGTTGTGCATGTGCTCTGACAGAGTATCAGTTAATGTGCCCCCCCCGCCACATCAGGTGACTCTGAAGATGCTGCTGCTCACCGTGGTGGTCAGCATGTACAAGAGCTTCTTCATCATCGTCGGCATGTTCCTGCTGCTGCTTTGTTACGCCTTCGCGGGGGTCGTACTCTTCGGAACCGTCAAGTATGGGGAGAACATTAACAGGTTGGTACTTCCTGCTTACCGCCCCAGTGACGGGGAGAAGTTCCCTCCTCCCTGTAGGGAGTGCGACTGGGAGATCTGGGCTGCAGAGTGTGAGATACGTAGCACCACATTTGCCTCCCGCCGTTTCGTCAAAGCGACAGGAGTCTGTTAGATTTCCCAGCTACAGAAACGTGTCATGTGAAGAAGTGTCATTGTGAAATCGTTACAATTAAGCTGCCTGCTATTATTTTCAGATTTTTTTTCTATAATTTGAAAATACAACGTTATGCTTTTCTGCAGATGATGGTGTTGTTTGAACATTTGTGTGTTTTAATAACAGGCATGCAAACTTCGCTACTGCGGGCAAGGCAATCACGGTACTGTTTCGCATCGTCACGGGAGAAGACTGGAATAAAATCATGCATGATTGCATGGTAAGGAGAAGACCTGTCTGTTACATATCCATGGAGAGCATCCCTGCACACGTGCCTTCAGGATGCCTTACATTGGACATTAAGCTCTTGACTTGGACACATTCAGGCTACCTTGATATGCATGTGCTACTTCATATGCTCTTTACAACCGATTTTAGTGTCAGAGAGATGTGCAATGCATTATGTTAAATGCACAATTGAGAATAATTAAAACGAGCTAATTGCTGAATCATTAAACCTGATTCTCAAAAGTTGACTCAAAAACATGCTACTTATCTTCTTGTGCTCTGTCTACAGGTACAACCTCCATTCTGCACCCCAGACAAGCATCGTTACTGGGAAACTGACTGTGGGAATTATGCTGGTGCCCTCATCTACTTCTGCTCCTTCTACGTCATCATCGCTTACATCATGCTCAACCTGCTCGTGGGTAAGGGAAGTCCAGTTTTCGCTATCAAGTGCAGTGAAATACAGTATATATTCTTTCGCTGTATAAACTGCCATTGTAAGATGAAGAATCTTACTTTTCCATTCATTGATGGGAGTATTCCATTGTAGAAATTGATCTTTTTCTTTTCAAGCCGTTATTGTTTTTATTATTGAAGTTCACTTCATATATCATTTGTTTGTTCAATATCATTTGGTATACTTCCTAAATGAGTATACCATATGATGTAGGACTGCAACAACTAATTGGTAATAAAAAAAAAATGTCACAATGAATATTGTCATCAATTTGTTGCATTTCTGTGATTTGCTGCCTAAATTGCATATAATGACATCACCACTTCGCAACATTTGCGCAGTTGTGCGCAGACTCTCATATACACACTATATTTGTCTGTGGCTGCAGATGGGTGCCGTTGGCACTTGTGTACAGCAATGATATTTCACCAGACCAGCAGAGGGCAGATGTATTGCAACAAACACAAGTACAAGCAGTGTAGCGAATGGGTAAATTTTAAAGTTGTTACTAGACTTGGTCAGTATGACGGTAACCCAGGATACGGTGGTATTTTGAAGTCTTGGTGACAAAATAAGCGCCCTCCTCCAAACTTGGCAAATTTCATCAAAATCGAAAAATTTACTGAAAATGCCAGAATAGCATTGCTTTGGAAAACACAGTCAAAATACCACGTGCCACAGTATAAAGTGTCACTTTGCCACTTTAAATAGAGATTCTCTTAAAATAAAGCATTTGTACTTTTCTTTACTGACGTCCCCTCCCTTGTTTTTTACTGTTTTGACCCAGGTGATCAATTTGTCATTTGATCACATGATTGATCAATTACCAAAATAATCATTTTTTGCAGCCCTAATATGATATCAAGGTGGAAATGTACATCTAATGTTGCTTATCAGTTATTTCAAATGTGTTCAGTCTTAGTAAAAGGTTTCTCTTTGTTTTTGTAGCTATCATCGTAGAAAACTTCTCTTTATTTTACTCAACTGAAGAAGACCAGTTGCTCAGCTATAATGACCTGCGTCATTTCCAAATCATCTGGAATATGGTTGATGACAAGAGAGAGGTGAGGGGGCTTCACGGTACTGTCCATCTGTAGTTTGCGAATGAGCGTCATTCTCCAGGGTTTATGATGAGTGAAAGCACTAGTGCTGGTTTCACTCATCAACCCCAAGACAACTTAATGACAGAAGCAGCTTTGGGGGCAGGTTTTGCTCTTTGCTCAAACTCAAGTGACAGCCTGTCTGTCCTCCAGGCTCCGTCTTAAAACTATTTATTTATTAATCGTTCGGCATCAATTCTTCGTAAGCGAGGCTGAATTAGTGACATCATGCATGGGGGCATGGCCGGATGAACAAATCTCTGCCAGCTGCCAGCTTCAATTTGCAGGTATGCCTTCTACTGCAAGCAGCTCTTGAAATAACCATCTGCAGTGACATTATCACTTCCTGCATCATCAGGATCATTATTTCTTGTCAGATGTGAGTAGTAGGGAGATGTCATCTTCATTAAGTCTTAGCAGCCGGAGCCACACCTGCCCGGTGCCGCGATGTGCGAAGAAGCTCGGGTGAGATTTCATGGGCTCCACTCCGCAGGGCGTCATCCCCACCTCACGAGTCAAGTTCCTGCTGCGGTTGCTGAGAGGGAGGCTGGAGGTGGACCTGGACAAGGACAAGCTGCTCTTCAAGCACATGTGCTACGAGATGGAGCGACTGCACAACGGAGGGGACGTCACCTTTCATGACGTGCAGAGGTGAGAATGGTCCCTCTCCTCTGACCCTATTGCCGCACTGATTAGCTTCCAGAGGGGTAAAAGCAGCCAAAAACCATCACTATCTGCACTTCAGTGTCAATCCAATCATTCCACCAATTATGCAGATATTTTAGGAACAGCACTCATCAATTTTGATTACTATATGTAAGATGTGAAGGCTTTAAGCTAATGATAAATTTCACACAATTGTAGCATCCATTTACAAGCGTAGAATTAATAGGATTTCAGAAAGTCATTTCCATCTTTGAATTTGTAGTGTTGCTGCAGTCAGGAGCAGTAAAGGCATATGAGCACATTTTGATGGGAACATTGCCTATAATTTGAATTTTTGAATTTACGTTTTTTTCGTAAGCCGTACGGGTGGCATTTGCACTTTCCTTATTTATGTCCGGTGTCCCCCGTCCAGCATGCTGTCCTACCGCTCAGTAGACATCAGGAAGAGCTTGCAACTGGAGGAGCTACTCGCTCGAGAGCAACTGGAGTACACCATCGAGGAGGAGGTGGCCAAGCAGACCATCCGCATGTGGCTAAAGAAGTGCCTGAAACGGATCCGTGCTGTAAGTCTGTCTCTATATGCCACTCACACGGCCAACAGCATGTAGCTATATTGGTACAGGATGTAACACCGGCTTGACCAAATTGCATTTTTACTTATATACTTCCTCATGTTATATTGGTACAGGATGTAACACCGCTTGACCAAATTGCATTTTTACTTATATACTGCCCCATGCTTATGCCTAATTGACTCCTAGACAACTGTATCTTTGTAATGTGCAATTTTGTACAAAAGAGTCAGCTAAATAAATTAATGCACTTTTGATTATTGACGGAAATTCATAGGTCACAGCATGCGTTAAAGCCAACATAGTCAATAGATATCACTTAGTGCTATGTAGTGTGTATGAAGTGCTACAGTGCTCATGTTAGTGACCAGCGTTTTGAACAATGTTTTAAAGATCGGGACAGAGATGTATTTTTGGTGGCCGTGGGGAAATCATACAACAGCGTCTTGTGGGACCAGGGAATCTTGTTACAGGAGTCAAGCTGAGAAATGACCGCAGCCTGAACCAACAGTTAGGTAGACAGGATTTTGCAGGTGGGGGCCAGTCTTCGAAATGTTATGAAGAAGGTATTAGCCGCATTGGGACCCCACTGCTATATTCTGGACCAGGCAGATATTATCATTAAGGATGTCGCCAAGGTTCTTGGCATCCGTAATGATATCAGAATTGCGCTGGAGTGATTCTGCATTTCCGGTCGACTGGAGAACAAGCGTGGAAGTAGAACTTCTCCATTCTAAAGAAGGTGAAATCATTTGTCCTTGAGAAGATCCAGCTACTGTGGGACTACAGTGAATAAGGTTTTTGATTCTGAGAAAGTACTTAAGGCCTGAAAGGTAGGGCGGCCAAGTGTAAATCATTTTAAGCACAGTGGTTGTTAGTTTTTGTACATCCATCGTATTTCTTAGCTAGGAATGGTAGTTGGAAAAATTGTTCTTCATTCACTCAAGAATGAATAAGAGATGGTGAAAAATGAATACAGTTTAAATTAATACAGGGATAATATACCTGTGAGATAGATATCTTTATTTTGTATATTACTTCCTAAATTGATGTAGAACATGAGAGATATTCAGGTTTGTATTCTTCATTTCAACACTGGTTGCATTGATTGGCTCAGATTGTCTCCGTGCCGCATGTTGCTGAATTATTTCCACAGAAACAGCAGCAGTCTTGTAGCATCATCCACAGCTTAAGGGAGAGTCAGCAACAGGAGCTCAGCCGCTTCCTCAACCCTCCCAGTATCGAGACCACGCTGCCTAGTGAAGATGCCAGCGCCACCAACCAGGACAACCCCTCCCAACCAGAAGTGAGCCATTTTCACATGGACACATTGTGATCCCTACGCAAACAGTCTGAAGGTCACCAGTATCGAGCTTAAAGCTGTCGATTTTATTTGACGTGTTGTACACCGGTACTTTCACATGCAGGTAATGGCTGCCAATACATTGGACTTCTACAGTGTTCTACACAGATGACTAGAGAACAGAACTAGTGCTGTTTCACAGCTATTGCTACTTACTTATGTTCCAGTTGTTCCAATGCCTCATGTTGATTTGGGTCGTATTGCCCACATAAATACAGAAACAAAACTAAATTAGGTATACAAAAAATAAAGTTTGTCATTTTACCTAGGAATGTCGCTCAGGTCATTTATATAAAAAAATAAAATAGAGTGGTCTTTTAATTTTTTTCCAGAGCTGTATTCGTTTTTTATATCTGATTTCAATCAGAAAACCATGCGATGTTTTTCTCTCTCTTCGTGATCCACGTAGATGAGTGGCTTACAGCAGCTGTTGAGTCCCACGCTGTCAGACCGCGGTTGCCACCGGCAGGACTCCTCAGACACGGGCAAACCGCAAAGGAAGCTGGGTCAGTGGCGGCTGCCGGCAGGTGAGGGCCTTATACACTAACAGCAGCTGTATATGAACCGCAGTTACAGTCGATATTCTGTCAGATGCTTCTATATGAAGAGTAAAACCATTAGGTAGATCTTATCAGAGGTAGAACATTGACTTTATTTTGACTAAATTAGTTTCGGTTATTGGTTTAAAGCTAAAAATAATAGATGATGTGTGTAGATTTGTTAAAATGCAGCTGTTTCCTTATCAGTGAACAGTAACTTTGCCATTTTACTGCACAAAGTTTTGCTCAGAACTCCAAAATCACTTAAGCATTTGTCTTAGTTTCTAAACAGACCCCTTGCATGGCAATGACCTTTCCGGCGCGTGCTGTTGGGTTTTGAGCCCGGATGAATGACGGAGAGATGCTGTCTATTGAATGTCGTGCTTAAGTACCAGGGTTGGCTCCTGGCTTTCACCTCCTACCGTCTCTATTTAAACTTTCTTGTCGATGACTTTTCAGCACCTAAACCTATTAGTCATTCTGTTTCTTCTGTCAACTTGCGCTTTGGAGGTCGGACTAGCGTGAAGTCGGTGGTGTGCAAGATGAATCCGGTCAGCGACGAGATATCTTCCGGCTCGGAGATCAAGAAGTGGTGGACGCGGCAGCTGACTGTGGAAAGTGATGAAAGTGGCGATGATCTAATTGACATTTGAAGGAAACAGAGCCACATTCAGTACCACTTGTGCAAGAAACCACATTCAGGAAGATGATTTTGAGTACTTTCTTCTGTTTCATGCTCAATACCAAGGCACAAGTATTTTTCGTGTAGTCGACTGAATATTCTGGACCATTCCACTGTCCCTGTGAAAATGTTTGCTATTCAAGTATACCCTTTAAATACTTGTAGCTTCTGATTTTAAGTACTTGCAATGTGTTACACATTCAAGGGAGATGGTGACTGTATATTCTGCTAATTAAGTGTGGGATTTGTGCAATCACACAGTTTGATCCAGGATAATTGAGAATTTACTTCTGCTGCGTGACCTACATGTTTTTACCTATTTATATTCTGTGAAGAGACAAATTATAAAAGCCAAGGTAAAATACCTCTATAGATAAACAGTGAAATATCCCTATCAGTGTATCTGTGATTGTTCGTTGTGCTGCTGTGTTTCACACTCTGATTATTGTATGTTACTGACTAAGCCTTAGCTTGCGTTTTTGCTGCAGTGGAACATTATTCAGAATGCAGATTTTTTAAATTTTTTTTAATGGCTGAAGGGAAAAATACTAGATTGCAAGATATAAAATTTGAGCTATATATGACATAATATATATATATATATATATTTTTAACATATTTCTACTATTTAATTTCACAATAGTATTACAGTAAGAAATTCCACCTGTTGATGTAGCACATGAAATTTTTATTATTTATTTATTTATATATATATATTTTTTTTCCCGAGCAAAGTGGAGGCAGGGGAGATCAGTGACGAGCCATTTCGTATTTATTGAAATTAATGAGGTTTACGAATTTATCATGCATAATTATTCAGATTAAGTGTTACAAGAAACTCATATGTTTACATTGTGTATTTAGGTCAGTATAACAAATATGAACTGAATGTAAATTAAAATAAAAACTATTTATGTTCATTTCAGCAATCACTAGTTGTCAGTGTCTTAACAGATGTACTCTTTATATTTGTCTTTTATGAAAGATCTTTATAACTTAAATAACAATGATTAATTACAGAACGTAATGAACGTATTTTATATGTGTTTCATGAGATTGTTGTGAATGAATGTATAATGTCATGGATTTATTCTTGGTGTCAGATTTCAGGTATGACAAATTCTGTAATAGGTAATAGCGTGAGGTGGGGGTTTGGGGGCCATATAAAATGATGCGATATAAATAACACATCATAAGAAAAGTTAAAATTACGTATTTTTTCGCTAATGTTGTGCAGAATAAAACACCAGCATATTCAACATTTACTTGCCTCTTTGCATACCTTGCACTCATTTGGAAATATTGTTTCTATTTTGTCAGTAATTGGAATAGTAACATGTTATCAAGGGTTTATGGGAAACTAAAAGTTTTAAATATATACTGATCAACATCTGTATTTTTTATATATAAACACCTATACATATGATGATTTGTAAATCACACATGTACAAGATGCCAACTCTTGTTGTCTCTAAAATAATATTTTGATACAGTCAGTCCTGCTATAGCGGACGAATGCGTTCATGAAAAACTTCGCATTCACCGAAATTACGTAGTGAGATACACATATCCAATGGGAAAAGTAGGGTTAGAGGAATGTGACTCCAAAACTTAATAACTTACACAAAACAAAATGAATTAAATAATAAAGACAGTGATACCAGTGGCCAATAATGTTATTATATTAATTTCAAATAAGAAATAATACTACATTAATAAATTATGTCATTAGTGTCCCCTATGAGTCTTACGAGTCTCAAAAGAATTCACTACTTACCGCTTCAACCGAACGGATTGTGGTTCACGGTGGGACACTGAAGGGCAACACGACTAGTCTATGAAAAGCAAATGTAAGTCAAACAAAATAGGTTGCTGTGTGTTTTTGTGTAATAAATTGTCGATTTTTTCAGATATTTTTAGACAGTAATATTTTGATTTGTGTAATGTATGGATATACAAAAAGTTTAATTCTTTTAGATTTGAAAACTGGTTTGCTAATGGTGGAAAGTTCAGGTTGTTTCAACCATGCAGTTCAGCATGAAGAATCACATTCACAGAGTGCTCAACTGGTTGGTTGAAACAAAATCTTGATCTGGATTTGTGGACTTGAACTGTCCACCTCTGCTGGTTTGACTGAGTCACTGAAAAGAGTGTAAGTGTGTTTCTCTCTGACTGAAAATCGTTTGCAACTTGGATACTAATAAATCATTTACATTAGAACAGATTTGCGATGTGATATCATGCGTTGTATCTGGACTGACTGTACTATATTAGTTGTGTTTTTAGCATAGCTAAAATCTAATATCTCTTATGTTAAAATTGCTTTAAAGAATACACTCAGTTGTGTCCTTGTGTAGACTGCAACATAATGGAAAAAGTGTCACATTTTGTGTACTTCTTATAGGCCAGTTACACTAGTTCTGCATGCATAGCCAGTACTCAGTTATAAGTAGCTGATCCCTGTTTAAAAATCATCCCACTAGACCTACAGTATGTGAATCAGTACTGCAATAGCTACCTTGCTGCATAGCAAATGCTATTCGATAATTAACAATTACTCAGTCAAATGGGGTATTTCAGACATCTTTGTTAAAGCAAGGTGGGCTTTTACGATTTTCGATGCAGTTCATTAAATTGATTTTGTTCCATTTGTGTAATTAATTTTGATGTGGGCCTTGAAGAATGTTATTTAATGCATAGACGATGTGTCCTCTCAATTATGGAATCTCAGCCACGGAATATTAACATTTGCATAGATTACACCCTAGACCATCATTTTATTCTACTACCAAGATTTACCTTACAAATTATTTGTGTATTTAATTTATTTATTAGTCTAACTGAGCCTAGACCTTTTTGTTTCATTTCTGCCTTTTTAGTTTTTAATTAGAGTAATTTTGCCATCACAGAATGCCATAATGTGGTGATTATCTGTACTTAATAGCACCCAGTGGTTTACATAGATTTGCTCAGAAGAGAGATCTTCCTCAAATACCAGATGTTATGTAAATTTTATATGCATTCACCCATAACCTTATAGAGTAACTTAGCATACAGTTTTGCCATTTGCCCACATTTCTAAACTTATGTGTAACGTCAAGTGTCAAGAATGCCCTGGATTCTGTAAGCTAGTGTATATAATGAGCAGTTCTAAACATTCAGTGCTTACTGGGTGAGTATGACAGGTTATAATGCTTGAGCACCCAAGGGCTGACAGAAACACCTCCTTTATTGGTGTTGCATTAAAGAACGATCACAATCCTTTCCTAGACTTTCCTACAAGTCACGACGGCTCTCCGCAGCAATACAACTTCAATGTTCAGGGGAATCAACATGATACTGGACTCGCTTTCTGTGTCTCACCATAAGTTGTGGATGTTCTGATGTCTGACCTGGCACAAGTATTCCATTTATGAACTTCAAAAGGCATAATAACTTATATTGATCCCAAATGGAATGCATTTACCAATACAGGTTCATAAATTCAAGAACCAACTTATTGTGTTACAACCAACCTCAAGGCAGTAACAAACAAGGAGGTCACGCGTTTAGGTTATAAAACTCAAGGATTTGTCAAAGAACTTAACCAAAGCAAAATTAAAAACCTCGTCAAGGATAATAACTAGTGTCAAACTATCAGTAGGAATTGGTAGGGTCAGTAATATGTGGTGCATGTTTGGATGAGTGAGGAATAAGGTACTGTGCGATGTAAAAAGTAGTTCAACATACCTACCTACCTACTGACCTACCAACCAACCAACCAACCAACAAACACTGATAATTACACATGGCTCTCTGTGTGGTTCAGGCCTGCCTGAGATTTGAAAAGGTCGACCCGGGAGAGGCAAATTTAAGGTAAGAAGCTGGGAGAAGCCAAATTAAGAGAAAACACACAAAAAAACAGATGAACCACTGGATCATAACAACTGAAACAAGTTCACTGTGACCTGGGGACTGTACACTGCCGTTTGCAGGAAGAGCTGAAGGCTGGTCGAGCACATGAGAGCTGCATCGTGAGGAAGCACTTCTGGGATATTCTGTGGTATTCGGAAAGACCTAAATAAAACTCTAGTACTTGTTTCCAGTACCTGTCAGAATCCTGCCCTCAGGAGACATCTGCTGTTGGATATCGGTTAGCAATAGACGGTCTGTTAAGCAAAAATGGCAGCAGAATATTTTCATTGGCATCTAAGCTTAAAATCTCAGAAGCATGTTTGGTCAGATAGCAATAGCTGCAGTGTTGCAATAAGGGGTGGATAGTTAGAATGGAGGTTAAACTACTTTTTTAAAAATTGCTTCTTGTGTCGATTTGGATGGTATGTTATGGTTCAAAATGGTACAGAGAGGTATGGTATATGGTGATATGGGATTTTTGAGAGAGACAAACCTGTAAGCTTTTTGGTGAAGCCTTCCTTGACTGTACTGCTTAAATTATGTTGAGAACATTTTCAGTCCAATAACCACTAACTTAACAACCACAGAACATTGTCAATAATTCACCGGATTTGCTCCACATACATTTATTGTAGGGTTAATGTTTCCCCTGCAGTTTCTCAGTTCGAAAAGTACAGTTTTGCAGGGTATCATAGGGAGAAGAAAATCACCTTGGAGTTAAACAAAAGTAGCATATATATGGTGTGTGTGTGTGTGTGTGTGTATATATATATATATATATATATATATATATATATATATTTTTTTTTTACTTATCT
>JAODJU010000001.1:43069701-43086997 GCA_026776725.1 Gnathonemus echidnorhynchus
AATACCTAAAAATGAACAGTAATCAGTTACTCTACTTTTTCCAGTGGAAAAGTAATTTAATTACAGTAACGCGTTACACCCAACACTGTTTGTAACTTAAGATAGGACATGTGTATTAAACCTTTTGGATAACAACGCAGCCCCGCCCATTACATAACAATAAAAATTACATATATGGTGGCGATATTTTACAAATTTTTTCCATCGTTTTGCCTAGTTTGTTTAGAATTTTTGGCAATTGGTCTGTTATACAGCCCCAGGATGGAACAGACACACACGGTTATAAAGAAGAATTCAGACGACTAGGGGAGATCGATTGGTTGTGACTTAGTTTGCAAAGTAACCAATTAGATATTAGGTTTCATTTAGACTCCCCCCCCACTAAGTTTGATGGGTGACTTTGGCAGATGATTTAATGGATGCTACTATAATTTAAATTGTAAAATTATTTTTTATTGATAATAATCGGAATGATGCTCATCTGTATTTGAACAATGTAAAGTTAATAAATCGTATTCGAAGTAGCATATGAGTAGTGTAATTTGTTGAGAAGTGCCCTTAATTTCATTCAATAATACAGTTTTTTTTAACTAGTAAAAGGGAAAAAAAATCAATCCATTAAATCAGTTGTGTATTAAAACTTTTAGAACATGGGATAATTGTCTTAGCATTTATTTTTCTGGTAGGCCACCCATTAAAGAGACAATAAAACATCAGTCTACTTAAAACTGATAAATTAAACAAGAATAAGTGCAATTTTCCCTGCAACCCATAGGGCAACCTTTAGTGTTGCAAGATCAGAGCCTGTAGAAATACTCCCTGTGTGGTCTGTAAGAATATTTCACATTTGAATGCTGTTTCCTGCACTGTTGGTAAGAATTACTGAGGTGAAACATCTTGATTACGACAGTGTCCCAGAGGTGTTTTCTTAGTGGTGAAAATCTGTGTTTTAAACCATTTACGAGGGCTTAAATGTTTCAGCTATTAAAGACCAAGGGGATTTAATTAATTACACTTCACATATACTTTTTTAGCCCATAAACCTAAATCACTAGCTTTTTAATTAAACTAAAGGTATTCTGTCACAGTGTGCACCTTAGTATTTGGAAGGTGTAATCATTTTTTTTATTATTTAAACAACTAAATATTATTGTGAAATAACATCTTATATATAATCTAGACAACAAAAAGATAATTGGTACTCAGAACAGAACATTTGCAGCATCAGAAACATTACTCTGCATTGTTAGAAATTTGTACTTTATTTTTAAAATGATATTCTTTGGGAAATATGTAAAATTGGCTAAATAAAATGATGGAAGTTATGAGTCTTGCTCACAGAGGCATGAACCTCATCACATGGCTGGGATCTGCACCCCTGACCTGGATAAGCTATTACTGGTGTGCATATTGAAAAAAATTAGCATAAAATTTATTAAGCAGCATGAAATTTGGATGATTGATACTCATTACTCTGAGTGGTAATGGGTGTTTGTTAAAGCCATTCCCTGTAAGAATTGGGAAATAATACAGCACTTTCTCTAATGTGGGGTCTTGGGCATCTCACCACTCTATGGCATACAGATGAAGGACCAGTTATCATTTAGTCCCACAGGATAGTATGCATATTCCTTGCTGTTTGCAGAGGCGAACAGTAACTGTGCGGGTTGAAGTGATTTATCCTGGTATAAATAACTAGCTTTGCAAAATCTTGTCTCTCTCTTTATTCCATTGTTTTTTTAATCACCCATTTAGCTCATTTTACACAGGAAATATGTATCTGACTCAGCAAAAATAAATATGCATATTTAATTTCATTTGCAAACATTGATTTCTTTTTCTTGCTTTTTGAATGTTTTTTGTATTTAAATGGAACCAAACAGCATCCGACTTGCTTCAAAAGTTCACAATATGTGATTCTGACCCTGTAAGATTCTCTGAGTCCTCATTAGGTAAGGTTTTTTTTTTCCTTTGGACATGGTAAGCAGGAAGATGCACACACACACACACACACACACACATATATGGGTAATTTTTCTGATATGAGAAGAGAAGGACACAGCTCTCCATTATTACTTTGGCATAAAGCCACATATTCATGTACTTCTCAGGATCTAGATAATGCAGATAAACAGAATATTTACTGACAAGAATTTAGCTATTGTTTTATTCCATGCACAAAAACACAAAGTGAGTGTGGGGAGAATGCAAAAAACATCCAAAGCATATGGCACAAATCGGGATTTTGTAACCTAAAGGATTAGGTTAGTCGTTAAAAAGAAAGAGAAATATTACTCTTTTGATACAAGATATTCCTAATCACCCTGGGGAAGGACCTTTCTCAGAGACAGGCTAATACAATTACACCTAGATAAGATGTATGGAGACAAGGCCAAAGGTGCTTTTGTATTGTCACAAGGAAAATGCTTGGAAGGAGGAGAACGAAAACATAAAATACTGACTAAATTTATCAGAAAGAGATATTGGACTCGCCTCGTTTCCAAATTTAAATGAAATAGGCAAATATTGGAAAATGTTCCAGATAACTTTAGATATGTAAATGGTGTATCAAAATAGACGCTGAGCCCAGCACTGCCCTAGAAAGCGGTGTGGCTTCGAAATTTTGTAAAACTGCTTGTGTCGATAGGACTTCAGAAGTGAACTGCTTAAAACTTCATTGATTCTGTCATAGCTGGCATTCTGGTGGTTGGACCCAAATACTTCAAATTTTGACTAACTGATCCACAAGACTGGCTTCCACCCATGACATTACTGAAGAGTACACAGTTTAAAGCACAAGTAATTGGAATTCCAAGCAGGTGTGCTTGAGTTTCTGATGCTGTGTGTTTTGTGTGCATTTCCTCTGGGTGCTCCGGACAACATATGTATTTAGGCTAATTAGCATCCCCAAATAGTCCATAGTGTATCATTGTACATGTATGAGTGCCCTATGAATGAACATCATACCCAGGGTGTACCTGTGTTTTGTGTGTGTGTGTGTATATATATATATATATATATATATATATATATATAATTTTTTTTTACTTAGCTCATTAAAATAGTACAGTGATTGCAGATGAGAAAACTTCCTTCAGATTAATGTCAACTCCATTATACTGACAAAAACATTTGAATTAAGGAATAGAAGACTAGAATAGGAATAGAATGTTAAAAATGACAGCATTGGACTGTTTACTAAAATTCAGCATTTGGTTACATTTAATGAATATCATTAGTCAAAATGTCTGCAAAGCAGATTTTCTAAATTGCTAGCGTTTGTGTTGTCCAGATAGTTGATATATAATCAGACAATGATGACTGAAGTCTGTAAATGTTCTATGGAATATTTTATAATCTTTTTTTCTTCTGCACATTTCAATAAAACTATACATTGATGTTCATGACATCAGTAAAATTGAATCAGAATCATGTTAGAAAACAAGTCATGAAAGATGTTTAATTCTTTCCAATCCAGGGCCTTTGTGTATTTTTATTTTTGTACTTGGCCTTGTAAAAACGTATTTATGACATTTTCTCAACTCATTAATAAAGTAAATTAGCAGACTGTATTCCATGACAACATTCACCACAGGAAATACAGTAATCTGGTTTCCATGTTTTTAAACAGATGGTAACTAGTACAATAAAAGCATTGAATTATTTTAGCAGCAGGCAGCTCAGGCAATTAACAACTGGCATTACGTGTTGATTAAAATCCATTCGATGCTGATGAAGAGAAGACTGGTCCCAATTTTGTGCACAATCTGTTGGCAGACATCCGAGGAATGCTCTCAGACTATTTTGACCTTGATCTAGAACCGCAATGGCTATTTCATGTTTTTAATTTAATTTTTCTCTTTTTTTGTTATAGTCCCACATCATTTAGACCTTTAGGCTTTATTTTAAAATAAAGGTCACGGTATTGTTCCATAGTTTAAAAGGGCGAACCTGCTTTGTAACCCCGATCAGTTTTTAATTGTTGTTAATGGCTGTTGGAACCCTTATCTGTTCCCTGTCTGAGAACCGTGGAATAAGAACAATTGTCATATCACTTTGTGCCAATAATATCATTGGCTACAACAGATTATCAGAGGCATCTTCAAGGTTCCCAGTGGGACTGGCATGGCTACCTGCTGTGTCACAGCGCTCTTTGATGATCACAGCTAGTTTAGCTTTCAATCTCCTGTCCACAGCATTTTCCCGTTCCCTGTGTATTCATAGTTCGTATTCCCATCACCCGAGACTCATCTCTACACACCTCAAAGCAACGGCTGGACAAAAGGATATATTATATAAAAGTACACAGTGCTAATTTATTGTTTTGAAGTTTTCATAGCTACATTGTTACTACTGAATGACATTAAAACTTGGCGCAGGGCTCATTTGACTATAATTACTATGGTGTGTTTTATTATAGAATATTGGCATTTAAAAACACTTGAAATTATTTTTAGACTTTAGACCCTCACATTCTTTTCTGACACCTTATATAGCATTTATCTATAAAAATGTCTTAGTGGAAGCACTTCCTACGGAAATTGGACTACCATGGGCCTAATGTTGGTCAGGGGCATCTACAGGATACCTAAGACACATTGTACAAGCTTCCATTAAAGCTTTTTGAATTGCCATTTTTTGGCCACATTTATGAATTTTGGGCTTTGTATTGAAGTTTAATGGCTGATTGAATTCTTTTCACTTTCAAAGAAGTGCATTCACTTTGTGGGATGATGAACGTAGAAAATGACTAAACCTTGCTCCTTAATCAACAGTGGTCAATTGCAACCCAAGAAATAAGTGAGATTGCACTTTGTCTTTGAGCCAGGGGATCTCATTTCCACAAAACACCTAATCAGGACCATTCATCTGGCTTTTGTTTCCTGTCGTCCACACCTGGCTTTTTTTCTATTTTAATTATTCCAAAAACGGGTCCGGCCCCAGCCAGGACTGAAATATGACTGGCATATTTCAATAGAAATTATGCGGGCTCAAACCAATTCAATTACAGAACAATCAAAGTAAAAAGGCCTCTAATTACTTTAAAAGGGACCTGAGAGAGAGAGCTCCACCAATGAATGGCGGAAGCATTCAGAACAGGACACAATGTGTAACTGCAGGGGGTGCTAAGCTCACAGTAATACAAGAGCAGCGAGAACAAACATTTTATGCAATTAAAATCAGCTGCAGTACTTCAAATATATTTGATTTGACAAATTATACACGTTCCGTTCACTTTCTATAAACATGTTAATGACTGGAAAAGAAACTACAAGGCAGTTTAGGTCTAAGGTTACGCTGCTTCTGTAGACACGCAATCGTCTCTACGCACATTCGAAGAACCTTCCCTTAAATAATTTTTGCCTTGCTTCGCCCTGAAAGAAAGTCCCGATGTCATGCTTTGGTAAGACGGAAGCTTTCTGTTGATTAATAGAGTCGAAAACAAGAAAACAGGATTCCAATCTGATCTCTTTCTGATCTATTTTGGAATATTGTCTGAAATTGCTGAAGCAATATTAACCTGATACAAAAAAATAATCCACATCTCAATAGAATCAATGAGTGTCCAAATGCGACGCCGATTCCTATAGCTGTCATCAAAGAATTACTTTAATCTCTGTCTTTCAGATTCCGCAGATATTCAGTGTGCTTGAAACAGTGGAGTATCTTAATGCATGTATCTATCAAACATCCTCTTCACCTGCTGTGCTCTACCTAGTCATTATGGTGAGTGTGTCAGACACTGAGCGTTTTGAAAGCAAAATGCAAAAATGCAGAATTCATGTTCTTGGACTGAGTAGAATTAAGCAGTGAACTGGAAGTAACCAATGCTGATATTATGCGATAGCTTAGAACATATTAAATCACATACAATACTAACTATTCATTTTTTTTCCTCATGTCAATTTTTTTTCATATCAAAATTAATTATATCATTTCACTACTGTGAAAAATCCTTAATAAATGCTTGCCTTTAATACTTTTCAGTTCTTGTATGATTAAATTTGTCAAATTAAGTTGTCCTTAACTTATCTTCTTATCTTGTATTAATTTTAGATTTGTTTCTGATGTATTTAAAATATTATTTTATTATGCCAGGTATGCTGTAAAATCCACCCAGCATCATTCAATAATGAATTTTAATATTGTATCAGTTTTTTTTAAAATTATTATTCTTTTTGTTATGATGGCACCAAGTTTTCCGTATTCTTCTAAAAGCATTTGTTAAACCTGTGTCATTTGAATATCACAGCAGCTTGCAGGAATACGATTAAGGCAGAGTATTCACAGAGTGATTTAGCATTGCTGATTAAAATTGCACTTACTGTACATTACTTCAGCTGGCGGAGGCGTGTGGTTCCACGAGGCGATGATAAGCACAGAAAGAGCAGAGGGATACAGACGGGATTCACCTCTACCCGCTTTTCCGAGGGGACATCGCGGATCCTTGGCTTTTTCTGGGAATCTAGACACAAAATCAGAGGTCATGTCCTAGCAACTGACATCATTGATATTGATGCCATTATTATTTTCATGCTTTCTGAGTATTTTAAGTGATTTACCTACCTTACAATTTTACGCTTAGTTATATTTGAACTACTGACGTATTATATTTGTTCTTAATTGGTGTAGCCATTCATAACTGGCCTGTAACAATCAAATGCATCTTTTTTTGCTGGTACACTACCTACCCTTTGCCTTATGGGGTGGCCAGCGTTGCATGTTCAGATTCACTCTCTACCTTGTCTGTGAACAGGTTGTCTGTCCACCCTGCGTTTGTTGTGTTGGATTCTCCACTAATAGTCTGAAGATATTCAACTCATGTAGAATGTGTGTCCTGCAATGGACTAACGTCTTGTCATGGGTGAATCCCCCGCCTTGTACCCTATGCTTCCTAAAATAAGCTCCAGGCCCCCGCATGAACCTGTCAGCGCCCCCCCCCCACCCCCCAAAGATGGCCTAACCTGTAAACTCATCATGCGTGAGTAACACACTTTATTTACTGGTATACATGAAGTACGGACATGAGATACATAGAAACCATATAATAAGCTATACAATTCATTTAATTTATTATTAAATCAACTCATTGAAATGGATTCATGTAAATAGATGTTTGAAAACCATAACATATATAATTATTTCCCATTTCTTAAAAGTTTTCTGACCGGAACCCAGAAGTTAATGGTTCTTTGAGGATTTTCATAGTCTATGCTTGACAAATGGCAAATGTCACTACAGTATTCTCCTGCTAGGCATAATTTTATTAAGTGCAAATATCACTGTGCACCTTAGGAGACATTCGAAAGGTTATTCCAGCAGCTGTAACAGTTCCGTGTATATTAGCCGAGATTTTACAGTTGAGGGGCCCCAAGTTGATAGATACAGCCAGTCAAGCATAGGAAAAGAATCACTAAGTAGATGCAATAAGAAGCCTCATTGAAAAATAAAATCATGTTTATTTAAAAGCCTTAAAGATATTTAATAACACAATGGCAGGTATGCGGCAGACGTTCTGTACATATAGGGTAAATCATTGCCCACGTTGAGTGGCTCCAGTAATTTGTTGACTCACTCATCCATGCAGGACCTGTATGTTTAATGCAGTTCTCAAGGGGGAACAAAAACAGCAGTGAGGCTGAGCAATGGGTCTCAGCGTGAGCGGAGCAGAATTATCATCTGCAAGCCCTCGGAGGCAGCAGCAGATACCCTGTAATTGCTGTTTTATTTCTGCTTTAGAGAAAAAAAAACTAATGACCAGCTAAATACACCAGCCACAAAACTGGGCCGAAGAATAGTAAAATGGAGATTCAGTCCATGTACAGGCGGACGTTTCCCCAGGCTCTGGAAGTGTGAGTATGCGGTTTAGTAATATTCAACAAACCTTATAGCAAACTTCATAACAAATGCATTGTTAATTTAACAAGAGGCTGTCTAGCACAAGGTATTATGTGATTTGAAAAAAATGTTTTTTATTTTCCTGTGCCCTTACATTCTGTTTTTGTATAAACTTGCCGCGTGCAACTTTTTAGAATAGTTTTAATTGCAAAATACTTGCAATTTTTTAATTGTTTTGTAAAATGCTCATCTTGTATTGTAAACTTTTGATTATGAGCATTCTGTTATTTTTCCATCCATCCAACAGAGGGTCACAGCCCAGTGCATACCAAGGAAACCCAGGGTGTGATGCAGAGAACACCAATCCATCACAAGACTATGTATAGCATGCACTGTGTCAGTACAGTATGGTAATACATTACTGATGTGATGTGATCAGCTTTGGCTGTTATCCAGGAAATTCTGGAAATTACAAAGCTGTTCTGATGTGCAGACACATATACGGCTGGAGCATGTTGTAGGCAGTAGCACATTAATACCTTTTTTTTGTTTCTTTTACATAAAATACTTTATGTTATTTTGAATTACGTAAAAACATTTCAGTATACTTCATTATATTTTCCAGAAACTGCTCTAAAAGCAATTTGGGGCACTTGAATGAAGGAAGTGACATGAAAAATAATTAAATTGTTCACTGTTAATGGCAATGCGCACAACAGAGTCATAAAAAAGTCACCAGTTTTACTAGATTTTAGCAGGAAATAAACATGTATATACCCGGTCAGCCACTCTGTTTAGCTATAGGCCAAAGCATAATAAAACAAAGTATGTTTTCATAAATCTCTTTTACCTAGCTCTAGAGGCCTGGGAATTCTTTTTTTTTTTCAGTTTTTTTATATTGTTGTAAATATTGTCAGGTATAGTAACGCTTTATTAGCTATTTTGCCTGATTATGTATGAATCTGTGTCCTGCACATAACTAGGTCCTACCTATTCTTCGTTTCATTCATTTTGATGTATCTACTATATTTGTTGCCTAAAAGAATAATTTCACAAGTGCGACACAAGTGATTGCAAAGTGGGTTGAGCTGGACAAGAGTGACGAGGAGGAAGACATGGACAGATACTGTTAACAGTGAGAACTCTGACGGTGAAGATACAGAAACGGACAATGCTACTACTCTCACTGATGAGTCTGACACCACATCTGACAGCTTGAGGTCTGCAAATGATGAAGAGGTTCAGCCACCCACTCAGGTGGTCCAGACACCTCCTCAGTGCAGCACCAGTGTAGTATACACTGGCAAAAATAAACACATCTGCTCTGCAGACCGTCAGCCACCTCGACTGCGACAAAAGGCTCACTAGAGAGAGTCCGCTGGATAAAGCTGAATCTGTAGAAAATTATGTTCATGAATTTGTTTGTTTTTTTTGTTTTTTTTAAGAGAAAATACTAAAGTTGATAGTTGAGAGTACAAACAAATGTTCAGCGAGTGGTTGCCAGTTGACCTGGCTAAAATCATGAGCATTACTGGTCTACTTGATTAGTTGGGAGTCTCTCAATCACAGCATAAATGTCTCCGTTCACTTTAGCCAATCTCTGTCCTCTTCGCCGCAACTACTTTGAACAAGTTTGTCGGCGTTCCTACACTTTGACGACAATGACTGTCATATCGAACAGCAGCAAACTAACAAATTTGCAGCACTTTGCCAGCTCTGGGATCAATTTACGAAGAATTGTGTTACGACCTTCTTGGGAGGTTTGCTGCTATACTTGACAGTTTCTCGTTGCTGTTCCTTTTCTCTCTGTCTTGTTTTCACACTTCAGCGGTGCTGCAATCTATGGGAATACCGAAAATTACTCCACTCTAATGGGTAGCAAAAGAGGGAAAGAATGAGGAGGAAAGCAGGTTGACCAAAAGCAGAAGGGGCTGCTTCTTTCGCAACTGTCTTCCTGGGAATTGTTACATTTCTCTTCTGTGTAGTTTCATGTGTTGCAAGTTCACTTGTGTCTGGAACTTGTAGAGCATGGTGGCCACATCCTTTGGGCACTTGGGGGTTTTTGGGTGTATTTATGGATAGATAAGGCTATAGAGTTAGAATTGTATCCCCAATGATTGTCTTCTTCCATCTGGCAATGAAACACTTTTTTTTTTTTTTTTTTTAATTAGAGGGTGAAAAAGCATATAACAAGGTGAGAGCAAATTGTTGAAAAGGAAAGAAAAGGAAAATAATAATAAAATTACCTCAGAAAATACAATTACTGAACAATTAGGTATTATGTGGTATATATGTGTTGACTGTTGAGGTTGCATACTTTCCCCTTAATGGTGGGCATATGTTGTGTGTGACTGTGTGAGTGTGTGTGTGTGTGTCTTTTTAGAGATGGAAGAGAGGAGAGGGAGGAGTAAAAGGAAGATTGATTAGGGAAAGGCTGTTATTTGGTCAACCAAGGTAGGCCGGGCCCTCCGCGCACCGCGAGGTGGCCTGAGGGAGAGACGTGGCAGCCCCCAGGACAACCCCACCCAATTTTTATTACAATAAATCATTGGGGTCAGATTGGGATTAGTTGGGAGCATTTTGGGGGAAGTGTCTCAGGCAGTATTCCATACTCAAACGAGCTAAGGATCATTCTGCGGCCTCATAAAGTTGTCATGAAGTCCATGTTGCGTAACGCTTAGATAGATCCCATCAGGTCCATATCAGTGCTGCTAGTTAAATTTAAGGAGGTTGAGCTCAAAATCACAGCTTAATCACATTCCTGATCACAGCTTATACCTACCTTTTGCAAACATGTCCACTCTTTTCTGTTTTCTGTAATGTTAGCATGTCCAGGGAGGTCAGGCTGCCAGTTGACCAATGTTTTTTTTTTTCGTACTTGGGAGTTTTTGGTTCCTCTCCTCCGTTGTCTTCTGGCTTTCTTTATTTGACTTCTTTTCTTCCTTTTTCCCATTCTGTATCTCTCTCTCTCTCTAATGATGTTTCATGTATCACAGCACATCCATGTAAAGCGCTTTGGGATGACTTTGTTGTGAAAGGTGCTATACAAAAATGAATTGAATTGAATTGAATTGAATTGAATTGAATTGAATTGAATTGAGGAGGACCAAACCCAGCCTCTGTGTGTACTCACACTGGAGATGGAAAATGCCAGAGTCCTAAGGTAGCAGCATGGGGAGGGGTTAGTGCCTGCCTCTCCAGCCCTGCTGCTCTGCCCATCAGGGGCCACATGGGGCCCCTACTACCCCAGACCTGCTTCCACGCAGTTTGCATGTTCTTGTGGAGGGTTCGCCACATCAAGGGCCATTCTGAAGCATTTGGCACAGAGTGAACATGGACTATAGAACCTGCTGACACCAAGCCGGCATTGATGCTCATCGAGCACCATTCCAAAGCGATTAGGACAGAGTGAGCATCAATACTGACTTATTGACAACATGCAACACATTTTAAGTTCAAGATGGAAGCCGTTCTATAGAAATGTATGTTCCGTGTGACTATGTATACAAAGATTTACTCATGTAACATGGAGATTACACCATGTTTCTGTCAGAAACACATTCTGTATACTGTGCTGAAGAAGATGAACGGGTATTGTGTAATGTTCCACTTTCTCTGGGGTACCCTAGTTAAATTTTGTAATCTTATGTGATTCACTTTCCTATCTATCATATTTGTCCCACGAGGCAAGAACTGAAGTTACAGGCTTCATTGAGAAACATCTGTCTCTATGTTTGAATGTTCTTTCCCAAACACATGCGTAACATGATATTGATATTGCCAGTCCTTACACAATTCAGTAATGTGCATATCGTGTTAATCCATCAAAAAGACGCCTTAAGCCACGTGAAGTCTTGTATCTTTTGGAATATGGTTTGGTGGCTGATAGCTGTCGCTATGGGAGTTCCCACTGTAACTTGGTCCTAAAACTTAATGGGACAGTATGATTTTGTACTGGCTACAGAAAGGCGAAAGCAGTTACAGAGCTGGATTCTTTCCCCTTAATTGAGGACTGTATCAATAGAGTAGGATCAGCTAAACTTATAACAGACCTTGTAACAACATTTTGAAAGGCCATTGGCCAGTTTTATTAACTGGCTGTGCCTCTGTTTTAGCGACGTTATTCAGTCGTTTAGAGGATGCTCAATTAGCTCCGAATCTTGCAAAGTAATTACAGCCAGTTGCAGTTTCCCATTGATGATTTTCCTTTGCCACAAACCTGTCATGAAGTACCAAGGTTTCTTAAGATAACAGGGTATCACTGTATGTTTTGTAAAAAAAATTCTCTAGCATTGTTGTTCCCTTTGGTGACATTTTGACAGTCCAAATTGCCAAAATGTTTTTGACACAGATTAAAGGATAGTCAAAATTTCCTGATTGGAAAACCAAATGATAGGTCATATAGGGGCAGATTAATTTATCCAGTTGTGCTAGGCTGAGCTAAGCATGGACATGCCAATGTTTCCGTTTTTCCTGAGGCAGGGCTCTCACATTTGTCAGGGCCCTAGGCTATAGTCTATGATAGTCTATGCATTAATCAGCCATTGCTGTCAACCTGTACTGGAAAACATCTGACTGAAACCTCTCAAGCCACATTCAGATACTACACCTCCCAGAGCTGCCAGACTTCCTCTATAGCCATGTTATTTTGATGAACCATCAAAAGCTATTGACTCAATGTCAACTGGTGACGAGACAAGAAAGTGACACTGTATCTCATGTCCAGTATCACTGGAGTGCAAAACTACGGATTAGACAACAGTGTTCAACCCTGTTGCAATGACGACAGAAGTGTGACTCTACAGTGTTCATTTGCTATTCTGGACTTCCTCTGTTGGCCCCAAGAGATTGGGCCCCCCCCTTTGAGTCTGGTTCCTCGAAAGGTTTCTTCCTTCTAAGGAGTTTTCCTTACTATTGTCGCTTCTGGTTTGCTCTCTGGGGGCATTGATCAGGGTCAATGTAAAGCGCTTTGAAATAATGTAATATTGTGAAAACGTGCTATATAAATAAATTTGAATTGAATTGTATTGAATATTGTGTCAGAGCATGGGAAATAGTCTCTGTATCGTTGTCATCATAACACTCCGGCCCAACCTTGACATAACGTGTTCGATATGTCAATACTTCTTCTCATATCATGCTTCTCTCTTCATTAAGTTACGTTGATGAAGTTTAGTCAATAAAAAAAAAACATTTTGCATTATTCAGTGCTGAGACTTCTGGTCTATTTAACTTTAAGTGGAGGAGTGGCTATGGTAAAAGTGGGGGCCCTCTTTGGGGGCCCCTGTTTTAGTGGAGGCCCCTGGTAAGCCCGCACATTCAAGCGGTTTGAAGGTTACCTAGGTTACTAGATTTGCTTTTAGGAACAGCTATTCCATAATTAGGCAACATGGTGGTTTACAACGTAGCAGTGCTATATGCAAGGGCATGACTGTTATACCCTGTGTGTGTGGAGTTCTTGTATTGTGCAGGTTACTCCCCACAGCTATGTGAGCTGGCCCTTGCTAAGTCACTGCCCCCTCAGAAGATGGCGCCGTAGGCAGCCGTCTGCGTTGCCTAATGGGTTGACCGGCTCAGCCCATAGTGTTTGTATGAGAATAATATGCTGACATACCATGCAGAGTGCCTCCCTACTCCAGCTACTATGCTGGGTGAAATAAGCCCCTGTGACTTTATCATGTTTAATTTGGTTTAAATGCTGACATTCCAAGAATATTCCAAGTACATTCAGCTAGAATCTGAAGTTTTATAATATATTGTGTTATTTTACGTTACTATTATTACTCAAGGGTGTGAATTTGGGTATGGATGTGGGAGTTGTGTGTGTTTTTATTGGGGCAGGGGGGTTTCTGGGCCGATTTGGCCCCTACCAATGTTGAAACCAAACCCTCACTTTCATCTTTACTCGTTTAAATCACGTTCTGCAATCAGCTGTTACTCAACTTAGCAAAAAGAAGTCAGAGCATATATTTCAATGCAGTAGGTCGATACAGAAGAAATGCAGTTCTTTAGCTTACCATCAATACTGCAGTTTGCGGTACACATGGGAAGCACACAACTGCTATATCACACTGAGCATCTACCAGGTTTGCTTATTCATCTGCAGACCGCTTGCAGTTTTCTGTGAGTTTAATAATGCTTGCATTGCGAGTGCAACTTGAATTATTCCATTTATTAATAAACACCAAAAAACAATGTTACTGATGTTTACTGTCATTCGGTGGTTGTTTTTGAAAGGATTTGACAAGGTCAAAGAAGAATCACTGAGAAATAGTTTTAAAAAGGATTCTTTTAAAAAGAATGGTAGGGCCTGAAGAATGACTATAGAAGTATAAGACAATTCAGTGGATCATTTGCTACATATCTGTGAACCAAAAACCAAGAATAATCACCATGTCTATGAATATTTTGACTTATCATAGCAACTTTACCATGCCGAGATCATCCTCCGGCTGAAAATAAATGCCATAGACATGAGTAATAAATAATTCTTTAAAACAAATAAAATTATGATTAAAAGACTAATATCCATTTTAAAACCCTGTATAATGCACAATCTATTAACTGAAGGGTTCGCTGCACTTTTGATTGATTCAAATTATGCAATTATATTTAGTTTCAGATTTTATTATTTCTGGTTTAAGCACGTAAATGTTAACCTCACAAGAGTATCGGAATCATTTTAAACAGCACATGAAAAGAGAGAAAAATAATAATCTGGTCTAAACAAAAACGAAAGAGAAAGCAGGGTCAGCCAGTAATAGTAATTGGGGGTTGTTTTTGAAAGCCCCCCCCCCCCAAATCATTACAGCTAAACACAAACACAGAGGGATTTAACTGACAGACTCGGGAAAACAGTGGTCATGGAAAATGTTTATCTAAATGTAGCCTGTTGACATTATTAGACTTTAACAGGAACATTTAAGACCTAGGAAATGTTAAATATCTAGGCTACCTCATTTTGTAGTGGATATTTAGTAAAGCAATTCTGAAAAAGAAATTTTACATCCACCCAGCAGCCAGAAGGACAGTACAGGAAGAGTAAATGCAGCATATCTATACAATCTTACAGTAAAAACTGCGCAATATGCAGCAGAAGTCATATGATTGAAAATAAACAGCAGCAGCAATTTAATGTTTGCTAGCAGCAGAAATGGCAATATTTGAACGATAGGGAAAAAACAAGCAGCTATTGAGATTTCGCTACCTGAATATGGCATTAACCTTTAATGGAAGTATGCAAAAAAAAAAACTAAAATATATATTATTATATAGTGTCATGTTTTTATTGTCATGTTCCAAAGAACACAGTGAGATTGTAATGCCAGAGTTGCAGGAAAGGGGACAGGTGCACGGGGGGTGGGGGGGGGACCATTGGACAAACAGCAGTGCAATGGGAGACAGTACAGTGCAATATAAGAACAAATGGACAACAAATAAACAATAAATTAGTGCTGCACTAGTGTGCAAATAAAGACAGAAGTAGTGAAGTTCCAGTGAAGGGCAGAAATGGAATATTACAATGGCTGGTGATAAAATGAACAGAGGCAGAGCCCCGGTTGGTTAGCCACCCCACGGCCTGGGGAAAGAATTATATATTAAGAATTATATTACTCATTTATTCAAAGAATGCATAACAATGTATAACACATATACAGTATAGTTACTCAGTTATTCAAAGAATGTATAACAATGTATAACACATATATAGTTCCTCAGTTATTCAAAGAATGTATAACAATGTATAACACATATAGTTATATTTACTCATTTATTCAAAGAATACATTTTTTGGCCCAAGTCAATATTTTTTTGTGTCTTATCACGGTGTTTCCCAGAACAAAATGTCTTGGCTGCAGACCACTGAATACATTTGCAAAATCATTATTTGGCCACTGAAGAAAAGTTCTCGATGCATTGCTTCAGTTTGCAACTTTCTCCGTTTTCTTTACTGCTGCTACATTTGGAAATCTGCCTTCTCATGTATGACATTGTATCCACAATAGTAAGTTGTCCTCTGGCTGAGAGTGACAATATGTTTCGCCAAAGTAAATCGGCAGTGCTCTTGTACTCATTGGCAGAAGGCCCTTTCAAAAGGCTCTTGAACTTCAGCAGGACATTATGAAGGGCTTTGAAGTATTTAAAATATTATATGTCGGCACAATACGGGTGGGATGTGGTGACCAACTGTTTCAGGAGGGAGAATCAGGTGACCAGGTCTATCCGTAAGTTCACATGCTCCTCTTTCTAAAAAATGCATACATGCCACTCTGTTCTGTTTTGTTTTGCTAATCATACAGCCTTCCCAAGATTTGTGATTTCTTCCTCTCCAGTGGGTTCCTGACCATTCCTGATGCTTCGGCACTGTGAACTCAGCTCCTTGAATCGATATTTTCATTTGTGGTGTGTTGGCCTTTCTCTCACCTCATATGTGTCTAACCAGGAAAAGAGAGATTTTTTACCAGAAACACTGTTTCATGCTGCCAACTATTTCATGACTTGTGGTTTTGTTCACTGAACTGACCAGAGATATATTTGATGAGTGTGCCGTCAGAATAAAAATATGCACCACTAAAAAGTATTAAGGGTAACGACAGGGCAATGTGCTAAAAATTTCTTGGACTAAAAGCCTGCTCTAGCCACTATGACAGCACTATAAATTCTGCAAGTCTAATACACACACAATGAGCAATTTAGAAACACCAATTCACCCAACATGATTTTGGACTATGGAAGGAAGTCAAAGTATCCCAAAGAAGAGCAAGAAGATATAAACTCCACAAATACAGAGATAATGGATGGAAATGAAGCCTTTGTGTGAGGCCTCGCTGCTACCCATGAAACCACCTTACCACTCCAAAATTAATAATGGTAAACAATAATTAATAACAATAAAAATACTTACTTTGAGGTCCTGACACCATCATATCCAGGAACCTTGCAAGCATTAAGCATCCCTCAGTCTGACCAAGCACCATGCAACATCTTAAAAGACTGTCTTCAGGCTGTCTCCCCACCTACGCTGAGAGGCTCCGAGCTTGATGCATTTGCAAGAGTGACACCGCGCATTTTATCATGCATTGTGAGAGCACCAGGATTTCCTACCTCATTTCACCCCTCATTGCACTGAAGGTAGGGTGATTCTGTCTGATAGTACCAAGAATACACTGCATGGCCGTTCAGGGGGGTTAAAAAGAGAAAAGCCCTGTGGGGCTGTGTTACTGATAATAACTGATACACATCACACCTTCGTGTTGTTTATGAAGAGGAATCCAACAGTCTGTGATCAGAGACGTCACCAAAATATCTTGTATGCATCATGCAGTCAGTATAATTTACTCGTAAAATTTACTTTGCCAAAATGATAAGACTTTAATGTTCTTGATGTTACACTTTCCGCTGATTTGAATAGTTGTCTTATTAGGTTTACCTTCTGCTACGATGCTTCTTGCACTTG